>JAGDQO010000259.1:617500-932292 GCA_018342035.1 Solanum appendiculatum | reverse complement strand
TTGACCAGATTGACTCGACAGAATGTGGGTTTTCAGTGGTCCAATGAGTGTGAGGAGAGCTTTCAAAAGCTTAAGACTTTATTGACTTCGGCTCCTGTATTGACTCTACCTGAGGAGGGCGTGGACTTTACTGTTTATTGTGATGCTTCGGGAGTCGGTTTGGGTGGTGTATTGATGCAGAAGGGGAAAGTGATTGCTTATGCTTCTAGGCAGCTAAAGTCCCATGAGAAGAACTACCCTACTCATGATTTAGAGTTAGCGGCCGTGGTCTTTGTACTTAAGTTATGGCGTCACTATTTGTATGGGGTGCATTGTGAGATCTTCACTGATCATCAGAGTCTTCAGTACATCTTCAGTCAGAGGGATTTGAACTTGAGGCAACGTAGATGGCTTGAGCTACTGAAGGACTATGATGTGACCATTCTATATCATCCGGGGAAGGCCAATGTAGTGGCCGATGCTTTGAGTAGGAAGACTCCTAGCATGGGGAGTCTTGTTGCGCTTAGTATTGAGGAGAGACCGTTGGCCAGAGATGTTCAGAGGTTAGCTAACAGTCTTGTGCGGTTGCAGATTTCTGAGAAGAGTGATGGTATGATTGCTTTTATTGAGGCTCGATCTTCTTTAATCGAGCAAATCCGTGAGCACCAGTTTGATGATGAGAAGCTATGTCTCATTCGAAACAAAGTGTTGAGAGGGGAAGCTAAGGAGGCTGTCCTTGATTCTGATGGTGTCTTGAGGATCGGAGGTAGGATTTGTGTCCCCAAGACGGGAGAGTTGATTAGATTGATTCTTGATGAGGCCCATTGTTCTCGATATTCCATCCATCCGGGAGCGGCGAAGATGTATCATGATCTAAGCCAGCATTACTGGTGGTGTGGCATGAAGAGGGATATTGCAGATTTTGTCTCTAGGTGTTTGACTTGCCAACAGGTCAAGTGTGAGCACCAGCAGCCCGTGGGTATATCTCAAAGGATGCCTATTCCTACTTGGAAGTGGGAGCGGATCACTATGGACTTTGTGGTGGGTTTGCCTACCACAGTGGGTGGTTATGACTCCATTTGGGTTGTTGTTGACAGACTGACCAAGTCTGCCCATTTCACTCCTGTTCGGGTGAAGTATACAGCGGAGAAGTTAGCTGAACTTTATATCAGTCAGATTGTGCGACTACATGGAGTTCCAATTTCTATTATATCTGATCGAGGTTCATTGTTCACTTCCCATTTCTGGAAGGCATTACAACATGGTTTGGGTACTCAGTTAGATATGAGTACAGCTTTTCACCCTCAGACAGATGGTCAGTCCGAGCGGACGATTCAGGTGTTGGAGGATATGCTTCGAGCTTGTGTGATTGATTTTGGTGCTAGATGGGATCGACATTTGCCCTTGGCAGAGTTTGCCTACAATAACAGTTATCACTCTAGTATCCAGATGGCCCCATTTGAGGCGTTATATGGCAGAAAGTGTAGGTCTCCGATCGGTTGGTTTGATTCGGCGGAGATGGACTCTTTAGATACAGACTTGCTTAGAGATGCTATGGAGCAGGTGCGTGTGATTCAGTATAGACTGTTGACAGCTCAGAGTCGACAAAAGAGTTATGCTGATCGAAGAGTTCTACCCTTAGTGTTTATGGAGGGTGATCATGTTTGGCTCCGAGTATCACCTATGAAGGGTGTGATGAGGTTCGGGAAGAAGGGCAAGCTTAGCCCTAGATTCATAGGACCTTTTGAGATTTTGAGCCAAGTGGGAGAGGTGGCCTATAAGCTGGCCTTGCCACCTAGTTTGTCGACAGTTCATCCTGTTTTTCATGTCTCCATGCTTCGGAAGTATATTCCTGATGAGTCTCATGTGCTTTCACTCGATTCAGTGGAGCTTGGTCCAGACTTGACCTTCGAGGAGGAGCCTATAGCTATATTGGATAGGCAGGTTCGGAAGCTTAGGACTAGGAAAATTGCTTCAGTGAAGGTGCAGTGGAAGCATCGTTCAGTTAGAGAGGCAACTTGGGAGACAGAGTCTGACATGCGTGCCAGATATCCTCAGCTTTTTCTTGCTTCAGGTACCTTCTTTCATTTTATGTTCGAGGACGAACATGATTTAGTGGTGGATAATGTAATGACCCAGAAGGTCATTTTTGTGAATTTTGAATATTCTTTTACCTATAGTTAATTAACTAACGGTTATTTATTAAATAACTAATTTTAGTTGATAATTAATGGGCCAAGTCCATAATATATTGAATACCCTATACCACTTGGCCCATATATATTAAAAATAAGTTAGCAGGGTTAGTCACTTTTAACACATAATTATTTTAGAAGGAAAAAAAAAAGGGGTCGGGAATACACAGTCGTCGCACAAGGGCACTTCGTCCAGGTAACGCATTCAAATTTGATACTGATGCAATTGTTTATCTCTTCCTAATTAATGAATGGGTGTGATTGTTAGAATTAGTATTATATTGGTAGGAAAAAAATAAGAATTGGCAATTAAGGACAGTGCAAAAAAAAAAAAAAAAAAATTGATTGAATTCTGGGCATGCTATTGGTTCGGTTATAACAAGTTCCTACGGTAATCGCTTTAAAATTCAAGATTTTGACATGTTGTAATTGGTAAATTAAATATTAGGTGTATTATATTATATGAAAATTAGTAGGATTGTATTGTTAGGAAAAATTAAGACTTAGCACTAGGCTTGAGATTTAGGAATTTGATTATAGATTTGGGTGAGTTTTTGTGTCTAGGCTAGACACATGATAATATGGGTGTTGTTAGTTTCAAAATCTTATTGTGGTTATTTATCTGGATAGATTGCATTGATTTGGAAGCCCAACGAAAGGGGAAGGTTCAAGTCCCGGAGTAATTGTTCAATTGTTTGAGGCAAGTGGATTTCTCAACCCTTGTTAAGCGTATAGAATTCGTGTATTTCCTTGTGGTATGTATTGGGAAGTGATGGGACTTGGTGATGGGTTGACTTGTCCATATTGAATAATTTTAATGATGAAAAAGGGGTAATAAAAGGCAATGTGATTAATTATTGATGTGTGATGTGTTGAGAATGGTTTAAAAGGCTCATTGATTCATTGTTGATGTTGTAGCACGATTGTGTTGTTATAAAGTGTGCATTGTTATGAAAATGGTCATCTCTTCATTATTTGTGTGAACATTTAATTGCATTGATTATGAGACATGGTTGTGACAAGTGTTATGTGATGACAAGTGTTATGTGAATTGAGAAAGAATAAGGAATTAAAAGAGGATGTACCATTTCGAGGGACGTGTCGCACGCCGCGACGAATTTCATTATCGAGGGACGTGTCGCACGCCGCGACGGATTGTACTATCGAGGGTCGTGTCGCACGCCGCGACGGATGCATGGACAGATATGTCCCCCATGGGTCCCGGACTGAGAGACAGCGGGTGTGTATCGTTAGGTCAGACATGCACCACTATACTTGACATTGCATTTCATTGCATTGTGCATATTTATCATTTGTGAACTTATGAGTACTTTTCTGTGGAACTTGTGATTGGTGAACTTTATCTTGTGTGTTGCTGATCTGTAATTGTTGAAGTGATATGATTGAACTATGTGTTATGTAAATGGTGAACTATTAGGTTGGGCTGGTTTTTATGCAGGTTGTAGTTGTGGAGGTTTGGTTGGGGGTGTAAGGAGTACCCGTATTCCATACCCTTATCTTGTGTTTAGAAGTTTGCTTGCTGAGTACCGCGTGGTTTGGTACTCACCCCTTGCTTCTACAATCTTTTTGTAGGTTACGAGCCCGGATTTTTGTGATACTTTCTATTCCCTCTTTTCTTGTCCGAGGCTTCCTGTGGAGATTTGCAAGGTAGCTGTTTGCCATCTCAGCGGACCTTCTTACTCCTATTTATGATTTTGTTCTGCTTTAGTGACAATATCATTTGAGACTTGTTTATTTCTTTCAAATCAATTGTAATACTTTAGAGGCTTGTGCACGTGACAACCAGGTTTTGGGGGTATATTTAAGTCGATTATGAATTTCCGCATTATATTAAAGTATAAGACTGTTATTTATAGTTTACTTCCGCATTTATTGTATTAGTTGGGTTTTTGGCTGACTTGTCTTGGTGGGATAAGACGAGTGCCATCACGTCTATTTTTTTGGGTCGTGACAGAAATCGTTTTTAATCAAGAGCGGAGCTAGTTAGAACGTTACAGAGAATTCCTTCAAACCTTTTTTATCAAAAAAACCATATATTATATACAAGATTAAAAGTTATCCAAAAAAAATATAAAGTTAAAATTTTTCTTCCAGGTATATATAATAAATATTCAATTTTCTTGTTTTCTTTGTGTGTTTATTTCTCAATGTTTTAACTCCTTTTAGTAAATATATTGGCTCCACGACTGCCTTAAATAGGAAGCACTTCAATTTTAAGAAGTAACAATCTCGATGCAAATTTGATAATTAAATTCCAGAATGGATAACAGATATTCTATTTTTTTAAAATTATATAGACCTAAGATAGAGACTTTTACCACATAAAATCACTATAAATCTTTGGGATTGTTACAAGGAAACATGTTTACTTTTAGCCATTTGGTAAGTGTTTCTTTATTTTCAATTAAAAGATTTCGAATTTTGATATCGTCTTTAATAGAAAATATTTTATTATTAAAATATTTTTTTATATATAAATATGATCAATCGAATCTCAAAATAAATATCGAACATCAGATATGAAAATTGAAAGAAAAATCATGTGGACTCGAGATAGAGACTTTTAACACATAAAATCACTAAGAATCTTTGAGATTGCTATAAAGAAACATGTTCAGTTTTAGTCATTGGAAAAATTGTCTACTCATATGTGATAAAGATTATGACTAGCTCACCTATAATAAGGATGTAAGTTGCTTTCACATTTAATATTACTAACAAATGGAAAATAATTAATCAAATTATGATGCAATATTATGACTTTATTATTTGTAAATTGTAAGTATATTTATGAAGTTTACTTAATTGCCTAAACAAATTTAATATTTATGTATACATTTCATATTGATACAAAACTTTACTAAGGATTACATTTCCTATGTTTTTAGGGATTAATTACACTAAATATATATTCCTATAATATAATTTAGTGATTGAAACGTTCTTTATATTTTACAATTAAACGCTTACATCTCAAATATTATTAAAACGCTACACTTATACCTTATGTGTAATATATCTATGACTAAATATATTAAAAGATAATTATTACTAAGTAGAGAGAAATATTACAAACTAAAAAAATATGTATTTATGTTCATAAAATTTCTATAAGAAGATAAATATATTTGTTGAAAATCTTTATTCAAGTTTTTGATTTAAAAAAAAATATTTTTTTTATTATATATATATATATATATATATATATATAAAGAAAAAAAAAACTTAAATAGGAAATGAACTCTCATCTAGGTGATTATTTGGTTGTAGATGTAAACTAATTTTTTTTATATATAGATACAATATCCCTATGTATATGCCATTAATTTGTTTGAAAACTTAAAATTGAACTTTGAAAGAAATGTTTGAAAGTTGAATTTAGACAAAGGTAGATTTTAGGGGGAAAACAGTCATGCAAATTTAAAAAAAAAAAACAATTTAGCTTAAAGTTGAAGATCTTAGTTCAAAATATTGAAAAAGAGTCTCAAATCTAATCTATAAATAAATTTTTTAAAAAATGAAACTTCCAAAGAAGAATTTTTTTTTGCAAGTTCAAGTTCAAAATTCAAAATGCAAACTAGTAATGAAATTTTCACCTTGTTCATGTGTAAGAGCAACAAACGTATTTTTCATGAATCAAACATGTGAAAATTATTTGGAACAAAAAATGATAGAAGTTTAAATTAAAATCAAATTAGTAATGAATTTTTATCTTTTTCACTCCTAAGAGCAATAAACATATGTTTTATGAACTAAACATGTGAAAGCTATTTGGAACAAAAAATGTTGCAAGTTCAAATTCAAAAATCAAAGTAGTCGTGAATTTTCATCTTGTTCACGCATAAGAGCAATAAACGTACTTTTCATGAACTAAACATGTGAAAACTATTTGAAACAAAAAAATTTGCAAGTTTAAATTCAAAAATCAAACTAGTAATGAATTTTCACCTTGTTCACGCGTAAGAGCAAAAAACATATTTTTCATGAACTTTCACGTGAAAATTATTTGGAACAAAAATATTTGCAAGTTCAAATTCAAAAATCAAACTAGGAATTTTCACCTTGCTCATGCGTAAGAGCAACAAACGTATTTTTAATGAAACAAACACGTAAAAGTTATTTGGAACAAAAATATTTGCAAGTTCAAATTCAAAAATCAAACTCGTAATGAATTTTCATCTTGTTCACGCGTGAGGGAAACGACATATTTTTTATGAACCAAACACGTGAAAATTATTCGGAACAAAAAAATTGCAAGTTAAAATTCAAAAATCAAACTAATAATGAATTTTCATCTTGTTCATGCATAAGAGCAACAAACGTATTTTTCATCAACCAAATATGTGAAAACCATTTGGAAGAAGAATTTTTGCAAATTTAAATTCAAACATTCAAACTAGTAATGAATTTTCATCTTGTTGACATATAAAAGCAACAAACACATTTTTCATGAACCAAGTACACATGAAAATTATTTGGAAGAAAAATAATTGCAAGTTCAAGTTCAAAAAATTCAAACTAGTAACGAATTTTCTCATGGTTCACATGTAAGAGCAACAAACATTCATGAATCAAACACGCGAAAATTACTTCCTGATAATAAAAAATGACGAGATTTGAATACAAAAATTTTATCTACTTTTATATCATGTAGAAATGTGTGATTAACTGATTATCTCATCTAAAAATTCAAGATATTAAAAATAACACAATTTTATTTAATTAATTATATATGTCACACAAATGCATATAGTATTTATCTCTTCATTTTAAATCATTGGTTTTAAGTTCGAGCTTTAAATATGAAAAAAAATCTTAATAAAAAGTGTTTCCTATTAAAATGGATCCTACACGTCACAATTCAAATTTTTCAAAATTCTAATACAGATACAGAATACCGAATTAAAAAAACAAATGTATGAGCTTTTCATGCTTCTTGAAAGGCCAAATACCTAAAAGTCATGTCAATTTGATCAATTATCCCCCAATTACCTCCTTGTGATAATGAAATTTATAATATCTTACAAGATATATGGACAAAGATTTCTTAATCACACTTTTCTTTTGGAAAAAAAATATGCGGATGAGGAGGAGATTAAGGAAATCTAATCCTTATTTAGCACGTGGAACAACCATAACTTACCAAAAAATATAAAATAATTTTGTGCTTTCACGGATTAAAATTAATTATGGACCGCTAATTTAACACAAATATTTAGGACCCATTTTTGGATATTAATTCCCCAAGTTAACATATTTTCAGTTAGGAAGTAGGTTATATTTGGACTATTTTAAGTTTGGAAAAAATTGTCTAATTTACACCTTTACTTTAAAATAATTATACTTCTCTTTTTTAACAAATTTTCAAATGTATCTCAAACCTAACAAATTCCCCTAATTCTCCTTTTAATTATCCTATTTTACTTCAGTAACCTATAAACTCATAAGTGATTAAAGACTTGTAGCCAAATCTAGCATTGAAAGTATGAATTCAACAAAATTTAATAGTTTTGATCTAAAATATATATCGAGAAGTTTATTGAATATTTATAATATCATAAATTTCAAATTCTATATTCGTCTCTGCTAAAACTTATTGTTCACGAGTAAGTTTTGGGCGAAGTTATTTCAATTCTGGGATATATGAATTGCACCCCTTAACTTGCTTGTTTTGGGTCAAGTCCATCACAATTTTTGCTTTTTTATTATTATTTTTACTTAATATGAAACATTATTCATACACTTAATAATTTCTTCTTCAAATTAAGTTCTAGAAGATTCATCACCCTATGAATTCATACCAGGATTAAGTATAGGTCACATGCATTATCTAAGTAATTATTGACACCAAAGCTAATATGCTTTTATTTATTTTTTTATATGTCTCCAAGCTATAATAAAAGTAGTAAATCGATTTGCAAATAGACAAAAGCAGTAAAGTTGTCACCATGACATCATTGTATTATCTTCATATTCATCTCATACATAGGCTAAGATACCATATATCAGGTTTAATTAGTTCAAAGATACTCTTAATATATATGGTGGGATACTGATCACTTTGGAACAAATTCACATGTTTTCCTAGATTAAAAAATATCCACCTTGTATATATATCTTCGGATCTTTCTGATTCTTTCTTCTTCTTTTTTTCAACTATTAATACGAGACTTTATTCGTACCATTAACATTTTAACTCACAATATAAGAAATTATCATCCAGCTAAATCAACTCTTTGATATTAGATATTTATATTTAAAAAAAACTTAAAAGAGACTACATCCAAATAAGGAAAAAAGAAGAAGAAATTACTTGGAAAATTCCTGGCATCTTCATCTGATAAATTAATTACACCATCATCACTTAACCCTAGTCTTAAAAAAGTAAAAAACAAATACTAACTAGCTTTTCATCAAAACATTAAAATATTTATAGTATAATTTATAATAAGGTAGCAGACTTTGAACTTTCCTAGAGCTTTCTTTAAAGCCTTTTTCTTCAACAAATATCCACCTAAATTTCAATCAAGATCTTATACACTGAAACATTTTTGACCAATAGCTCACTAACCCATTTATTTTTTCAACCTAAATCCATTTTTATAACAACTTTGTTAATATTATACACATGGCACCCCACTCCCCTTTTTCGGAATGGTAGTATCCAGGTCACCTTGCGTTCAGTCAAGTCCATAATAGACCTAGTGCATTAATTTTGATTTATTTATTCAATTATTTTTTCAACTTAAATTCATTTTTATAACAATTTTGTTAATGCACATGGCACTCCACCCCCTTTTTCGGTGCGATGGTATCCAAATCACCTTGCATTCATTCAAATCTAGAATAGATCTAGTGTATTAATTTCATTCAAAAGCAGTAAGGTTGATTCGGATTTTATTTATACATCCAAAAATCATTGAACTAATATAAAAAATAGATTTCGAATTTGGTAAATCAAGTGGATGTAGTAGAATTTTGAAACTTGAACATGTGACTTAACTTTAAATGGTAGATTTGAACATGCATCACTTTAATTGTTCGACTATTTACGAATTTTCTACCTTCTACCATCATAAGTATTTGAATAATTTTTTCAATATTGGATCAAAGTTAATCGCTCGGGGGGTGGGGTGGGCGTGGGGGGGTGGTGTAAAAGTGTCATCCAAACCTCCTTAGTTGATATTAAATTTTCTTTGACTTCTTCATATGTTTACTTCTGTATATTCTAAGTTTCTCGCTTCGTCACTGCAGTCACATGGCCTAAACTTCAAAATATTCTCCTAAAAAGTTGTCATTAACTTTATAACAAGCTTAAAATTATCGTAACAAAAAAACAAAAAAATCGAGCGAAAGAGTCTCTTTACCTTCACAACATAGAGGTAGGATTTACGTATATACCACCCTCTTCAGATCCCATATGTGAAATTACACTGAGTATGTTGTTGTCGTAAAAAAGACTCAAGCCTATCCCTTTCACCTTTTGGCAAAAGATAACTTTTTGTTTTCCTTAAGTTAAACCAAATTCAATAAATACCACATGTCCACAACTATCAAAAGACATGGGCAAGAAAAAACAAATCAAATTTATCAAAATGGTCCTCAAAAACTGCAGGTACAAGCTTGCCAGTTGTAAATGATCCCACAAAAATCTTTTATGGTAGATTTTCACTTGCCATTTGTGCAAGAAAATGATACACAATGTACAAATGAAAATAAGATTTTCCCTTATATATTGTGCATCACTTCCACCACGTCAACATGACACTCTACCTCTGAGTTATATCACTTCCCCGCCTCATCGAGAAAAAAAACTGACTAATCCTTAGTAAAAGAGTCGAGAAACTCAACGCCACTTTTCTCAAACAACTTCACATATGACTAGCAGATCTCATACATGGCACAACTGAAGAAAGATTATAAAGTTGAAGACACAATCAAATGTCATGTGTGCATCTAAACATAGATTTACAAGTTAAAAAGAAAAATGTTTTAAAAAAAGGTTCAGTTTATATGATCCAAATCTCCACAAACTAAATTATCATCAAGATGATCTTGGTAGCACACAATATCATTTTACCAATGTCTGGGAGAACCTGCATAGTCTCAAGGAAGACGTAACCGGTATTTAATTTGCTGAATACAATTAAAGTTTCCGACATCAAAAGTTAGTCCTGCTTGGAATCATCCACTCCAACTGCCTTAGGTACAGGATGGGGGGCGCCAGAACTTGTTTCTTCTCCGGTAACCTGTTACACACAATGTGTTTTGTTATACTGAGTTATTGGTTAACGCAATTACTTATAGACTTTTTGTTTAATTGATAAATAAATGCAAGAAATCTTTCTATTTCCTCTTCCACTTTTTCTTCCGAGTTATTCAAACAGGCCATAGATTGATCAGGTTTAGAAGCTCAGACTACATGTACTGCAACAGTCTATTATTAGCAAATGGCAATTCCAAATGGGATGTCATGGAAACAATACCGTTCACCAGGATTATGAAATAGTATCTTTCTTTTTATTCTATAATTTAGTGACAACGTATTTCTAGAGGTTCAAATAGTATGAAAGTCATCAACGTCAAATAGTTAAGAAAACAAAAGTGAAGGTGCAAGCTTTGAGTTTTGACGAACAAGCAATAGGTAGTAAAAGCATATCTAGAAGCTCCCTTAGCTTTGCCTCTAGCATCTAGCCACCATAAACAGGCTGCTCTCCATAAACTTGAATACAGATTTGAACATATATACCCTCTTTTATCATACTTATGAAAAGTTTTTTAGCAAGTGGTGAAGACCCCACTTATTCCTCACTTGATATCATATGCTCATAATACGTTGAAATAAAACAGCTTTAGGCATAAAGAATTGCCAATCTGCACATTTTGATTTTCTTTTGATCAATTATGCATTGAACACAAAATACTATTAGTTGTCAAAAACCCCAAGAAAAAGAGATGTGGCTGATCCAAAGTCAATGACTGTAGTTTTTCTTTTGATGACCTAGAAACCAGTTCAACTTTGAAACTCGGTAGCCCTGTCACTACAACTTTCGTCACCAAAATACTGGACTTGGTTCCCTAACTAGGTTTCAAACTCGTGACGTACGCCTACCAAACATCTCATGGTGTATTACCTCTGATGTTGAAAATCCCCAGAGGCGGTGCAACAAGTGTAGTTCCCATTTCCCAACTAGAAACTTTTCTAGGGGTGCATGATACCATTGTCGTAGTTCAAGAGCAGAGCAAGCAGAGAATACTCATGGCAAATAAACAATGCACAATGCACAGTTTCATCGTTAATCCTTAAGATTGGGATGGTCATCAGTAGCTAATTTGTGACAAACTGATCAGCTCAACATAAGTCGAGAAATTCCGGCAACAAAGCTCCAACATGTTTTATTGACCGTTAACCCAATTTAAGCTGAGTCCCAATATGAATTTGGAAATGAAAATTTAAAGTCAGGGAGTTACTCAATTTTAATCCAGAAATAAACAGGGGGAAAGAAGATTTGAATTCGAACGTGTAGGAAACAAACTTGAAAGTGTGAATGAAACAAGAAAGGATCACTGCAGTCAAGAGACCCAAATGAACTTATAAAGTGAGGAAGTTATTTTTCATTTCAATCCAGAAATAAACAGGAGCAACAAAAGTCGAGGTCTAACATGTCTTGGTCGGACGTGAAACAATGCAGAGGACTTTTTGAAGTTTTCTGTTAACAAAGTAGTTCTACAGTGTCTCCTTGCAGAAATATTTCAATCACATTGAGGGTCATATCTACAACTTAATTTCGTAAAACCGAACCCTTGAACCTCATCAAACACACTTCCAAGTACTGTACAAAAGCTTGAACTCAAACAGTAGATTATTGGAGAACAGTGTTCCCTTATGTTATGAACCTCAGGTAGACAGGAAATTTTTGATAGATTTTCTGCACTCTGGAAAGAATTGATTGGTTAAGAAACAACGACTCGGATTTTCTTTCCAAGTACAAAGCAAATTTCATTTTTTTTTATCTATCATTAAAACTAGAGAAATGAATCGAAAAACATTACTCAAGAGTTCCAACTGAGGACAAAGTCTAAGGTTGATGAGAAGTTCGTTTGGCGCTTTCTGCATTGTGGGTTAAACATTTCATTCAACATTGTACTTTGGTTTCATGGTATTCACTATCATGAAAATCTGGAAGACGACAAGAATATACATCCCCTGAGTTCTAGCATCATGTGTGTCAGAATGCCCTCAAAGGTTCAGCATATTGATGCTTCAACCATACTTCACACATTTACATTCATCTTCAGGAAAATATAATGTTCAAAATGTTATCATCAAAATATAGTAAAATACCGCCTGGGTATTCAGACAATCACTCTATACTTTTCAGTTGATGCACCATAATCTGATGCTTCCCCAAATAAAACAGTATAACAGGTACAAGGAGGTCATTAACTTCAACAAAAACAACTCTTTCCTGATGAAAGCCAAACGATTTTGCATTTCCTATATGGCTATATCCAAATCTCAAACTACTTGTTCACCACAAATCCAAACAAAAGATACATCCAACCACCCAAAACACACATATACACATTTATATCAATCAACTAGCATCAATCCAATTTGTTTAGTTGGTTATACAAATTTATTCCGCTTACTCAGGCATGTGTGTGTAAGGATATACGTGTGGGCACCTATGAATTTCAATCAAACAATCTGAGCAGCTTATTCAGGTATGCATGTGTATACATATACACACACAGGCACCAGTGAGTTTCAATCAAACATTCTAACCAAGATTATCTAGCTCATATATTTCCCAACAAGAACAAACTTTTCCAAGCAAGTCAACAAGTTGTGAAACAAAAATAGAGGCAGAGCCAGGATTTGAACTTTATGGGTTATGGATTCTAAGAAACGGCCTAAGTGTTAGTAACCTGGTTCTGAATTTAATTTAATTTTGTACATATTTGATGATTTTTTAACACAAATACAGAGTCTAGAACAAAGCTATTGGGTTTTACTGAACCTATATATTATATGCTACCACTTATAGAAGCACTAAGAATCAAACTACTTACAGAATTATTGGGTTTGAGTAGCTTACAAATCTTTCAAGCAAGTCAACACTTCGAAACAAAAGATCACGCTTTACAATCAAACAACTTATCTTTGTCAAAAAAAATAATCAAACTTACAAAATTATTGGTTTAGTAGCTCACACGTTTTTCAAGTCAACACATCTATACAAAAGATCACGCCTTTGCAATCGATCAACATACAAAATTATTGGGTTAGTAACTAGCATACAAGTTTTTCAAGCAAGTCAACACTTTGAAACAAAGATCACGCCTTCCCAATAAAACACCTTACAGAATTATTGGGTTAGTAGCTCACAAGTTTTTCAAGCAAGTCAACACTTTGAAACAAAAGATCACGCCTTTACAATCAAACAACTTACAGAATTATTGGGTTATTGGCTTACAAGATTCTCAAGCAAGTCAACGCTTTGAAACAAAAGATCACGCCTTTACAATCAAACAACTTACAGAATTATTGGGTTATTAGCTTACAAGTTTTTCAAGCAAGTCTACACTTCAAAACAAAGATCACACCTTTACAATCAAGCAACTTACATAATTTTGGGGTTAGTAGCTCACAAGTTTTTCAAGCAAGTCAACATGTCTATACAAAAGATCACGCCTTTACAATCAAACCACTTACATAATTATTGGGTCAGTAGCTTAAAAGCTTTTCAAGCAAGTCAACATTTCAAAACAAAGTGTACTCTGGTTATCTGTTGTCTCTTTCTTTTTTCAGGATGCTTTACCATACTTTTTATAGTATTTTTCCATCATATCTTCACTTTCGTTATGCTTTTCCTTGAGCCGATGGTCTTATCAGAAACAACCTCTCTATACCTCCCAAGGTAGGTGTGAGGTGTACACTCAACCCTCCACACACCCCACTTGTGGGATTACACGTATGTTGTAGTTATTGTTTGTCAACACTTTGAAACAAAAGATCACGCCTTTACAATCAAACAACTTACATAACCATTGGGTTTAGTAGCTCGCAGATTTTATAAGCAAATCAACACATATAAGCAAAAGATGACGCCTTTATAATCTAACAAACTTACAGAATTATTGGGTTTATAGTAGCTCCCAAGTTTTTCAAGCAAATCAACACATCTAAGCAAAAGATTACACCTTTACAATCAAACAACTTACAAAATTATCGGATTTAGCATCTTCCAAGTTTTTCAAGCAAGTCAACACATCCAACCAAAAGATCAACAACAACAACATACCCAGTGTCGTTCCACAAAGTGAGCTCTCGGGAAGGTAAACTATCCACAAACCTTACCCCTACCTCAAAGATAGAGAGGCTATTTCCGATAAACCCTCAGCTCAAGAATCTAAGCAAAAGATCACACCTTTATAATCGAAAAAAAAAAACTTACAGAATTATTGGGTTTAGCAGCTGATGGTTTAAAAGGACAAGCAGGAGGTGCTCTTTCTGGTCTCTGATACTCCTTCCCACACATTCTATAAACCTTTGCCTAAAAAATCCCCAAAAACACACACACATAAAGCACAAATTAAGATTATAAACATCAAAATTAACCAATTAATTAAGTTTTTTAAGGATCTTACCATGAGAATATGGAAGAGAACAGGTAATAAATTAACGATCGGGACGAGGAACAACGGTATTAAGCAAGCTACACAAACCTACAATTTTTGCAAAAATTAAAATCAAATCAAATTAAGAAAAGGGTAAAAATGATTAGTGGAAATTCAATTAAAGATTGATTTTGGGAAATTATAGATTTGATTCTTACCATTTTTTTCGATTTGTTTCAGATTTTTTTTTTTGTGTGTGTGTTCTTGATTTCTGGTTTGGTTTTGTGTGGAGAAAGAAGATGACTTTGTCTACTTTTCGGGTCAAAGAGTCGATTTTGAAGAAGATCCGAAAGTCTTCCCGATCGCAAAAGAGCGGGTCGAGTCATATATAAGCTGAATGTGTTACACGTAAAGCCCAAGGTCAAGCCCATTCAATAACTAACAAATTTCATGAGCTAGTTAGTTCATGAGATACAATTAAATTTCTTTCTAATAATCGTTTTTTGTAAAAATGTTTTATTATAAGTTATTGTTTTTTGAAACTATTTTTTCATGTTATGTTATGTTATTCTGGATAATGATTTATTTTTTTGGGTGCTAAGAAAACCTTCAGGGTACTACTAAAATTTTCAAATGGTAATGCTGCAGTGCTTACATGATTCAGCCCAAAGGCCTGTAAACTAATACTGTTCCATTGATTTGTTACTACTCCATGCTTATGGAGCTTGAGAAAATGACGAAGAAAGGAAGAGAGAAGATATTATTTGATCATCAAAGTTCAAGTGTTACAGTCTGTGTAGGCTATATATATACAAGTGTAGCTAACTAACTTTCAATTGCACTAACTAAAATATTAACCAACTGATTAACAATTTGCCAGCTAACTACCTAATAGTTAGTTATAACTAACGCAGGTGACACATGTACTTGTACTGCATTCAACACCCTCCCTCAAGCTAGGAGGTATGAAAATGTCCTTAAGGCCTAGCTTGGACATCAGATAAGCGTGTTGGAGAACAAGCAACCCTTAGTAAGTATGTCTGCTGGCTGTTCTGCAGAAGCCAAGTAGACTGTATTGATCAGTCCTAGTTGGATTTTTTCACGAATAAAATGACAATCAATATCAATATGTTTTGTGCGCTCATGAAATACTGAATTGGAAGCTATCTGGATAGCAGGCTTGCTATCACACGACACATCTACTGGCAAGTGAATGGACAGTCCCAATTCTTTGAACAAACCAATGAGCCAAACAACTTCAGCAACTGTTGAGGCAAGGCTCTTATACTCTGCATTTGCTGAGCTTCTAAAGACAGTAAGTTGTTTCTTCGACCTCCAAGATATAAGTGAATCACCAAGCTTCACTGCATAACCACTTACTGACCTTCTAGTGGTAAGACACGAACCCCAATCAGCATCACAATAGGCTTGCAACCGTGCAGAAGCAGTAGATGACATGAGGATTCCCATTCCAGGTGATTGCTTTATATATTTCTCTGCTCTAATAGCAGCCTCCATGTGAGATTGTTTGGGTGAATGCATGAATTGACTAAGATTTTGGATCGCAAATGAGATATCTGGCCTGGTTACAGTCAAATAAAGTAACTTTTCTACCTGTCTTTGATATGGACCTGGATCCTTCAGTACAGGATCATGTTGTGAGTTAATGTGTCGATCAAATACTACTGAAGTTAGCTTTTGATTAACTTCCACAGGTGCTCCAACTGGCTTACTACCTCCTAGTCCCAAATCCGAAATGAGCTTAAGGGCATACTTCATTTGATGCATCAAGATGCCTTCATTATTTCTAGCAAATTCAATGCCCAGAAAGAATCTAAGTTCACCTAGATCTTTAATCTTAAAATTGGTTTGCAAAATGGTATCACTTCCTGTTATTAACAAATCATCAACATAGATCAAAACAAAAACCTTCTTTCCATCTGCATGCTTAATGAACAAAGAGTAATCTAAGTGACTCTGGGTAAAACCAGAATTCACCAAGGCTGTAGTCAACTTGATATTCCATTGTCTAGAAGCTTGCTTGAGCCCATACAATGATTTAAGCAATTTGCAAACACTTCTCACTTGACCATCTGTTGCAGGAACATTGAAACCTTGAGGTAACTCCATGTATACCTCTTCTTGTAAATCTCCTTGAAGAAAAGCATTGTATACATCCATCTGATGTATATGCCATTTGTGAGCTGCGGCCAAGGCAATAACTGATCTAACAGACACCATTTTCACTACTGGTGAGAAGGTCTCTTGATAATCCAGTCCCTCTCTTTGGCTATAACATTTTGCTACCAATCTTGCTTTATATCTCTCTATATGTCCATCTGCCTTATCCTTGACTTTATAAACCCATCTACAACCAATAGCCTTCTTACCTTGAGGTAATGACACTACCTCCCATGTCTTGTTTTCTTCTAGAGCATCGATCTCTGCCTTCATAGCATCTATCTATTGTGGCACTTTTGCTGCTTATGAGTAGGAACCAAGTTCAGTGGTTGCTGAGGCTGAAAAATTACATAAGAAATCCTTGTATTGAACTGATAAACCTGTGCAGCTCACAACATTTGACATAGGGTACTGGCAACCCTTCTTGTTATTAGTCATTACAAAATCATTGTGCCAAAGGGAAGGTCTAATGGACCTATGTGATCTTCTACATTCAGTAGAATGTGAGGGTACAACACCTTGCTCATGTGGAGCTACCACGTCATCTGCATTTCCTTGCACAACATCAGCATGTGGATGCCCTAAAGGAGAAGTCTCTCATTCAAAACCAAAAGAAGGATCAAACTCTTCTATTGAAGCAACATGAGTAACAACCTGGTTCCTTATGTCTGCATGTGTCAACTTGTTCTGAAAAGGAAAAACATGTTCATTAAAATGGACATCTCTAGAAACAAAAAATTTCTTTTTTTCCAAATCTAATAATTTGTAGCCCTTTTGATGAGTTCCATAACCTATCATGACAGCCCTGATTGCCCTTGGTCCAAACTTATCTTGTTTTACTAAGTTAGTCCCATAGCAAAGACAACCAATCACCCTCATATGTTTTAATTCTGGAGCCTTGTTGTAGACAAGTTCGTATAGAGTTTTCTTGTCTAGAACATTTGATGGGATCCTGTTGATAATGTAGACAGCAGCTTCAACACAAATACCCCAAAATCTGTCAGGTAGACAGCTTTGAAACTTAATAGCTCGAGCTGTTTCAAGTATGTGCCTATGTCTCCTCTCTACCACCCCATTTTGTTGAGGGGTATAGGGACAAGAACTTTGATGAATAATGCCAAGGGATTGAAAAAGACTTTCACAATGTTGATTAAAAAATTCAGAACCATTGTCAGATCTAAACACCTGAATTTTCTTATTAAATTGAGTATGAACCATAGCAATGAAGTTCTTAAGCAGAAAAACAACATCAGACTTAACTCTCATCAGAAATAGCCAAGTCCAGCTAGAATGGTCATCAACTATAGTAAGAAAATACTGCATACCATCATATGTGACTGTTTTGTAGGGACCCCATACATCCATATGTAACAATTGAAACATGCTACTACTCTTAGTGAGACTAACAGGAAAAGAAATTCTAGTTTGTCTAGCTAGAGGACATATATCACACTTGTCTATAGTGAAGCATGATTTATTTTGAAAAGCTGTAAATCTTCTTAAAACTGTCATGGGAGCATGTCCCATTCTCCTGTGCCATAATGCTGTAGCTACCTCCTTCTGCACTGCCAGAGACTTCTGTTGTGTGATGTTAACTTTCCCCCTTTTCGAGTACATTACATATAATCCATCTTGTTCCTTACCAATCTCCCTCACCTTCCCAGATGAGAGATCCTGAAATAAAAAGAAATCAGGAAAGAACATGGCACAACACTGTAATTCTTTTGTCAACTTAGACACATACAAGAGATTGAATTTAAATGTTGACACACACAACACATTCTTAATGAGATCACCTCCTGATAACTGTCAACTCCCTATGTGAGATACACTGGCTGATTCTCCTGTTGGTAATTGAACCTTTCCTGCATCATCTACTGATGTACCAGTTTGCAACATAGATTTATCACCTATTATATGATTAGTAGCTCCGGTATCAACAATCCATTTTACACTATCATCAGTATAGGAAAATGATGTACCTGCAATGTTAGTAGCATAGGTGGAATTGCCTCCACTTGTACCTGCATCACCTGTGGAACACTTATTCAGCATTTGGAGAATCTGAGTGTACTGATCCTGAGTAAGAGCAGGTGCAGAGCCTGTTCCCACATCATATTCTACAGCTTGACGTCCATGATTGTAACCTAAGTTTTGTCCTGCAAGAGGATGTGTAGCAACATTGGCTCTTTTCTTGCCTTTGAAGTTCTCTGGATAGCCAATTAGTTTATAGCAAGTCTCCTTAACATGTCCCTTCTGGAAGCAATGTTCACACTTCAACAGCTTGTAACAATCAGCTCTTGTATGGCCCTTCATATTGCAGTAATCACAGTATTTCCTCTGATATTGGTGACTACCTGAACCAGATGTTTGTCCTGATCCTGAACTTCTAGTTGAATACATAGTTGTGGCATCCTTTTCTGCAACATAAAAGACTGAAGATTCCATTCGACCTGTGACAACACAATTACCTCCAACAAGCACTTTCTGATTTTCATCCTGGATGATCATAGCATACGCTTGATTCACACTAGGTTCAGGACTTATCATTAAGATTTGGGACCTCGCCTAAGCATAACCATCATTCAGTTCCATAAGGAACTGAAATAACTTCTGCCTATCCAAATGTTCTACAAAATCCTTCAATCTCTCACAAGCACACGTACGAAATGGAATAATAGAGTTATGTTCATCCCAAAGATCTTTCAGTCTAGAATAATACATCGAAACAGATGATACACCTTGAACTACAGTTGCTATTTCCTTGTGTAAATGATAGGCTCGAGAATTGTTTACCTTGTGAAACTTTTCTTTAAGGTCATTCCAAACGAGATAAGCATCAGAACATGATTCCACTAAGGAGATCTGATTGTACACTACTCATCAACCACGAAACGACAATAGCATTACATTTGTCCAATCTTCTCTGTAAATCTCCTTCATAGATGTTTCTCGTAACAGATCCATCAATGAAACCTAATTTGTTCCTCCCTAGAAGTGCCAACTTCATAGCACGACTCCAAAGCATGTAATTCTCCATACCTTTGAGCTGTATTTTAATCGAGAGTGAACCTGGTGCATCAGAAGGATGCAAATACAATGGATGATTGTAGTCAACAGTACTCCCCATGGACTTGAACTTCTCTCAAACAGTTAGCAAACAATGGCAGAATTTACAAAAATGAATCTCCCGATCCTCTGTATCCAGCACTCTTCAGAAAATCCCTAGATCCACGCAATTCCTGGTCTGATACCATGTAAACTAATACTGTTCCATTGATTTGTTACTACTCCATGCTTATGGAGCTTGAGAAAATGACGAAGAAAGGACGAGAGAAGATATTATTTGATCATCAAAGTTCACGTGTTACAGTCTGTGTAGGCTATATATATACAGGAGTGACTAGCTAACTAACTATCAATTGCACTAACTAAAATATTAACCAACTGATTAACAATTTGCCAGCTAACTACCTAATAGTTAGTTATAACTAACGCAGGTGACACCTGTACTGCATTCAACAAGGCCACAAACTCCCTCACTCCACAATGCAACTATTAAAATATAAGTAGAAAGAAAACATCTAGTAGTAACCATAGTCTTGTCGGCACCATAGAGTAGAGGAGTATTCGGTATACCAAGATCAAATGGAAGATTCAAAAAGGTGTGAGAAACAACAAAACCTGTTGAGAAATAATAATAAGCTAGCAGATTCACGCTCCAACTAGAATAGTTGGTTGACGAAAGCCTTTTTAAAGTCTTCGTAAGATTATTGCACACAAAATAAGGAGGAGAGCTCAGCATTGTCCATTTGTTTTGTCTTCTCACATCCATTACATGGTTATTCATTGCCTGCTCCAAAATCTCACACGCAAACTTTGGTGACACAATAAATTCGGAGATTCTCACTTGCTATCATTAGAATGAAGTTCTTTTATTGAAATGTCACGCTCATATTTTAAAGCAATGATAAATTCTTGGCCTGTATCGAATCATTTGTCCACATAATCAGAATTTTGTAATCCAATATCCCTCGCCTCAGAATATTGTCCCAATGAAAACACTTCGACATTTTGACTAGGCAACCCGTATATATATTGTAGGGAATTTTTAGCTAGCAACTTGTTTTTCTCTGAGTTGTCATCATCCTTACCAAATTCATTAGCGAGTACCTTAGAGCAGCAATTATGAGACTTTTCCTCGAACACCTGGGTGGCGTTTGGTATTGAATGTTAAAGTCCATATCAATTTATCTATGGGGTATTTTAGCAAACACCTTACGGGCAAAGTTTTTTGAATAGTCCTCCTCATTAATTTTAATTTCTAGTGGTGTATCCCCACCACAATTGCTACCAATTAACACAATAGAGGAAATAAAATCAGTGGGGTGCAAAATTACCAATGAAAGTGTCAAAGAACTCTGGAAGGACCTTAGAATTATCTGCAGGACGTAAGTCTTCACCATAGATTAATGATATTTTACTGTAGCAATTAGATTAATGTTGACAAACTTCATACAAAACTTGTTTCCTCGTCTATTTGTTCTTTTTTCTTCTCCTCCAATTTTTACCATATATGATATTAAAGTGAAGTAACATTTTTTTAAACTTTAAATGTTATTTTTATTGAAATATTTATCGTATATCTAAGATAGTAGAAAAATAAGTGTGTCAATGAGTTGAATAAGTCTTGGTCATGGATTGGTATGAATATCAGTGAAGCTAATATTCTGAATTTGTGAATTTTAAATTTTAAAAGATGTGTTTTTTTTTAGATTTTTAATAAAATATTTATATATGTATTAAAATGAATACTTGTAATTTGTTATCTTTGTGGCTAAAATAACCTTTAGGGATTTGATTTATCTTGTGTTCTTTCTAGGGTTATGCTAAATTATATCGTCTTTACCCTTTATGCAAATTGCAAATTATTACCTATGCATGCATGTACTCTTTTGAAATTACTAACTACTATTACAAATAAAAAATATTAGATTTTTGTATGGTTTGTAAATAGAAATCGAGGATTAGTAAAATATTTTCTTGTATTATTTGAGCTAAGTCTTTAAACATATACAATATTTATTCTTTTTAAAGAAAGTGATATGAATTAGTTGGATTTTAAAGCTGGTGACGAAATTAAATAGTAAAAATGCTTACAAATTCATAGAAAAGATAAAAAGATCATAAATGAGAAGAAATAGATATCCATTCACTCACAAATTTGAAAACAAAAAAGTAGAATTAATTTAAATCACAAAGCTAAAAAGCTCATGGGAGGAAGGTCAATAATGGTGAAAACCATTGAGGAAGAAAATGGAAGTTTGAATAGTTTCTCGAGTTCTTAAAATTATTGCACTTTTTAAGTTTAAGTTCATTTGATAAATAAATTTATTTAAATTATACGTGTAAGTATTTAATTGGTTTATATGACGTGTATATTTCACGTACTTTTTTCATGATTTTTTTTACTGAAAATGTGTTTAAATTATATGTGTAACTATTTAACTGGTTTAGTTGACGTGTATATTTCATGTTCTTTTACCTTTCCCTTTGACTAAAAAATTATTTAAACTACACATATAATTATTTAATTGATTCATTGACATGTCAATTTCAAATACTTCCTCAGTTTCTTTTTACTAAAAAATTATTTAAACTATACGTGTAGTTATTTAACTGGTTCATTTGACGTGTATACTTCACGTTCTTTCTTTGTTTCCTTTTACTAAAAGTTTATTTAAACTACACGCGTAATTATTTAATTGATTCCGTTGACGTGTATATTTCATTTACTTTTACTAAAAAAAGTCGTGATATAATTTTCATTGTTTTCTTCTTCTTTATACCTGAAATTGCTGCACTTGAGATGAAGGTCAGTCGGTAACAACCTCTCTATCTCTACGAGATAACAGTAAAATCTACTTACACTCTATTTTCTTTAAATCCTACTTATGAGATTTTACTAAATATGTTATTGTTATTAGTGACAAGAATAAAAATATTAGCTTTGAGCAAACTTAAATTTCAAAAATTGTTCGATAAATGTACTCAAAGAAACTATTTTGAACTTATTCTCGAACAATATAAGTGCCATTTTTATCATAGGCGTTTCAATTTGCGTATTAAAGAGAGCGTATTCCCTCCTCTCTTTTTTTTTTTCCTAGCGGCAAAAGGCACTCACTTTGTATCCAAAATTGAGCAAAATTGGGGAAGAAAAGGAGAGCCGAAGCGGTGCATAATTTAACGGCAATGGCCGGCGACAGTGACGGTGCAGATCCCGATTACGAGAGGTTCCTCCGTCATATCGGCGCCGCCGCCGCTGACGAGAGTGAACTCGCCGCTGACGACATTATTTTGTTAGAAGATGGAGAAGAGTACGAGGAAGAAGAAGAAACGGATGAAGACGAAGAAGAAGAAGATGAAGAGGAGGAGGAGGAGGAGGAGGAAGATGAAGAAGAAGATTCGAGTACCGGAAGGAGAACGTTGCGTAGGGTTTTGTATGGAGATCGTGGTGCTGCGAGAATTTCATCTCCAGAGCGAGTGATTAATGTTGAGAATTTGAATAATTCTGCTGTGGAAAGTGGAGATGATACGAGTAGGAGCAAAGAAAGGGAAACGGCGTTGCAGAATGCTGATAAGGAAGAAGGCGGTGGAAGCGGTGAAGGAGAGGAGTGGAATCGAAGTGAAATTGATGGTTTGTTTTGTTCCATTTGCATGGAAGCTTGGACAAATGACGGGGACCACCAAATTTGGTCAGTAATTTACTTCCTTGTACTTCAATCTAGATTAGAATTTTTTTAATTATGATGAACGTCACTAGCAAACAACCATCAAACATATGAATCCACTGTATCTACTATCCTGAATTTGGAACAGTATCCATTTTGAAAATAACAGTTGTACATATTATTAGATTTTATACATAGCTAGGGATTGCAGAGTACAGTTTATAATAGTAATGTTGAGTTCCGGCTTAGCATAACTGAATGTGCTATGCCTGTAAGTGAGTGTAGAACCATCTACATTCAATAGTGAGACAGACGAAAAGAAGCCTCAGGAGAATGATATAGCACAATTATGTTGTTTCTGCTCTAGAAATCTGTGTCTGTTTCTGTTCTGTATTTTATTTATTCTCAAGATCTTTGAAAATATTGTTTAGAAAACCTTTATCTTTTCATAAAAAAAGAAAAAAAATCAGTTTAGTTCAACATGTAGAAGGGAAATAAGATTTGTAAAAACAGCGGTTTTTTTGAAAACTTGAGCAAAGTGATATAACCTCGAAAGAAAAATTAGATGTTGTAGAAGACTTCTGTTTAGTTTTCCTTGAAGATGAAAAAAATTTATACTAAATTTAGGTCAGTGGGTTGTGTTACAAAATTTAGGAGTTTGTTTCAGTTGGCTTGATTGTAATACGTATTCATGCAAATTCGAATAAATACTACATAACTGTAACACATGTCTCCTTATGGATTGAAAGGAACAAAGATGTTTTGATGGTGGCTGTAACACTTGTCTCCTCAAGACAACTTTATTAAGACTATAGATGTCTTTTGTTATGTAGGTGGCCCAATGTGTCCCTTGTAGATTCCTCTGACAAATTTTTGCGCCTTATTAACTCCTTGGTCTTGGAATGGCCATGTACGCAAATGAGATAACTCAATATCTTTTGTAGCCTCAACTATATTACTCTTTTGCATCTACTTGATGCTTTCAGTGAAGCTTTTTACTTCATCTAAAACTATCATCACCGTCACTATTAAAGCACTTGGGTTTTCTTTTCTTTTGACAAGTGACAGTTGAATGATCATGGTTCACATCCGACAAATGGTGCATAAACATAGAGGATGAAATGATGGAAGGTTGTTTGATATTGTTTGTGGATGTTCTGCATACCATGCATTGGTTAGTAGGTGGACAAATATCATGATTTAAGGTGTCAAAAGGATATGAAGTAGATCTAAAATACATGGAGAGCAGTTGTCACTAAAGTTTTATCATCTCTTGAAATCAATGTGGACTTAGCTAATAACATACAATGTAAATAAAAGACTCATATAGGTAATATCAACTAATTAAAATTATGGTTAGAGACTTGCATTTTTTTAATAATGTAATCAATTATATTAGTAAAATGGCCAAAAACGACCTTATACAAGTATACCAAAGAGTAAAGAACCTACAACCACCCTACACGATTCTCTACAAAAGACGCCCAATCCTCTATACAACCCGGCCATGTTACCCGGCACTATATGGGTACGCCAAAAATAAATAAGGTATCGGAGGCTACTCCTCAACTGCCCAAAAGTTAATTCTACCCCTTCAAAATCCCTCTTATTTCTCTCTATCCAAATGATCCATATCAACGCTAAAGGAACAACACTCCAAGCTCTACACTTTCTCCTTCTTCTTCCAGTTTTCCAGCACAACAACATTTCTTTCACAGATCTAGGCATCACCCAAGTTAGATACTTTCATGTCACTGTAGGGATAAGTTTGGTATTTTAGAGAATTTTTAGTTTGAGAGAATTTCCGATTTGACGCGAAACATGGCTTATTTTAGTAATGTAATGATTCTTGACCCAAATAAAGTTGAATGTATATTGATAATCCATACAGTTGACCAAACTAGTGAAGTTGAGGTTTAGCTGATTGATTGATAGATATCCAACTTATAATTGAAAATATAATTTTCAAGTGTTAATACTTCCATTGTCTTCTGCCGTCTAATCTTTTGCAGCTGTCTTCCTTGTGGGCATATATATGGTTTGTCGTGTATCAAAAAGTGGTTGAAACAAAAAGGAAGGTTAGGAAAGGTATTTCCTATAATACTTTGGTCCTTGTTTTATACAATATTTGAAGATCCTATTTTAGTTCATCCTTTCACATTCTTTCTTTTGTTCTTTTGCAGTGCCCCCAATGTAATAAGAAATGCACAGTGAAGGGTATTCGAGTACTTTATGCTTCTCGACTTCATGCTGTTGATGAAGAACTTCAAAAGGTCTTAATTTGATGCTTATATCTTGAACGTTGCTCCATGAGATACTGATCAAACTCCTTCCTCTTTTGCAGAAAATTAGGTCTCTTGAAGCCAGTTGTTTTTCTCTTGAAAAAGAGGTAAGGAAAAAAATGAAGGTTTTAGATTTAGTCAGTGCGATCTCCTGATAGAATTCAGGTCTAACATCTAAATGAATATTCACAGTGGAGACCTTCGAGGTTTTCCATGTAGCCTACACAAACTAATTGAGGAAAACATATCAGACTGACCTAACCCACCCACCCACCCACCCCTTAAAAAAAAATAAAAAATAGGACGATGGTCAGATGGTTATCTTTTTGCGTCTTCGGGTGAGGTTTTCCTTTGCTCAATTTAAAAAGAAATAGTGCAGTTGAAGATATTTGTTAGTTTTCAAATGGACAAAGTTGCTCAAGATTCTAAAAGCTTGACGTATGTTTGTGGAAACTTCTTATATAGTTGTTATAGGTTAGGGCAATTTCTCTCAGTTTCTTAGTTGGAACACAAGGAGAAAGATGAATATCAGTGAAGAAGTTGCATTGGGTTTTTTAATCATCTAAAATTAAACAGAAATATATAAGATACATAATTCCTTTTCTCATTCAACTGTACCAAAAGGGAAAGAATAAATGCCTTGAATTGGAGGAGAAAACCAAAACTTTTGTTGCCCTTACCTTACTCTACCTTGTACCTTCAAAGTTGTTTGCTTTTAACAGCTGGCTTCTTTTCTCTCTGTAAGGGTATTCAAGTCATCTGTCACCTTATGCTTGGTTGGGTAGCGAATTCACCCTGGGTTAGCTGCAGCAATGATACTTCTGCTTTAACCTGACTTTTGAAAACAATTTTCTCAGCTCTTTGGAAATGCTATTACATTTTTCCTTACATGTTCTCATGATGATTATAAGACTTCATTGAATATGTGCAGTGCACTGATTGGTGTAAGAAAGAAATTGAGTGGAGGAGGAGAGAAGCTGAGTTGCATAAGCAAGTGGAGCACCTCAAAGAGGTATGTCTCACTTTGTGTGCTATTTCTTCTGTGCTTCTTCTTTGCACCGGCCTCCTTCAATGCATCTATTTTGTTTGGTTGGAAGTGTGGGGGGTTTTTTTATTTTTTGGGTGGGTGGGTAGGTGGGGGATTAAATTAAATCTTTTCCAGAATCACTTCTCCGGTTTGTTGGGTGCCCTCCATGCGTATTGCACTTTTTAAGTGAAATTGTTGCTAACATAACACCCATTGTAAATTTTGTTTAAGCTTTTATTAATGGTCTGCAGAACTAGCTGATTTTGCCTACTTCATCTATATTTTACTTTTTGCTTTCCCTTGTTTGAAAACTCACCCCTTTATTAAATTAGTTGCATACCTCTTCCTGGAGGACCAGATTGACTTTGGTGCATTTTCTGTAAAACATATGATGGCCTCCTTTTTCCTGCCAGCATTCCCTTTTAACATTCTTCAGAATATGACATTTTTCAATGCCTTTTTCATTAAAGGAGGTACTTGTTTTGGCTTTTTTAGAAACACTCTTTAATGAGTATGTTCGTTTCCTTTTCCTAGTTTGGTCTTTCTTCTTTGAATTTTATTTTATTTTTTCTCTAGTTTTTTTGGCTTGAGAAAAATTGGATAACAGGTTTCAGTGCAATAGTATAGATATCTCTGTTAACCTTTGTTCATCAAAGCAGCATATTGCTTACTGCATATCTGTTCTTTGTAGAGAACAACTGAGGGTTCGCCAACTGACATGCAAAGCAGGTCATCTGTACGCATTTTTGGTAACCTTTCGATGAGAAATCTTTGCTTAAGGATATTGAAAATATTGGCGATGTTGTATCATTGTATCAAGCTGATGTTCCAGTACCTATCTATGTGTGCAGGATGCAATATCAATGCCAAATCTGAAACACGTGAATATGCGAATAGTTTTCTTTTGCAGGTTTGCCATCTCCTCTGCTCTTGTCAAATGTGAAAATAGAGCTATAGGCATTGTGTTTCTTTTTAAGGTTGACTTCTTATAATGATAGCAGCAACAGAGAAATCATTACTCCTTTATCCATTGTTGCTCCACATCTAGTGCAACTTGTGTACCTGATAGTATCAGCAGAGAAATCATTCGTCCTTCATCCATGGTTGTTCCACATTTATTGCAACTTGTGTACCAAGATGCACTGGAATTACTCACCTTTGGGTTAACAGTTAGCATCAATAGTCTGTATGAGACCGATAAATTAGTACATGCTGTTCTGTCCCCTTCCTGCTTATTGGCCCAAACATGACCTTTATTTTCTCTCTTACCTCTTTTTTCGTACTGGTTTTATATTGGGAGTGAACTGGCATATGTTTATCCAATTTATCCCATTGGCTGAAGTTTATTCGAGTTAGTAACCTTATGTTTTATCTGTTTGTAGAAAGAGATTCAGATTGATGGTGCTCGCCTATTTGATGTGGACATCAATGGTGAGAATTTGATGATTGCCAGAAGGCTCTCTGGAATGGGAGGACAGCATATGCTTACCAAAGTAAATTTTATAGGTTACCTTATTGGAATTCTCTGATGGTTTGCGGTCTGCATTTGTCTTTCAACTTTTTTTACTTTTGCATTTTGCAGATCAGTCTGTTGCCTCCGCATGAAAGAGAAGACATTCTGCTTCCTGTGAGCATGAAAACTATCAAGGACTTGCATGTTTCTCCTCATGATAGAGTCATACTCTTGGCTTCTTTAGGGAAGAAGTTGTCTGTTCTTAGGTTGATAACCTCCCCCAACTTTCTGCCAAATAATTGCTGTATAACAGTAAAATATACTTTACTTGATTAAAAAATTTCTGTGTTAGTTTCCCTATTGTGCTCCCCTCCTGGTAAGTATCTTATTTATTTGTTCTCTTTCTTTTTGCAGTTCTGAAAACAACCATACTGTTCTGACATACGACTTACCGGTAATAACTCTAGGCCTTCTTTTTATAGTTGTCTTTTTGCTTTCACTTGTTGAGTTTGTGTAAAGCTAAAATTGCCCAGAGTTGTTGCCTTGTTGGATATTGTATTAGATATTTTGTTTTGGTTGATAAGCTCTTAAATTCTCTGTTCGAATGATTGTTGATTAGATTTAGAGTTCTCATGGAGTAATTTTTCTGTACTTTTACACACTTAATGGTAAGTTGGTAATTGTTCTTTATCAAAAAAAAGTTGGGTAATTGTTAAGGTCTCATGAGTCCCTTATTTTCTCCGTTAAATTTACAGAGTGACCTATTAGATTTGGGTGGACCTTCACTATCAGCATCAGAAGACGATCTTTAACGCTACCTATTCATCTTGTGTAAGTACTACTTTCAATCTAAGTTGCTCAGACTCGGGTGCGGGTGTCCGATACGGGTGCGGATCTAGAGGTCAGATCCTTCATGATCTAATTTTTAAGATTCGGGGATATGGATCCATGTATGGATACAGGTGCTGGGATTTGCCTAAAAATAATTAAAATATCTAAAAATAGAGTTATAAAACCTAAATTATGGATATTATGTGGAGAACTTGAGGAGAATCCTAGAAGGAGATTAAAGGAAAAGGAGTGACATAGAAATTTCTATATAAAAGGTATTCCATTTTCTTTAATTTCACCTTAGCTTTTGTATTGATTACAAAAATCATTAAAACTGTCCAGAGTTTCCCCATTGATTTTGGTCAAAGTATCCAAAATAGGTTGACCAAATCGGACACAGATCCCACATCCACACCCACACCCACGTCGTGTTGACACGGGTGCGGTACCAAAAGTGAAGAGTCCGAGCAACTTAGCTTTCAATTTACAACTTGAGAGTTGACAAAACACAATTTTTTTTAGAATAGCAATTATCTTTGCTCTACCCTACCTTCCTAATACATAGACTGCAAATCTCTGTTATATAATTTTTTTGTTTTCGTCTCATCTTTGTGGTTGATTATAATACTAAAGCCTGTTGAATTTTTCAAAGTTACATACATCCTGCCTGCTTCATCATTTGTCTGGACAAGGGATTGTGTTTTCTCCTTGTCATCTAGATGTTGGTAGGTCACCGACAGTGTATTTGGAATGATAGTAAAAATTTTGTGGTTAAGTCTAATTGGTAGATTATGAGTTTTTCAAGTCCAAGGCTGCTTTAAATGGTATTTAAATCTATGTAAGTTGTCAAGTAATTGAAAGAAGTTTTAAGAGCCCTGGTAACCTCGTACAATCATCAAAGGCAATTCCATGTTTAAAACTTTACTAGGTAAGAAATGCATATCCTGAGCTGCAAAAAGCACTGCATTTGCATCATGCCCCCAAATGCCCTGCTGCTATGGTTTTTTAGATTCAATTGCTGCGTCTTCAAATTTTTTACTCAGTAATGTGCTTCATGATAATAATCCTTTTGTTATTTTCCCCCCAATTTTGTGACTCTTATTTGTCCTTGTATGTAGGAAGCGTTTGTTGCTAATGGATAGAGTGTCACTTTTGTTCTGAACTTCTAATGCCATTGGCCAAAGTTAAATTGATTCTTCCTTTTTTTTTTTGTCTATTTGGAAATGCAGACTGTTCCTTGGTCATGTGCGTGGGATGCCAACAATTCGCAGTACATGTATGCCGGTTTACAGGTCCTAACACATAATCCATCTGTTGGAAAATGGTTGCCACTTTTCATATTTTGCGAGTCAAACAAAGTAATGTTTGACTAATAATTCTGAATGGATTCTCTCAGTATTTTGACATGGCAGAAAATTACAACTTGTACTTTTAATTTAGTTTCTAAATATTTGATGTTCAAAAAACGAATGAATATATATCTAATATAGCTTGGAAAATTTGCCAAGTAAAGAATCGAAAGTGAGAAGCAAGTTGGCATTGAGGGAGCATTTATTTGTTTTCATTAGTTAGTCTATCTTTCAGTATGGAAACCCCGTTGTTATTTATCCAAAAGAAAAATTAGTTAATATCTCTCTTCATTTTTCTCTGAGTATTTTTAGTTTTGTTTTTGCAGAATGGCATGGTTTTGCAGTTTGATCGGCGTCAAACTAATAGGCCAGTGGAATCTATGACGGGGTTGACAGGAAATCCTGTTCATACTGTGCATTCCCTTACATCTCCTACACTTGGTGATGGCGTTAGAAGTGTTCTTTCTGCATCTTCAGTAGGCTTGTGCCACTGGAACTTTGGTAGTAGGGACGAAAGGTGAGTTCTAGTATGTTTGCTTCTTCTAAATTTCACCTAGTTGTTGCTTCTTGAGGTGAACAAGTTTTACCTTAATATCTAATATCTCATGAGTTGCACCATCCCTAACTGTAGCTTTAGAACTGTTAGGATCTGATGACTCTTTGCCCAGTAACTGCCTCAAGAATATTTGCACCTTGGAATATCTCTCAATAGATTATTCCTGTACCTTGGCACTTTTAATCATTAACTAACTGCAAATTTAGATCTCAGGAATATTCTCAAAGTAGCATAACTAAAAATTTAGATCTTAGGAATATTCTTACAGGAGCCTGCATTTTATGGTCTCTGAATATATTTTAGGTACTCAGTCATCCTGTTCAAAAGATTGAAGTAGAAACACTAGTGGATGGTATAGAAGAAAGAAATGGTTGAAGGCATTTAGTTGACCATTTTTACCAGATTTTGTAGAAAGAGATATTGCTTAAGAAGGTGCAGATTGTACTCACTATATTTTTTATAATAGTTTACATATTGTGGTGAGATTAAGAGTGATTGTGTTTAACGCAAATTGCTGCTCACTAAATAGTCCAGTTGGTTATTGAGTTATAGGTTCTTGAGAATGTAAGCTTTGTTATGGCAAAACAGTTAAGTTGCTAGTATGAAATGGTGATCCAATATCTCAAAAGATAGGTCAGAAAATGATCTTATAGATTATCTTTAGACAGCGTCACAGTGATGATACATGGGAGGTGATTGATTATATTTTGTTCCTTGAAGTTGTTTGTTATCACGTTTCACCTTTTCCTGATAGAAATAAACTTAAAGTCGTATGGTTCAGACAATTTGTCAGTCTGGTCTAAGAGATACTCTTAATCGGAAAAACTAGCTTCTCGTCTTATGTCAAGGATTTAACTTGGTCATTGATTTTTTATTGACTTAGTTTATTATGGAGACAGCATGAATTTGTGTCTTGATATTTTCACAATCTGAAGCCATGGCAAGGCTTTACTCCTTAGTTAGTGTTAAGGGTTGCTAGGAAGTATCATTTTCTTCGATTAACTGAAGTCCTCCGTGGACCAGTCAACGGACGATCGGAACTCGTTGGATAAATAAGCCCCCCCCTCTACCCTTCTTCACTTAAGTGCTACACTTTTGTATGCAGCAAGGTTTGAAATCGTGAAGTGTGGTTAGCCCATACATAATGTGCTATGCACTTACCACTACACCAAAGCTCTGGAATTGGTTTGCTAGGAAGAATCTTGAAGTAGTTGCAAAGAACTTTCACTACTTGAGTTGTCAACAGTACAATCTTACTTTTTATTGTTGAGGACTTTAACCTTGTTAATCTATTATGGTCCTTCCTTGTTCACAGCTCAATCAACTATTTCTACAAATATGTAGGGTATATAAAGCTTCTTAGGGGCAAAGTTTACTGCTTTTTTATGCAGAACTTTTTTTGCTCATATGTCAACTGTTTTCTGATTTTCGACATGCTAGCTCTAGTATCAGAAATGATTGCTTTCCTGATAAGTTGTTTGAATATGCATGGGTATGTCCAGAATCATGTTAAGAGGAGTTGAGTAGATAGTTGGCGGGACAGATTTAAGTGATAAAGTGTCTATTACATGGATATAAGTCATGCAGGGATTAACTATTCACTTTTTAGCTTATTTTTAAGTTTAAAGGCTGGCTTGAGAGATTGTTTATGGTGAAGCTCTACCATATTGTCCACTAATGATAAGTGATAAGAACTTCTAAATGATAGATGTAGATCATGCCGGGACTATATGTGTGCTTAGTTAACTTTTCACACTGATCTAAAAGAGTGCTTTTCTTGGAGTTCTGCCTTGTTCCTTAGTAGTAGACCGATCAAAAATAGTTTGTTCGAATGTTTGACTATGCCCCAAATCTTCTTTCAAGGAGTTTAGGGGCAGAGTGTATCTGATATACTGAAACAGATTGTAGCTGGATCATCTGTTTGGTTTTGGTGACTTATCAAGCTGGTTTAAGAGAGTTATCTTGAAGCTCTGTGATATTCTCTAGTAATTTTTACGAATTCCATGTTTATAATAGAGTTTCATTTATCATTGAAGGCCGTGCTTGATCCCTGAGTCAGAGAATCAAGGAATCTGTATATCTCTCGCTTGTGGAGATAGAAATGATGACATAGTTGCATCTTTCCGTCCTAAACTGGAGATCTCTGGTGACATGGCTGCTTCTCAAGTATTGCCCACTCCAGTTTCTACGATGGAGCAAGCAGTATACGGTTCTCATGTTCTTTACAGGAGAGTTGGCAGCAGATACCAGAAGTTAGGAGCTTCTTGTGCCAAAGTTAGTGGCATCCGACTTCCGAAAACTGCTATAATTGATAGAGGGAAGAAGAACCCCATGTTTGCTTCTGGTGATGACGCAACAATGGAACTGGTCTTACAAGAATTACCATCTTTAAATGTGGCTCAGTGTATTAAATCTCTGAATGGCCCTGTTCGCGATGTTAGGTATGCACGCCTCCAAAATTCGGTATTACTGGGTTGTTTGAGTGAGGATAAACTGCAGCTTTGCTCACATGAACTCCAATGAAAAAAGGTAACTTTTCATAGCCTGTTTGCTGTCTTTGATTGTTTTAGTTATGTTTGTGTTTACAGTCCGAAAATGTCTTTCTATTCTTTCTGCTCGAGAGAAATGATTTGGTATTGTGTCCATTAAAGTTTTGCCTGCATGTTTCAACTAGTTCATCAGAACTCCAAATTTAGACTCTTGGCGATAGAACGGTTTCCCCAGATTCATGTTTATAACCTATTTTCTGTACTGCTAGAGTAATTTGCAACGTCTAGTCTCCTGATCTCGAATTGGGAGTTTCGCTAGTTGTCAGTAATGTGATTTATTATGCTACTTACTAAATGATCATAAAATCTCCAGTCAATTTTATTTTGAAGTTTATTGCAGGTGGCTCGGAAGACTTGTTAAATCACCAGTATGCTGGATGCTTCATGTGACCAAATTTTGACTGTATAGTTTAGCATCTAATGGTGTAGAGATAACATCTTTTTCTTTTGGTAGCTTTAGGACCCTGCTGGGAGTTTAGGTCAGAGAGTGTAGGCAGGTTGTAGAAATGATTATTTAATAAGGCGTGTAAATTGTGTTCTATACACTGTTAGTGTAAATTGTGTTCTATACACTGTTAGTGTATGTGTAACTTATATATATAATAAACATAAGGTTAAGTTGACCTGCAACGACAGGTAAATCGTCTTTATCAAGTTTCATAGTGTAAAAACTTTCTATAATTATCAATATCTTCAGACCCAAGTTCATGGGCACATATATTTGTGGTTTCACTTTCTTCTTTCATTTTGATGTGAGATTTGTTTAAGATGTAATGCGCTTCCCCTTATTTAGAAACTTGTCAGTCTAGAAGTGTATGGTTTTAATCTTAATCATGGATGGATGCCTATTACTTGAATTGCTCAAAATAAATTTATATGTAAATATTTACTAAAATTACACAAAAGTAGGTATGAGTGCATTACTTTAGGAATATAATGGGTTTAATTCTAAGAATTTTGATAAAATGAACTTGTAGAATTTAAATTTTGCATCTAAAGGTATTTAGAAATAATAGGGAAAAAACAATAAAATCCGACCTGCCGGATTCGAACCAGCGACCTAAAGATCACAGCAACTACTACAGTCTTCCGCTCTACCAACTGAGCTAAGGTCGGATTGTTATTTATCTTGTCACCAATAGATTTTAATCTTAAGCATTGAAGCTTACTAGTTTCTACTATAATTATTAATAGTACATTAATAATTAGATGAACCTTCTAGATCATCCCTTTTGATGCCTTTTCTTTTTATTTTATTGTTACATTGGAGGCACTAACTCACTCAACATTTTGGTGACATTAACACGTTAGGAACCAATTGATTGTTTTTTGTCTCTTTTGTTTTGGAACTCTCAAATACGTATTGACTAACAACAACAAAAAAATATTCTGTGAGATGTTACCGTGTAGGGTTTGGGGAGGGTGGAGTATACGCAAATCTTACTCTTATCTTTTAGAAAGATCCTCAGCTCAAGTGAAGCAAATCAAAATAATAATAAAAAGGGAAAATGACAGTGATGAAAAACATGTCAACTCATAAGAAAGTAGTGTGGATCATATATATATACAAGGAACAGTAACATCGATCAGCAATAAGGTGCAATAACCTAAACATAACAAACAACATATGATAACATGTATCAAAAGCTAAAGAGTACATGAATAGACTAATACTGTGACAATCACGGTGCTCTAGACTACCACCAAGTCAAAACTATGTGAATAGGCTAATACTAAGACAACACTCGACTGCCTACTAACATTCTACCCTTATTCGGGACCTGCACATTGTCCTATCAAAGGTCATGTCTTCGGTAAGCTGTAGATGCATCATATCCTATCTAATCACCTTTCTCCAATACTTCTTCGACCTGCCTTTGTCTCTCCTTAGCTCGTCCCCACTATCCCTAGCCTCTCAGACCTCCTCATCACCCGAGACATCTACACATCTCCTGTTCACATACCTAAACCATCTCATTCTCCCTTCCCTCATCTTGTCCATCATTCACCAAGGAAGACTACCTATTGACTCAAGAAGAATATATAAAGGGGGTAGCAATGAATGACTCATCTATTACATTATATTGGATTATAGCCTATACCTAGAGGTGAAATATAAGAATTGAAATTTATGATTTTTATAATAGTTTCAAAATAATTTATAATTATAATTGGGTTTATAATAAGATATTTCATAAATTTTTAATACATGTATCAATTATAATTTTTTTTTATTAAATTCTCTTAAACTCTTAGATAAAGCTTTGGATTCGCCCATGACAATAATATATACCCCAAACAAGAAGGGATAGAAGACCCATCATTTCAAACACAATTATAAGCTTATTCAGCTTTTCCCTACATGGATAATTCTTTTAACTCCACCACACATTATTGGTCAAAAATAAAAAGAAGGATAAATTTGTTAGTATGTAATAGTATCAAATTTTGGAGGTACTCACTCAAGGCAATATTTAATCTTTTAATCAAAAGTTGAGTTGTAAACTCATAGGGTCTCACTTCATCATAATTCATAGACTAGCCATATAGGCATGGGAGAACCACCAAACATCTCGCTTTAGTGATGAGTATTTTTTCATTCTTAATGAAAGGTTAATTCGAGTTTGAATCCTAGATACAAAATCGTTTGTGTGAGGGAACGATCACTCCCAAAGTGAATTCAAATTAATCGCACTCCAAAACAGAGACCACACATCAAACCAAAAAATCAAAAATAAATAAATAGAGGCATTGGATCATATCAAGGGGCAAACAATCCTTGATATTATACTAATTTTTTATTTGTTTATTTTTAAAAAAGTTGATATCCTTTATAATAAAAAAATTCTGATTGCTACTAGGTCATTCTACTGGTAGCCATGAATGTTATTAGTTATTACTATATTCCATGTGCAAACTGTTACAGTGGTCACTGCCATACCAACTAAAAAGCATACTTCTGCTCTCCTAAAAAAACATACTTATGTTATAATTTTTTTTAAAAAAATCGACATTTATCCACCTCAAAATAACTTTAGATATGCGATATTTAAGATTACATGTGATCAATGTTCAAACATTATGCCAGAACTTCACGCAAAATGGTTGAGTTCACTCACATATGGGTTACGTTCAGGCATAAATGACTGAACTTTAGTCATGTAAAACTTTAGAAATCGCATTGTTTGAAGTTAGGGAAACTTACATAAATTCTACTGGTCACTAGTTTAGAAGCTAATTGCTTAGATAAACTTCAATTTGTAATATTACGTATCTTATCATATTTTGATGTGCCCAGATACGTTCAGTTACATGTATCTCGGGATACATGAGGTCAAAATTAGGTGTAATTTGTTCTAGATACATTTTATCCAAGTGGATTCGCACGTATCTGGGATATATAACAAATCTTGTTCGCTGCCCTTGCCTCTCTCTTGCCACTCTCCTATGTATATGATATCTTAGATACATGCGAATCATATCAGATACATACAAATACATGTATCTAGTATATATCTAGTGTGACTCGCATGTATTTGGGATACATAACGAATCTCGTTCGCCTTCTTCCTCATCTTGCTCTCCTTTCTCCTTATTTTAATGTATCTGGTAGCAAAAATACATGTATCTAAGTATATCTTTCTCAATATATGGTAGGAAACTCTTAATTAGTGGTAAGATATGATAGTATATATGTCTAATTATACGTAGTTTGATAGACTTACAAATTCTTATACACCACTCATAATATGACTTAAATGATAATCTCAAAATTAGGTATTTGTGTAACAGCGACTCACCCACGATCGAGATAATATGTGATCAAACCTATTTCAAAACTACTTTTGCAAATGAACATTGTTTAGTCAGTGTAACATTTTGAGTATCGCTCTATTTAAACTCGTTTCAATATGATGTTATATAAAATAAAATTTGATAAAACTCCAGTCTTGTATTATTATTTTTTTTGCAAAAAATTGCTATGATAATTTATAAGTCATTTCCCATCATCCCAACTTTAATCAGTATAGAAACAAAGACTGACAAGAATTTGAGTTCAGAGATTTATTTATTTTTTGTATGTGGTTGTCCATGTTATACATGTGAATTAGCCAAAAATATTAGCATTATAATTTATTTTTATAATTAAGATATGAAAATGAAATGTGATAACATTACATATTACTATTATTTTACTTATTATAAGTGGCCTACACATCTCTTCTTTTTCTTGAAACATCATATCATGATAATAACACTTTTAGTCTATCAGTTATTGTGTGGATATTAATTTAGTCCTTTTTTCTTGTTTTTCACTTGATATTCGGTACTATAATGGTACTATTTAAAATTTAATTTGTGTCTGGAAATTTCATATTGAGGCGATAAAGCGATTTCTAACAAACTTTCTATCAAAAGCGATTTCATACTCTTTGTTAGTCCTCAGTACTCCTCATGATGTTCGATAAAGCATATATAATATTCATTAATTGAATGTGTTATGTAGCAAATATGTTATATTCAAATTATTCTTGTTGTCAAATATGGAGCAACAATATGAATTTAACATAATACACGAGTAATTGAGTGGTGGAACAATGGGTAGTCATAGTAAATTTGTGAATAATTATAAGTAAAGAGATCAAAGATGTATGTTTCAATTAATTGAAAGTTAAATTAAATATACTTAACCATAATAATCACATATCAACTACGCTAAATAATACCAAAATGCTATTAATCCTAAATTTGCAATAAAAATATATATCCACAGACCACAAGATGATAAAATAAGGAAAATTTCCGAATTATTGAATTAATAATTAATGCTATTTTTGTGATATTGACTTCTCTATGTAACGATATCTATATGTTTTGAAACTTTCTATCTTTTCAATAATTTATTTTAAATTATTGTTTTGAATTAATTAAAAAGCTTCCTACCAAAACAACCTACACCCCATTTGTTTGAATTATTCCCAAAAATTATTGATAATATGGACAAAATTAAAGCATTCCTATTTTTTTCTTTGAGGTTCCATTTGGATTGCTCAAAAAAAACATATAATTTTCTCACTATTATATTTAGTGGCATTAACTAAATGAGAAAATAAAAGACTAACGAGATATATATTTGTATTACTTTTCTTTTTAGTAATCTAAATATGTGCCATATAAGATTTATTAAAAGAAAAATGTTTCCTACTAGAATTATTTAGTGGCATTAACTAAATGAGAAAATAAAAGACTAACGAGATATATATTTGTATTACTTTTCTTTTTAGTAATCTAAATATGTGCCATATAAGATTTATTAAAAGAAAAATGTTTCCTACTAGAATTATTTTCATAATTAAAACTTAAATTTGAAATCTCTAATTAAGGATGGAACGGTTTTATCCTTTCACTTCAATCGTAATTTTCTATTCGAATAACTTTTTTGTTTCTTACTGATGTCATGATATATATATTTGTACTGGGGCGCAATTCAGATTCGTGCTTCGTAGCCCGTAGATTTACTAAAAAGGAAAGCTTTCTCTATTAAAAAAAATTACTATTCAATATATGAATGTAAGCTTCTAATTAAGAATAGAAAAATCATATACGTTGATTTTGTAATTTCATGCTTTGTTCAATTAATTATCATATGAAACGTGCTTGGTTTTTTAATAATTAACATATGGGGTCTTAAAAAATATTGTCCATAGAAAAGATGATACCATAAAAGGGTTTTAGATATAAGTCAAATTAATCCTTGTTGGGTTTATTTGGTATGTCTCTTTTAGTTTTGTTCGACTTTCTACTAAAATAATTTCGTTTAATTTGTCTTTGGCCCCTCAAATAATTGTAATATATAGTTGGAATAATAGATTTGACGATTAATACCATAGGCATCGAAAGTTGAAATTCCTATTATTTTACACAATTATTTCTTGTCCTACAAATTGATTTGGATAATAATTATTGAAGTGTGATCCATCTCATCAAATAATAGTTTAAAATATTAAATATTAAGAGAAAATGGCCAAAAGCCCCCCAATCTATATTCGGATTTCCAACTACACACTTTAACTTCATGAGAGTCCTATTACCCCCCTGAAGTGTTTAAAACTGAAATTATTACCTCCCTGAATGCTTAGCTGGCAAATAGAGTGCATTTCACTCTCTGTGAGAGAGTGAGCAGAAAAAACAAATATTAAAACTTTATTTTTAATCTCTTTTATAAATATATGTATTTTTATTTTTTTCTTATTTATTGTCTTTCTTTTCCATAGCAACAAAGACCAAATTTCTCCACCATTCACCATCTCTAAGTCATCATAGTCACCACCATCTTCACCGGATTCACCATTGTTGATTTCACACAAGCTTTTAACCTCTCATGTAAAAAACTTTTAAAAACCAATTAAATCAATTGAAGATAAATAACATGTATTTTTATCATCCAAAAGAGAGATTTGGATCAGATTTGAAAGAACAAATCAAATTGGGTTTACATCAAATTCAATTGAACTCCCAAATGAGAATGTCTTTCTTTTTTATTTATAGATCCTTTAATTATCAATCTCAAATTTCAATCAATCTAACTATGAGAGGATTGTACTTGTTTCAGTTGACCTCCATTAATGGCATTGCAACTGCCTTGGTCGTTCTCCCTCTTTCCTTCGCTCACTTTTTTTAGTTATTTTTCAGTCCCCCCTATCTTCGCTACTCGACTGGCCGGCGAAATGCTACACCAACCGCCACCATTGTCGCCGCCTCCGGTGAAACCCAAACCACCAGCAAAAATCCATTCCTCCCTCCCCCTCTCCTCTCATCTCTCTCTCGTTCCGAGACAGCCACCATGAAGACCTACCTCTATTCTCACAGCAAGGTTGACTACAACAACAACAACAAATTATATCAGTTTTAAACAGTTCAGGTGGGTGATAGGACTCCCGTAAAGTTAAAGTGTGTAGTTGAAATTCCGGATATAGATTAGGGGGGCTTTTGGCCATTTTCTCAAATATTAAAGATGTATACTTTTAGAATAAAAATCCCAAAACATTTAGTTTCTTCTTTTTATATTCAAAATATGGGTTGATTTTTCTCATCATATCATCATTATTATATACATACATTCAATTAATCAAATTATCAAGTAATTTAGTATAATAATTTAACTATGCATTAATATTTTTTTAAAAAAACATAAAGATATGTGGAATTAAAATTCTTGATTTATATCCTCAAGTAAATTAAACTAAAAACCTTCAAATATATCAATAAAACAACTAAAAAAGAGTGTGTCGATCTATTTAATCCCATGAGACCAAAATAAAAAATTCAACAATTAAGTCTTTATAAATCCATTTGGATGTCCTTATATATTACATCTTATTAAACATTATATATGCTGACTCTTTCACTATTTTTTATTTAGTATTGTATAAGGTCCATTAAAAGAAAAATAATTCTAATAAGTATTATTTTTCTAACCAAAATTTAAATTTGAAATATTTAATTAAGACGGAAATATTTTATTCATTCATTGTGATCCCAGCTTTTGTTTAAATAACTTTTTTGTCTCTTACTTGATATCGTCATATTTGTATTTGGGCTCTAGTCAGATTTGTGCATTATAAGATTCATTAAAAAAGACAAGGCTCTTGACTAAGATTTTTTTATATTCAGAACTAAAATTCAAAATCTCTAATCAAGAGTGGGAAGATTTTATCCAGCGACTTCAACAGTAATTTCATGCTTTGTTCAATTAATTATCATATGAAACGTGCTTAATTTTTTTAATATACTCTCTCCATTTATTTTTACTTGTCATTATTTGGCTTGGCACACCTGTTAAGAAAACAATTATTGATATAGTCGTTTTACCAAACTATCCCTATTAAATGATGTTTAGTGTGAGGTTTTGAAAAATAAGTATTTAATGTTGAGGGTAAAACATGGAAAAACTAATTGTCTTTTCTTAATATGTCAAAAGTGACAAGTAAAAATAAAAATTTATTTCAGGAATTAATGACAAGATAAAATGAACGGAGTGAGTATAACATATGGGGTCTTTAAAAATATTGTCCATAGAAAAGGTGCTACATATAAGAGCCTGTTTGGATTGGCTTAAAAAACAGTTTTTAAGTCAGAAATAAAAAGTCAAACTGAAATAACTTTTAAGTCAAAAAAATAATTAGTACGGGGAGACCTACTTTTGGTTTTTGACTTATTTTAAGTCATTTTAAACTTTTTTAAAGTCATTTTTACCTTGCCAAACACTTTCTAACTTATTTTAAGTCATTTTTGACTTATTTTAAGTTATTTTTTATATTTGCCAAACACTTCCAGAAGTTAAAAACCGACTTAAAAATAGGTTTGACCAATTTTTAATACAATCCAAACGCCCTCTAAGTCAATTAAATTAATCCTTTGCTGGTTTAATTTGGTATGTCTCTTTTTGTCTATTTTTCTACTGAAAATCCTTTTGTCTTTTGCCCCTCAAATAATAATAAAGTTGTAATAACAGATTGATGATTAATTTCACAAGTATCGAATTAATTATATCCGAACTTTGATCGAAATTATTGTAACAATTCCAAATTTTGAGCAGGACCTATTACCCCTGCACTTTTTAATAATGTATTTTAAAGATATATAGGTGTCCACGTGTACATCATAAATATTGCATCATTATAAATAGTAACTTGTCCAGCTGGACACTTATATATATTTAAAATACACTATTAAATAGTGCAAGAGGTAATAGGTCATGCTCAAAGTTTGGGATTGTTACAACAATTTCGATCAAAGTTTGGATATTTTTCAGACCTTTTTCCCTTTCATTATTACTCCATCTATCTTTATCATTAGTCACCATCACAAATATCGTCGTAGTCCACCATTATTAATTATTGCCGCTATTTATACTCTTCATTATCAACTACTATCACTCGCAATCACCATCCTCGGTCACAATTGGCATCGTCGCTAATCCTCACGGGCATCACCACCATTAGTAACCGTTTACGATTATCACCACCTACAATCATTACCTAATAGCTACATATTATCACCAACTATCACCATCATTAATTACCATCACTATATAACATCAATCATATTATCATCCACCTCTAGCATAATTAGTTAACACTATCATCCACCACAATTATTAATCACCAGTACTAACTACATATCATCGTTAATGATTACTGTTGGAAACAATCACCACTAGCTATGTACTATCAGCAACTAATGCCATCAATCAACAATAACACCAATCACCACCATCAGTCATCATCTACAACTAACTATTACCACCACCAATTCCGTCATATAATTTTTTTAAAATGTATTATCAATATTATATTATTAATATTATATTTAAACTTTATTTTTTATATTAATGGACATAGGATACATATACTACTATAAAAATGCAGTGTAGATTCATGCAAAAGTGGAAAAGTGAAGGGAAAAAAACAGAAGATACAAGAAAATTAGTGCCATAATATAATTTAATGGTACTTTCCAATAACTTTTTGCACTAATTATTAGAATGCATTATTAAAAGATACTTAAATAGTTACATCCCATCATATGAGACACATTGCTCAAAAGAAAATTTCCCCCTTTTTTCTAAGATACTTTTATTAAATCAATCATTAGTCATTTGGTGTAGGTAAAGTCTAAGTAGATTCTTTTGGAGAAAAAAATAATCAAAATATATGCTTTTGAATTATTAGAAAAGATGGGTGGAAAATAGTAAAATCACATAATAATAATATGTTAAAAATAAAAGGGTAAATAGGAAATGAATAGTAAAATCACATAAGATATATATATCTTTTTTGAAAAATGCATATCCTGAAACTTTTAAATAGGAAATGAACAAAATTATTAAGGTATATCAACTATTAGTAATAACTTTGTATTTTTATTTAATTATAATATTTTAGTTTATTTATTTATTTATTCTTCTACTTCAAATTATCTTAAATTCACTTTATTAGGTGAAATTTTAGTTACATAGAATTATAAATTATTAATCGAAAGAAAACCTTCTCCTTTTTTCTAAGATACCTTTATTTAATCAATCATTGTTCATTTGCTGCTGGCAAAAGTCTAGCTAGAATTTTTTTTTCTTTTGGAGAAATCAAGAATATATACTTTTGAATGATGATAAAAGCTGGATGGAAAATAGTAAAATCACATGATATGTTGAAAATTATAAAAATTAATCATGTCATACACTTTTTCACATGACTAATAATGTACTATATATTAATTACCTAGTATTACGGTGAGATGAATATGATCTCTCCATCTTTAATCAGAAGTCTCAATTTCGAGCCTTGAAAATGAAAAAAAAATTTCAATAAGAAGCATTTCTTCTTTCATGAGTCTTACACAGAGCGAATTGAATTAGTCAAGACCCCAATATAAATATCAGATACCGAATAAGGAAACAAAAATAATGGACTTATTTATAAAGCTAAGTGAATATGAATATGTACATGTACTTTATTGTCTTCACAAATATGCTCCTTTAAATGTCCTTTATTGATTTCTTTCACAATATGTTCTCCTTTAAATGTTCTTTAGATCACTTCATTAAAAGTGTTTAGAGAGACTAATCACAACATTTTGAAAAGGTAAATATATGATAATTATTTGGAGGTGTAAAATGAGTTGTAAGAAACAGTTGTAGGGCCACATTGAAACACATACTAATCGACTTGGCTTGCTCTAAATTATTTGAGAGTTTTAGGGCATCTAAGAAAATATACTATTTCCAAAAGGTTTCCTTGGAACAAAATAGTTATTTTTACAAATATATCATGTTTTATATTAAAATTAGCGATATAATTAAATTCATAATCAATATATATTATATTTATCTCTGACAAGATCAAGAGATTGTGTACGTTACTAGCTTGGTCCCTTACCCCCACAAAGTAGCTTAATGGTTGAACCACTCTCAAGACAAATAGTACCCTAGGGGCCGACTCAACATCGATTGACCGGCTAGTTATTATATGTTAATTTACCGTGGTTAGTAATTGTATGTAACAAAATATAATTATAAAAATGATCCTTAGGGATTGAGCAAAGTCAAGATTTGGTCCCCCATTGTCACAACTACTCTATTTTACCCTCACTTATTTAGTTCCCTACTAACTATGCACTCTACTTTTATATATTTTGGACTTTTAATAGTCCTCTCCTTTTTAAAAAAAATTATCTGTGAATTAAGCCACAAGTTAGACGTTTGATATCTGTATTGGGGCTAATTAATTCTTTTCACGGCTCGATAGATAATTTGATAAGTTAATAATTTTTTTCGTGTTTCATAATACGGTTAACCAACATGTTAACTAATCGATTGCGAAGATTCATACTGTGTAAAACTCAATAGAGAAGAGAATTATTTCTTATCAAAAAAAGAAAAAAATATATCCAAAATTCAAATTCGAAATCTTTTGATTAAGATAGTGAGATCCTGTCCCTTTGGAGATTGGCATAAACAAAAATAATTTCTTTAGATGTGAGGTCCATAAAAGGGACTAGACATAACAAGAATTAATGAAAAAGAAATAGAGACAAAAAAAACCTTCTTCTTTATTGAGAAATAAATAACAAAGTGAATACACTCATTTCATACCCCACCATCCATGCATAGTCCTAAATTGTCCATAACCCTCTTTTATGATTTTTTTTTTCTTTTTTAATAAATCCTTTGGTTAATAAAAATATTAAATAAATATTTGCACAAAATTTCATAAATAAAGAAACTCCATTTTCATTATTATTTTTTTGTATTATTAATTTTTCATCTTGGAATCTATATGCTTGGACACTCAACTACTCTTGCAATTGATATTGACAAGTTGTACCCATCATAATACCCCACACCCCCTTACCCAATAACAAAAAAAAAAGGTAGTTCACACAAAATAGGAAATTACTCATATAAAAGATTGACACGTGTATCGTCGATATATTATTTTATTCTTACATCTCAAAATTGCTTCATTTAACGCCAACATTCTGGTGTACGGGATCGATCTCTTTTAAAGTCCTTGCAATAGTCATATACCATATAGTGATTTCGAACCCAATTCATGGCTTGACGTTGTTCCCTGCTAAGGCCACCGGATCTATAGGGCGACGCGGACACAGGACGACACCATCGAGATGAATAGGCAGTGCAACCGCTTGCCTTGAAGTTTGTGAATTTTCCGAAGAATGGTTGGTAGTTATAATCAGCTTTATATTTTCCATTTTCAGTAGCCCATGAAGATGCATCCCATATGGATCCATATAACCACATTGGTCTTAGTGGAAATGTTGCATCACTCCTTCTCGGATACCTCCTTATTGGGACGTCATCCACCAAAAAGCTAAATTCAAAACCAATAAAAATATTTACGTTTATTCAAAAATACAAAAAGAAAATAATATATATCTGACTAATCCACACACAGTTTTCCACATTCACATATGGTATGGTCTAAGGAGGAATCACACTTCAAGAAGGTGCAATTAATATAAGCATCCTACTGATTCTACTGTTCGAATTTATGATCTATAGATCACATGAAAATAAATTCATTCTTGCTCCAAAGATCACCTCTTTTTTTCTTTCTTTCTTGTGTGTGGACCTAATGTATTTTGGACATATATGCAATCTATTTGGGTGAAAAAATAGACTTTTTAACTACTATTGGGAAAAGGACTACAACATGAATTATCCTCTTAACATGGTCCACTCTATGCAAAATTATATAAAAAAAATAAATGAAGTAACCAAATACAAACACATGTCCTTAAATTTATTTGGTGGAAACCATGATTAAATTCATTGGAGGACAACCATACTTTAGTGTCAAATGATTTTTGTCGGTAGAATATTTCCTTATCACTAACTTACTTAAATGAAGTAAGTAAATAAAAGTACTCATGTGCAATCAGATCTCGTTATAATAATCATCTTCTACCTTAATAATATTTCACTATATTAATCAAATTTTGTTTTGAGTAGATTTTCATAATATATCGGACTAACAGTTAAAAAAAATAATTCAAACTAATGATATTATTATAAAGACGTTTAGTACTTACATGATTTCTTTGGGACTCCATAAAATAGCATAGTGATGAAAATCTTTTGTGGGATCAAACCACAAATGAAATTTCATTTCTCTTCCTATAATTTTTCCATCTCCACTTCCTCTAATATAAACATTTGTTTGTAATGTGTATGGTTTTCCAAATGTTGTTCCAAGAAACTCTATGTCCACTTCATCATGGAACCCTGGATGTGCTTCATTATTTGAAAGCTGCCAAATAATATAATCAAAGAATTTAGAAATTAATAAACTAAATATACAAACTAATTAAAAATCAATCATATTAAAATAATAGTAATAATAATTTTTTTCTTAATTTACATGATATACTTTCCTTTTTAATTCACTAGAATGCCATATTTATGTATTTAGGAATAATTAACCTCAAAATTCTCATTTTATTCTCACTAGGTCGATGATTTATAGTCACAATACTTCCCCAAATGTCTAAAATTTATTTTAGATTATAATTATTTTTTAAAAAAAAAATATTTAAATTTGTGTCCAATCAACTTTGGCACATGCATTCTCTACCATCCATTCCAAGTTTAGGAACTTATGCAATATTATCTCGATCAAAAAGCTTTCGAAAATGGAAATACACAAATACGAATATTTATATTGTTAACCTATCTTGTTCGGTTCGTCAAAAATGTCGACGTATGTGTCATATTAAAAAAAAGTAAATTTTTAGAGAATTCAATGCAAGTATGGCTTTGAAGAAACCAAACAACATAACTTTCACATAAATTAAAACGAAAATATACAATAAAAATTATTTACACTCTCAATCGAATCTACATTGCTCGACTCTTTAAAAATATCAACGTGTGTATCAGATTTTCAAAAAAATACATTTTTAGAGAATGTGACACGAGTAACATATACAACAAAAATATCTATACACTCTCAATCTATATTGCTCAGAATCTTTAAAAAATAATGCATTTTTTATAGAATTGACACGAATACGACAACATTTTTACAGAATCGGAATAAAAAATAATTAAGTCTTACGTAGAAAGCAGTGATGACTCCGGCCGTATAACCGGGTTGGAGTTTAATAGAAGCCCCAAAATACCCGGATCGAAACGGTTTAACCGACTTGAATCCACTTCCTATACAAAAACATTATTAAAAAAAATATTAATTTTTTAAAAAATTAAATTAAGTATTAAAACTACTAATCAAGTATAATTAAAGAAAATTAAACCTGAATTTCTATCAAGCCAAATATTAATCCCATTGTTATCTACACTTTGATGATTAGCACCCCAAAGATTTTTAAATCCTTGATAAAAACTCATGGATTTAAATTTTGTACTTGGATAATATCCAGGTGAAAGTGGCCAATAATTAGCATTAGTTGAAGGGAGAAAAATGAAAGAAAGAAGAATAGGAAGGAAAAAAATTGTTGACATTTTTTTTTTTTTAATGAAGAAGGAAAATAAAAATATGAAGATGGGAAAATGAAAGGAGAAATTAATGAATGGAAAAGAGTTTGAGAGACAAGAAAGAGTGTTGAAAGGAAGGTGGTGTGTATGGAATAGGGGAAGAAAACATGGTAATACATTTTGATATAAATAACAAGATGAGTGGACCTCAACACGACATATATTATATTATATATAATGATTTTTTTCGTTTCTCGTTCGGTGTTTGATATCTGCTTAATGACTAAAAGTAGTAAGAATTAGCTATGAAAGTCGTCGCTAATTTGTCGCCAATGGGATTTTTGATGATCTATCGTTGATTCGTCAACAACCACAAGTGGGGCATGTGGAGGGTTGGTGTATGCAGTCTTGTCCTTGCCTTGTAAGGGGAAAGAGGTTGTTTCCGATGGACGCTCGACTCAAGTAACACATATAAAAAAAATAGTATGAAAAGAAAATATAAAGAAGTCAGGCTATAATTCGTTATTATAGTATTTTTTTGATTTCTTACTCGATGTTCGATCGATATATAATTAATTATAAAAACAGGAATTAGCTATAAAATTCATCATTAAGTTGTAGATAACACAATTTTTGATGATTCATCACTAATTCGTCATTATAGTATTTTTTTTATTTTTCACCCAATATTCCATCAGTATGAATTTAACTGAATAAGAGATTATTTACGACATATATCGATAATTTGTCATTAAATAACCCCTAGCTAACAAAATATTCTTGATGATTTGTCATAAATTCATCCTTTAATAGGATTATTAATGTATTTTTACTATTTAATCATAGAAGTTTGAGCTTTATCGTAAGTAATTCTTGTAATTTTATTTTCAGATTTTAATCTAAAATCTCCAGTTAAATATAAAAGGAACTTATTAACCCCACATTGCTTTTGGTGGAATGTATAGTAGTTACATGTAGTAAGACTTACTTCATTGTTTTTTTTTGTTTTTTTTTTTGGTTTTACAGTAAGATATTTTCTCTTTTTGTATAAAGATAGATTTGTATAATGATTTTTGAACATGTGAGTTAAGTTAGTGTCAAGGTCTGTGGCAAAGCTACATGATTTCTGAATTCCTTTCTTCTGAAAATTATATTATTCATATTTATAAATAGTAATAAAATGAATTTTCTTATGTATATAAATAATTATTGTATTTATTTTATATTAAAAAAAAACAACTTCTAGCTACTTTAGTGATAAAGGTAGATTCAAAAATTTCTTTAAATTGCAAGGTTCAAATAACACATGTGGTATTTTGATATTATTTATGAATATCATTATTAAAAATTCTGACTCCATTGCTTATAAAGTTATATTTTTAACTGAAAAGTCTTAGCAATGGAAAGATGAGACGCGAGACTAATAAAGGTTATGTTTTAGTGGAGTAGTAAGTACTTTTTAATTTTTAATTATAAGTCTCGAATTCGAATACCTTAGATAGATATGGAGTCGCTTTTATAAGAAAATGTTTTATCCCGAACATGGAATTTTCAAGCACAAATTTAGATTTAATCAAATTGAAATACGGATATTAAACATCGAGAGACGGAAAAAAGACAAAGATAAGATCTGAGAAAGGAAATAAATTGAGAGGTAGATGAATTAGAATCATATCTATTAAATGTGCCCCTTCCTCTATTTGTCTGTGTACTTTTTTTCTTTTTTTTTTAAGAATAGCACTAGGGCAAAGAAGAAGAAAATAATTTGGTGTACAAAATATCATGCGTGGTACGATGAAGGGTCGTCTCTCAAGAAGTGTGATGTGAACAATCGATTTTAATGTAAATATTAATAATTATTTTCACGATATGAATCTGCAACCTATAAATAATACAAAAATAACTTTATCATTTTTTTCGAGACTTAAATATGTGACCTATAAATTATACATTGGCTCTAGAGGTTCAATGATTTATGTCTTGTCCCTAATTGAAAGCAACATCAACAAAAGGCAATATTGGTATATGAATGAAGCACTCTTGCCTTTAAAGCAAATATAAATTAGTGAAATAGTACTTATTTTATTTTATTTTATTTTATTTCTTTTTTGCTATTTCAGTAAGATTAATTTTACCTTTATTTTTTTACTATATTATATATGTCAGTGTACTAAAACTGAAGGACTAATTGTGGGTCCAAAATCTGATTTTAGCCACGGTGAGATGTAAATGGTGAATAGTATCTTGTCTTGGATAGATATCAATGGAACCTTTCATATGTGTTCTTTTTGTTTTTTATTTGGTGCCCCATGTTAGTTTTGGAGTCTGATTGATTTAAATTTCTGTCGAGAAGTTTTATTTTGAAAGGTTAAAACGCTTCCAATCAAAGGTGATACGAACCCAATCAAAACCCGTGATTAAAGATGAAAATAACTTAAGTATCACCTATATATGTTGCTTGGATTCTCCAAAATTGCAACTACGTAGGGGTCGAGCTACAACTTTGCTTACTGGCCAATAACTTTGGTTCATATCTTGTATTTATGTTTAAACATTCACTTAATTTGTCTAAATAATTTTATCAAAGACCTAGTAAGTCGCGTTTTCTAGAATTCAGAACCGATAAACTGAAAATTCTTACTCCGCCTTTATTATCACACTCATATCAAATCCTTCAAAATGCATTGCTTTTGAACGATCTAATACATATCCTTCGATAATTTTGAAAAATCCAAGCAACCTATATATAATTATCACTCCGCCATAATTTTTGACGATGCCTTTGTTGTGTGGTATATATACCTAGTGAGTGCTCATTGGTGAATTTTATTTTCTTTGGTCACATATCAATTATTTATTTAATTCAGATACAATGAATTATAATTTGATGGACAATTTCTGAAAGTGAACCATAGAGTGTTAAAGATAGTGAGTGATTTAACTTGTTGATGATAATTATTAAATTGTACAGAATTCATATAGTCAAACACAAGCTTTAAATAGAGATTGGTGTTCTATTATTTTGCTAAATGCTAATAAAATCAAGAGTTTATATAATGGGATTAAAAAAAATTAAAATATACAAAATTTGAATTTATAGTTTTTTTTTATATTAAGCGGATTCAACAATTTATATATAATTAAAAATATTATTTTTATACCATTTGACAAAATGTAAGACTTTGATGTCAACAATTCATCACAAAAGAAAGGCTTTTCTACACTAAAATAAAAATTGCAAATCCAATGTAAAAAAAGAAATGTCAGAAAAAATTGTCCAATCCACATCTAAGAAAGCTGTAAAGTTAATCCACATCTAACAAAGCTGTAAAGTTAGAAACTTTAGGGATCCTTTGGTTGGAGAATAATTTATTTTTTTATTTAGGATTTAAAACTAATTTATTATAACAATATAATTTAATAATAAATAATGATAATTGGTGAGAGGAGGAAATTGGAAACCTCATTATTCATATGGATTGATGGTGGAAACTTGGCTCAATAATTTTTATTCTTTTTTGAGAATTTATATCACTAGACAGTGTCTAGCAGTCTTTTATTAATAATATAATTTAAAAAATCTCAACAGAGATAAGTATAAGTAAAAGGGCTAGGCCTTATCTTACCAATTCTAATGAGGTAAAAATATTATATTGTCATATAAAATTATTTACGAACTATTGCTTTTTATCATTTGCTATTCAACGAAAACGTCAAATTTAGGTGCAGTGGATGGGGCTTAACCAGACGTCTTGGGATTAAGTTTTGGGTGTGGAAAAATTCTTGGTAGGAGTGCTTGTTCTCGGAAGGGCCCCTATATGGCGTGAATTCAAAATAATCGAGCTCCAATGTTGATACCAGACATCGAGTGAAAAATTTTAAAAAAAACATCAAATTTATTTGACAAAGAAAAAAAAATGAAAGATAAAACAAAATAAGATGTCAAACTCAAATTTCTCTATGATATAATCCTCCCAAAACAAAATAAGATATCATTAGCAAACATTTATTGTCATAATAATGGATTAGACTCGAAGAAGAGAGATGATTAGCAAGAACTTCCACTTGGAAATTGACAAAAACAGTGTTTTAGTTTAATCTTGGAAATCCACAATCACAATTCTTTGGGTGTGCATCAAATATATCAGTTCTACTGCATTTGTTTGTAAATCACACTAGAAATGTAAATTGCATTAAGTCAGTCCAGGATGATAAGCTCGATTGAAAGATATTGGCAAAAAGTATCGATCTCTGATCTCTCTTATGAAATATAATTTGCTGCACTTATTCAAACACCCTTACAGGTAAAAATATTAAAGGATTTCCACTTGATAATTGACATAAACAAAGTTATAAAGTAAATAATTATCCACTAATAGTAATTAAATCATCATATTGTCAAATCGCGCCTCTATTATCACATTTATAAATATTTTTTTAGTAATTATATACTTACGTCATATAAAAGTGTATAATACGTCATTAGCTAGAGAGACAAACTTTTGTTGCGATTTTCAGTTGTAATTCTTGTTCAAAACCAATCCAAAATCTTCAGTAATGACTTCAAATTACGTAGACAGCCTCCTTAGACTATTTCCAACATGTCTAAACAATACTCACTCTAAATTTCTCATAAAAATCCAATATGAAATCCAAATCCACTTCTTCAAGCTCGTTTCACAATGATATAATAGCTATTTTTCTAATATGATTTTCATCATCCAAATCTTATAAAATTAGTAGGCTAATCACGACTCAAACCCCAAACACAATAACAAATCGAAGGGTTTAAAAAAAGACTTGAATCATTTTAATAGTAAGGTTGAATTAGGTAACTGAAGTGAAAAAAATAATCTTCTTCATTTCTTTAAATTAATTAATAAAATATTATCTTTAAAAAAAAGAAGAGAGATCTAATGTATGGTGATATATTGTTGGCAATAAATGTTAAAAAACTACCAACTAATGAACAATAAATATCCAAGCATGTCACCTCCACATTTTAATTATTTTATTCTATTTTATTTTATTTACATTTTTATAAACCAACACCTCTATAACATTTTAATAAATTTGTGATGGTTTATCGAAAATAATTTTCCTAACCAATAAGATAGAGTATAAGGGCATCAAAATCATGATTCGCTCAACATGTTTATGTTTAGACAAGTTAATAACTTATTTATTTTATTAATTGAGTTCATTTTAACCTATTTAGTTCAGTCCATTTTAAAATTGGGTTGATATACAACTCATATTGACCCTTTCTAATATTTTTAATTTTTTTTATTTGATATATTTTTAATAGTCATAATATAAGGAAAAAAATTATTAGATATTCAAACAAATTATAAGAAAATAAATTTTAAATTTAAAACTTAGTAAAAATTGGACGGATTGGATTATAATCTGTTTCTTTAGCTTATTTTAGTCCAAACCCTTTCAACCTAAATACCATTTAAGAGTGTTAATAACCTGTCTTTATTATCTCGACTCATTTCAACATTTTCAAATTCAATCGATTAACTTATTTGACACCCTTAAAATAGAGATATGATATGCGTAAACATCACCCTTCCTAGACCCCGCATATGGAATTATACTTAGTTTTGTTGTTGAATTTTTGAATTGCCAAATACAAAAGATTGACTTTTTAGTGTAGTTTTTTTACTACATGTTTTAGTACTAGTACCTATTTTGTGTAGGATTGTAATTTGCATCACAATAGCCACTTTCTTGGACCGAACCCTTGGACAATTTGTTTTCTACTGTTTTGTCGGCCGTTAGATTAAATTATATGCAAATTGAAAATTACACAGATAGCCACTTTTTTATCTCATATGGTTAAAAATAATCATTATCGTGCCGTTCAATTTTTACAAGTGAAATTCCATGACTTTGACTGGCCACTCTATTACTAAAACAATTTTTATGATTTCACTAAAATTATAGTTCCTATAAGATATCACTTTTGAATGAAAATTCATTCTTTTTAATGAAAATCTGATTAAATTGATCCTAGTCATTCTTTGAAATGTAATGGAAAAAGGGGGAAATTCTCAAATGCAAAAAAGGATCTAATGAATTCGAAAAAATTGAATGAGAAGTCGTATAAAGAAGGTTCTATTAGACTATAACCAATATGTTTACTCCATTGTAGATCAAGTAACTTTCTATTATAAGTCTGATATGGTAATCAGAAAAATAAAATGTTAAAAGTTCTTACTTTTTCCGTATATATAATTTAATTATTTGTCTTAAATATGCTTCAATTGTGCCTTTTTTTTTTTCACAATTAAAAATTCTTTTTTTTCTCAAGTGCAATGAAAAAAAAAGGGGTTATAATTTACATAAATATCATAGTGTTAAGAGCTAATTACATTATTTCCCTACTCTTTTTCAAATTACAAAAAATCCTTAAAATTTATGGATTTCGGATACATCACTGGACTTCCGGATACATTAGCAGACATCCGGATACATAGGTGAGGGATGTATCCAAGAGGGAGGGATGTATCAGAGAGTGGATAGGACATCCGGATACATCACTGGACTTAGGGAGGGATGTATCAGAGAGGGGATAGAACATCCGGATACATCATTGGACTTCCGAATACACTAGCAGACATCCGGATACATAGGTGAGGGATGTATCCGAGAGGGGAAGGATGTATCAGAGAGGGGAGGGATGTATCCGAGAGGGGGATAGAGATGTATCAACGAGAGGAGAGTAATACATTCGGGAGGGAACTTTTGAAATTTTTTTAAATGGTAGAGAATTTTAGAGATTATGATAAAATAAGATGTATATTTAGGCAAATTTTGAAAGTGGGTCCCATTGCCGACAGATGAATAGGCCCAAAATAGCTTTTGGGATCATGGGAGTTTGGGCCCATATGAGCTAATACTTTAAAACTTGGGATTCTTCTGATAATATAAATATGGACTTTGGACTATTTTAAAAAGATGCTTCTCATATCAATGAGAAAAAATCTTTCAAGGCTTTCACATTCACAACATAACAAATCTTTAATATAAAATATTGTTCCCTATTTTGTTTTTTTTTTCTTGTGATATATTATGTATATTTTATTTTCCATCAATTGGCTACAACTTTAAGTTAGATAGATTTTGGAAAGCATTGGATGGCCCACACTTTAAGTCTTAATGTTTTTGGGAGGGATTTATTTGTCCAAAAATGCAAAGTGGACATTTTCTTGAAATTATTTGCATTACTATTATTTGTAATAAAGTAGAGAAACACTCACTTGGATGTATAAGATGTTAGAGAATCTACTTATCTACTTTGAAGTTGCAAACTCAATTTGGATTTCCTAGAAAAAAGGGAAATAATTTTACTACTATTCCAGAATATCGATGGTTACTAGCACACAATTACATATATCGCAAATAAAGAAGAAGAAATAGCCAAAAGATTTGCCAAGGTCTCAGTTATAATATCCTTGAAATACGTCAATCGTTTCCGAAATCTTTAAAAATAGACGACAAAATATCAGTATTCGAATTAAGAAACACTATAGTACTTTAGGTCCCCAATTACAGTACGCTTAAAATACGTCAAGAAATAAAGTCTATATTTTACCAATTTCATTTGGAACTAGTGTTTCAAATGATCTAATACTAGTAGTAAATTGAAGAAAAAAAAAGTGTGTGTGTGTGGTGGGGGGGGGGGTTAGAAATTTGCATGCATCAATCAATTTTTGTAGTGACTTATAACTTAAATTAAAGATGATGGGCACAGTGATGTCAATTACATGCAACATCATATCATACAAAAACATCAATTTTCATGTGTCTAAAGATGATATAATTATTAAAGTGAAGTGATATTCTTGATAGCAAAGGTGTGATGGTGCCAATTTTATACACTTTCTGGTCACTATTTAAATTTGTAATTACAACAAAATCTTACAAGAGAATCATTTACTTCACAACTGTTTTTTTAAAAAAAAAAATAGACGGCGAAATTTATTTTTTTTTATTTAAAAAAAAAACCAACTAACAACATATATCATTAATATGGTGGCCACCTTATTGTGACTTCTCATGAATATATTTGGAGAGATCCAACGTATGGGATATTGTATCCTAATAATTAATAAAGTAACCAAATGAGAACAAATTTTCAATTTTCTCTCAATTTGATTTGATAGTGATGTTATGTCTTTTTCCATTTTCATTGGGTGAACTCACCTCATCATCAAACAAAGGTGTAGAAAAATATAACTATTGTTTATGCATGTGTTTCTCCTTTTTTCTTTAATTTTTTGTGTTCAAGAATTTTCTTTTGTTGTGCTTCTTAGAATTCTTATCATATTAGAAAATAGAGTATGATAAGACTTTTTTTCTTTATCTATTTGGATAGGATGACTATAAGTTTGTTACTCAAACATTTTTCTATTAAAATTTGGTCATTTTAACTTTCATAAATATTATGTTTCGTGGATTAGGGTTGGTAGTAGTCTGAAGCATTGTGATTTGTCAGAGTATTAACTTTGTTCATGTAGTTTCTTTTTTTTTTTTTTTGATATATGTTGTTTATTGCATTTTGGTTATTGCACTATTTTGTCGTCGTTATTGTTCCTTTTCTGAATGTTCTATATTGCTTTCCTTATGAGTGGTCATGTTTTCTTTTACTACCATTTTTCCTTTTCATAACTACTTTATTTAGTTACACTTGAGCCGAGGATCCTTCGAAAACAGTCTCCCTACCTTCACGAGGCAGGGATAAGATTTGCGTACACTTTACTCTCCCCAAACCTCACTTATGGGATTTCACTAGATATGTTTTTGTTGTTGGAAATAACATTTGAAAGGAGTTACATTTATCAACAAGATTACAAAAATATATTCAACTTAATTGGATCCTTTTTGGGCTTGAGACCTTTACTGCTTTTCTGAATTCAAAGCCCACCTAGCTGCAAATAAAAGGGAAAAGTGCACAAATAGCCAATTTGGGATAACACTTTAAGTCGTAGCCATTGTATGAAATATTGTAAATCTAACTACTTTGGAATAACTTCAGAATTCACGTATTAAGTTTGAAAAGGCCAAAACTTCCGACATTTTTCGCTTGAAGTTTAGCCTTGACAAGGAGACCAAAGTTGCAACAATTTTGGCTGAACTTCAGACACGTATAACTGAACTTCAAGCATATATAACTGAACTCCGAACATTTATGGCTTATGCATGAAGTTTAGGTAAAGAAATTTATCAAATTGTCATTTTCCCCCCTTCAAAACTAGGCAAGTGAAGAGATTTACAGTTTAGTTTTGAAATAGTTAAAGAACATATGAAATATATTATTACACAAAGCAAAAGCAAGGAATTGTTTGAATGTAACATGTTCAATTCATTACAAACTAAATTACGGTTTGAAATATGTAGCTATAATTGAACAAACAAGGATCTTTAATCAATCTTAATTCTTAATAAGTTAGCAAAATCAAATATTTGGTTATTTGGCGACAAAACATATACCATTGGCCACCACTTAAATGGTTGCATCCAATAGGCTATGCCATGAAGTTCTTATAGGAAAAATTACTATTTAGTACACACATTTAAGTATATTATTTTTCATTTGTCCCTATATCTTTTAAAAATAACTAAAATCGCTTATTTTAATAATGTATCCTTATTAATGTATTAATGTATCCGCGCTTTCATTAATGTATCTGCGCTTTCATTAATGTATACAGATTCGGTTAATTTTTATTTTAATAATGTATCCGTATTAATGTATCCGCGCTTTCATTAATGTATCCGGATTGAGTTAATTTTTATTTTAATAATGTATATGTATTAATGTATTAATGTATCCGCGCTTTCATTAATATATCCAGATTGGGTTAATTTTTATTTTAATAATGTATTCGTATTAATGTATTAATGTATCCGTGCTTGTATTCATGTATCCACGCTTTCATTAATGTATCCGGATTGAGTTAATTTTTATTTTAATAATGTATCCATATTAATGTATCTGTGCTTGTATTAATTTATCCGCGCTTTCATTAATGTATCCGGATTGGGTTAATTTTTATTTTAATAATGTATTCGTATTAATGTATCCGCGCTTTCATTAATGTATCCGGATTGAGTTAATTTTTATTTTAATAATGTATATGTATTAATGTATTTATGTATTCGTGCTTGTATTAATGTATCCGTGCTTTCATTAATGTATCCGGATTGGGTTAGTTTTAAGGGATTATTGTAATTAGAAAAAAAGTAAGGATAGATAGTAGTTTCATCTTTACACTATGTGATTTATGTAACTTACCCAAAAATGTAAGATACTAAATAGGCCCATATAAAGCCATACGAGAATAGTGTTAATACTACTCCACTGATAAAGAGGAAGGTTCAAGTATGACCATCAAACTTATCCAGGACGAAAACGATAGAACACTCAACTACTACTAACCTCATCTTCTACCCTAATTCGCGATCTCCAAACCTCCTATGTCATGTCCTCGGTAAACTCCCTCTAATATAGCAATACTTCTTCGGCTTGGCTCTACTTCTCTCGATGCCGAATAAACACAGTAACTAAAAAGTCATATTCCATAATAGAATAGGTTCTGCAAGAATTACACATAACATAAGCCTAAACAACTCTTTTCTAAAGGCTCTACACATATTGATGTTAAAAACAAGAACAGAGTGCTGCAATTTCATCCAAAATGTTAGCAAAAAGAAAGTTATCAAAAAATAAAATCATAACTATCCATATAAAGCTTGACGTGAATATGTCTTTTAATTTTTTTTTAAAAAAAACTTATAACGAGCGTCGAATTTATGATTTTAGATTTTAGGACAACAACATTCAACATTAGTAATTGAGTTTTTGAAGTTAATTTTTATATCATACTTTGCTGAACTTGTATATTTTAATTTATATCTATGCTTACAATATTATAGACATTTGTCATTTCTCATTGTTAAATAAATCATAAGATAACAAATATCCCATAAAATTAATTAAGATACGCATAAAGTAACCTGATTGAACATTGTGATGAAGTTAGGTAGATTAGTAGCACACTAATCTCAACCATTTACGTAGAAGTATCTCTATGGTTGTTATAAAAGTCAAATAGTGTCATCCCATGCCTAATATTCATAGTCCAAAAACTTAATAGAAGAGAAGAAGGAAAAAAAAGAAGAACTATTCAATGTGATATACATAATAAAATATCAAAGTATAGTGGAGTACTTTGAATTGTGACCATGATTGACCATTACCATGTGGAAACATGGAAGGAAATTAATTTTTTTTATTCGTCAGTTCGTCATAATCTAAGTGCAGGACACGTATTATTTATTTGAGAAATACTTCTCTAATATCAAATCATTAGAGTTAAAATTTAAATTAAAAAATCATATCACTTAAACACCATTAAATAAGGAAAATATACATGTTTTATAATTATTAATTTGTTTTAAATATCTGACTGATCTAGATAAGTTTTTACCTTTCTGCTTTAGGCCTAGACATGCATATATTTGTCAGTCCTGCTATACCACATCAAATCCCAACATGGCGTACCATATGAACTTATGTTATACATTTTGATATATATGATTTATGTATGTGAAAGATAACAAATACTCCTATTACATAAAATTAATCGGACTTTCGCAAAGTTATTTCGAACACCACAATGTTAGTGGAATACTTTAAATTTGGATAATTCATTTTTTTCAGCCATTAAGCAAAATTCATTTTTGTCTTCTCTTCTTTGTCTTTTTATTAAAAAAGAAATTTCTGATTCTTTTGGTTTACTTTGTTTTTTTTATTCTATAGTAACAAAGCAAACAGATAGATATATATAATCTGTGGAGCTCATTGTTTTATACTGAAAAAAATCTTCAATCTCCAAAATTTCATTTTTGTTTGAGCCCTTCAAACCCAGGTAAAATTTCTACTAAACCCACAAGTTTTCTTGATCTAAAAGTTTTTTTTTTTTTTTTTGGTTGTGAATCTGGGTATTCATATTGAATTGAAATTTGGGGATTTTGATTTCTGGGTATTGTGTTTTTTGTTTTCAGCAGAAGGGTTCAAAATTTGATCTTTAACAGTGTAGATGGAGATCGATAGAGCAATTAGAGAATGTGATGATCGAAGATTGAAAACAAAGTATAATAATGCCATTTACGTTATTAAAAGAGCACTGGCTCTTTATCCGTAAGTGTCAAAATTTGATCTTTCTTTTTTGTTTACTACACATTTTGTCTGTATAATTAGAGCGAAGAAGTATTGAGGAGAGGTAATTAGATAGGATATGGTGTAGTTTTAGCTTACTGAGGATATGAACTTAGTTTGTAGAGTGTGCAGGTTACGGATTAGGGTAGAAGCATAGTGGGTTGCAGTGCATTGTCTTGATGTCCGTTAATAGTCGTAGTTTCTTTGTCCTTCGATTGATACAATTTGGTGATTTGTTGTAACTCGACTATCGTGTTTTGTTGTAGTTGTGAATTATTTTTCCTTGAGCCGAGGGTCTATCAGGAACCACCTCTCTTCGTCTAAACTAGGGGTAAGGTTTGCGTATACTCCCAAGACTACACTTTGTGAGACTACACTGGGTATGTTGCTGTTGTACCTTAGTCAGTCTAACTGATTCAGCAGCATTAGTAGATTGTGATGCTCACGAATATAGAATTAGGAAAGTTCGCGGAGAATGTAGATTCACTTTATCAATGTGAATTATTTTGCTCTGGATGGGAATATAGCATATAATTCAGTTTCAGTTTCAAGTTCACAACATTGTGATATTAGATCATATTATTTTAGTAGAACCTTAAATTATGCTGGCTAAGGAATAAATGGCTACTCAAGGTAGGGGGTAAGGTCTGCCATCTGCGGATACTCTACCCTCCCAGACCCCACATGTGGGATTACACTAGGTTTGTTGTTGAGCAATAAATGCACAAAATCTCACTTTTTATTCGAAGTTATTTCATTATTAATTAGTTATACTTCCTTTTTTTAATAACGGCGGTGTCCGGGCTAGCGTGTGCGCACCTGGACTATTCCACTGTGTGCTTGCATACTCCTACTAGTATCGTAACTTTGGTCTCCCATGGTCTTTTGTTCAGCTTCATCAACTGCAAGTCCACACCCTTAGATGCATAAGCTATACATTCTCTATCATTGTTGTATTGACCTAGCTGAAATTTCTCAGATATTAAGGGAAGAGAATTTGGATGAGTTATTATATTTAGATTTGGCAGAAACATGTGAACTAATTTCATGTTTGAGAAAAGGTATAAAAGTGTCACATAAAATTAAAAAATAATACAGAATAGTGTTATTTATGACTTGACTTTTGGAAAATGGTATTTTGTCTCCTTGAGAGGGTGGTCCCTTTTTTTTTTCCCCTTCAAAAGATAGGCTAGACAGTGGGTAAGCAAAAAGGAAGGAGGGACTTGCGTTTTAGAGAGAGGAGTTGATTTTAGAGCTATCACTATTACTCTTGCCTTTTTAGGTGAAGTTCGCTAAGCATTTTTCTGTTTCCTCTTTTTGATATTGCTTATGTCCTTCACTTAACAGTATACAAGAGGTTGCGTTAAGCTTTAACGGAGGGAAAGATTCTACTGTAAGTTCTTTATGTGTTTCTTGGTGTTGAAGGTTTAAATAGTTAGTTTTTTTAATAATATTTGACCAAATATATGAATTTTTATAATTCAGGTTTTGCTTCACCTGCTGAGGGCAGGTTGTTTTCTACATCAAGCTGAAGGATTTAATTCAGGAGGAGATGCAGCTGATGGTGGAAAGACATTCCCAATAAGAACTATATATTTTGAGAGTCCATCTGCTTTCCCTGAAATCAATTCATTTACTTATGAAGCTGCATCCATGTATGTGATAAATGCTAGTTTACCTTGACCCCTTCCCCAATGAAATTTCATCGAGAGAAGCTGGTACAATGGTGTCCTCGTCGATGATGTCATTTCCTTTATTAACCATTTGACCAGATCACCCTTCTCTTGCAGTTACGACATACAAATGGATATTATTAGACTTGATTTTAAATCAGGTCTAGAGGCTCTGCTAAAAGCTAATCCAATCCGAGCTATTTTTCTCGGTGTCCGAATCGGAGATCCTACTGCAGTAAATATTTAGTTAATTATTCCAACTAGTCAATGATCTTCTAATCTAGGCCAGTATGATTTGTGGCTAACCACTGCTTATGGAACGTACCTTTCAGGTAGGTCAAGAGCAATTCTCACCTAGCTCTCCTGGGTGGCCACCTTTCATGAGGGTGAACCCAATTTTGGACTGGTCATACAGGTTTGACGATGCCCTCATATACATTCCATATACATGCAAGAAAAAGTTAGTAAAATTGATGGTTCATCAAGTTGTATTATAAATTAAGTGAGTAATACAGCTAGAATGTTATTCTTAGTTATTAGGATAGCAAACATTATAATGAAAAATGGACAAACTAAGATTCCTCAGTAGATGACAGTAAATAATCTTTAACTTCACCATATGCAAATAAAAGAAAAATTTAGCTGTTCTCAGTGTTACTCTTTTAGGCTTTAAAACATGATCCAAGTAGGATATTAATTAAGCATACGTCACCATTTTCATCTGAAAAGAGATAAAGACAAAAAGCTTCTAAAGATTAATGTTAATATACTGTAGATATTGACATTCAAGTGAACTCCATGATTTTTTCATGGAAACACTGTTAGAAGTATTTGTAGCCCTAGAATTGGAGGATTTGAAGAGCAAATACTACCTTTCAAGTCCATTGAATGTTGGATTGAGATTAAAGCTTATTTTTTCAAGGAGTATGGTTGAGTGTATATATATATATAAAACAGCATTTTAAACCCATTAATCCAAATAGAGTTAACAAGTAAATGTTAAAAGTAGTCAATGACTGACTTGAACTATTTTTGTCATTAGTTGGTTGACTCTAACTATAGGAGAACAATTCATGTACTTTAGTGTTAAGATAGCATTTTTGTGGTATTGATGCACAAAAGAAATGTTTATTTGATGAAGTACGTGAAGACCTCAGAAGGGCAACATGCCAAGGAGATTAGGAAGGAAAAAGAGGATTAGCTTATTGATTATCAAGCACGTTGCTTCTAACCTAAAAAGGAGCTGAGGAGGGTCATGATAGATGCTAAGTCGGTTAGCCTTAGCAGTACTATAAAGATACTGGACTAGTGGACATAGCTTTTGGAATCGGCAGTTCTTGGGTTGACCCGTTGACTTAAATTTTGATGTATGGCCTAGAAAGTCAAGGAGTATAAAGCATTTATACTTCGTTACAAATTATGGTTTGAACTAAAACAACTCAAACAAATTTTGTCTTGAATTTTCTTAAATGCTTAGGTTGGCGATGAACGTTGCCTCAATTGTTGGTCATGGCAAGTGCTGAATGTGTAATTTCCATTATATTTAATTGATTAAATATGTCAATGTAGGTACACTGTAGGTTATAGCATTTTGCTGATCAAATAGTTCTATTAAATGTTCTTTCGCTATCATTTTGAAGCATTAGATGTGATTTTGTTTGCAATTATCCTGGCAAGAAATAATAAAGAAAAAATTAATCTTGGGAACAACTCAAAAGGTTTGGAATTCACTATAATCCAGCTAAAGATAGGGATGGCCAAGCTCTTAGAGCCTGTTTGGATAGACTTATAACTTATGACTTATAAGTTATAAGCATAAGCCATAATAAGTTAGAAATCCGAACTTCTGTCTTTTGGCTTAGTTTTGTTATTTTAGCTTAAAAACTAGTGCTTCAAAGCACTTTCTTATCTTACCCAAACACTACAAAAGTTCTTAAAAGCTATTTTGGCTTAAAAGCACCTAAAGATAAGTCAATCCAAACAGGCTCTTAGTCATTATCTCATTCTGAACAAACTATTTGTCATGTGGCTGACATTTTCTCTCAATACTCACCCTTGTTGAATTGGCTACATCACTTATTTCACCTTGTTCAGGGTTTTGTTATGCCTTTTCAATGGAAAATGTTCATTTAGCAATTATTTTTTTTGATTTGATCTGCCATGCTTCTGTGCATTTTTAATGATCTTGATCATCCATTTTACTGTTTGTTTCTCCTTTTGGATGAATTAAAATGACTAACCTGCAAAATTTGTTACAACAGAGATGTATGGGCATTCCTATTGGTATCCAAGGTTCGGTACTGCAGTCTTTATGATCAGGGGTAATTTTCTGTTGTGTTACTTCAAAAATTATCACTTGGATTCATCATCCCTCATTACACAAAAAAGATGACATTAATGGGATTTATATATTGTTGCTGTGATTCGTGCTACTTAATAATCATAAATTATACTTTTGCACTCCAATTTCCGGAGGCACCCTCACTGATTTGAGCATCTATTTGTTTTACTGCTCTTGTAGGTATACCTCAATCGGGAGCATTCATGATACTGTTCCTAATGCACTTTTGTGCACGAGGAATTCCGACTGTAGTGAAGAGAAGTTTAAACCTGCCTATTTACTCGCTGATGGAAGATTGGAAAGAGCTGGAAGAGCAAAGAAGAACTCTTCTGCGGTTAGCGGGAAATTATCTTCTATTAGCAATGGACTGAAAATGGAGAATTTGAATTCTGGTAGCATGCTTACTGCCTCGATTATTATTGTGGGGGATGAAATTTTGTAAGTTATTGTTGCTTGACATTTTTATTTGATGATTCTATCATGGGCTGACATGCTCTTTTCAAAGTGTCTTTTTCTCGTCATATGTAACTTTTGTTGGATTTATGCTATATTTTTATCGTTTATATTCTCTTCTAGTGTGTGTTCCGTCTTTTAAATTTTCAATTGATTTGTCATGATTTTGCTGGTTCTTTGTGATCGGAATTGTTGAACTTGAGGGTATTTATTATAAGAAGTGAATTGTTGAACCTGAATGTACTTTAGTTGTTCTTGAAACAAGATTCGAATTCCTGACATTACAATTCCCTTATCAAAAAAACAAAACACAATGAATCTCTTTGGGAACTAGATTTCTTGCAAGCAAATCAAATTCTGCAAGCACATAATTATTCCTCACCCAGCCATCTGAGCTGATATTTGAACAAGTTATCCTCTTCAACAGAGGAAATTACCCCCTCTAAATTAAACTCATCTGTTCTCAGTCTATGATCCAGAACAGTGTTATCAAAGGCGAAAAGCGCAAAAAAGCTCTAAGGCCTGTGGGGCTTTAAGTGCAAAGCGCAAATAAAGTGTGGGCTTTAATGAAATAAGGTGCAAAGGGAGAAAAATTACAAATATATATGTTTAGTCCAAGACTAATAATTATAAACAGGAATGACAAATATATGAACAAAGAAATTGAAAAAAGATTATGATAAAGTGAAATATCAATTGTTTAGGGTCACCTCTTCAGAAGAGGCTCATTGACAAGGAGAAATATGTCTTAGAACCTTGATAACGACACTAAAGCGCATATAAAGTGAGGCGAAGCGCTCAACACGTTTTGAGCCTCGCTTCAGGCTTAAGCGCGCCTTTGATAACATTGAATTCCAGAAGGAATACAATGATCTTATTGTGAAGTGTAAAGGACATGGCATCTCATATTACATTTTGAATTTTCTAGTCATTTTATGGTTAAGTGGATATGATTTGCCTATAGGCATTGGTCAAGACAGTGACTTGAGGGGCAGAGCTTGGTCTTGGGTTCTAGTTGATGTGTGTCATTAACAGTTTTTGACATACTCTTTTGGCAACCAGATGGACATAAGGAGACTGTCAAATTTCTGTGCATTTGTCCTAGTAGACGTTTTCTTTGATTAGAAAACCATGTCAATAGGAAAAGTTTACCATGCACTTACGTGTAATGCAAAATATAGTCTTTATTTTCAGTTTGCTCTTATGTTAAACTCTTCCATTTGAAGAGAGAGCTAATAAGGTTGGAGTCAAGTGAATGTATATTCACCTGAACCAAAAATCTTATTTTTGTTGCTCTCTGCATCTGCTTGCTTATCATATATCTTTCTCATGGTTCCATAGCTCAGGTTTGGCACTGTAGAGGACAAGTTGGGTTCTGTGTTGTGTAAAAAGCTCCATTCTATTGGTTGGGCAGTATCGCGAGTTACTGTCACTCGAAATGATGTAAGTAATATGTATTTGGAAGCTTTTGCAATGTCTGCTTGAATTGTATGAACAGTTAAAAAAAGCGTCCAAAGCTAGAAATAAAAATCTCAAAGTCTCTCTTATAAGTTGCTAAGGAGAAATCACTAGCCTAATAAAATATCTCCTTAGTAATTGGAAAAGATTCACTGGACCATACCAAAGCCAATTGTTAGCTAGAACAGTCCATAGTAATTGCTTTCTTGAAGCAGCATCTTTTTCCTTTATTTCCCACCTCGATAGTTTAACACTTGAGCAACCTTGAACATCTATAATTTGAATGTTATTTTAGTCCTCATTTGTAATCTCATCCTCTCAATTTCAGATAGATTCTGTAGCTGAGGAAGTAGAGAGACGGAAGTCCACAGATGATATGGTAAGCATTTGTCAATATGGATTATATTGTGGACCAGTCTGCAAGTTGTTTTGTATGTCTGTACTCGTTGGTGAGAATATTGCCAGCTTCTTTAAGCATAAGGTTTTTCAAATTGTTGTCCTCCTACAGGTATTTATATATGGTGGGATTGGACCATTGCATTCAGATGTTACTGTTGCAGGAGTAGCAAAAACTTTTGGTGTTCGCATGGTACATGATATAGATTTACTCAGCTCTTTGCGTGCTTTTGATTCCATGACTTAACCTGAGCAATAGCTTCTGAATGATTCAGCTATATAGCATAGAAATTGATTCCCATGTCCGTCTGACATGGCATATGTCGCAAACTTGATGGCCCAAATGTGCGATATTTCAAAAAAAACTTCTGTCATTAGCTTCTGTTGTGTGTCTGAGAGAGGAATATTTGAAGGTGAAGGTCAAATGGAGGAACAGGTCTTATAAGTTTAGAAGAAAATAATTAGAGAAAGATGATTAAACATCTAATTTTAGATTACCATGGTAAAGTCACCTAGATATTTTATTGGTAAATGTATTTGATGCATAGATGTCTATGATTATGTGTTTTTAACTTTTTATAGCTGCGTATATGATTTTTTATTGTAGTTGTAATTATGTAAATGTCAAGCCTCAAAACCTGATGTGGACCGGCACTTGGTGCCCTAACTTTAATGCCATAACTTGACCAAATGAACCAACTTAACCTGAACATACATACTAGGCATATATGCAATCGAGATGAAACAGTGTGTTGACCTTTTCTAGCATGAAAAGATACATTTGTTATACATATGGAAGCTGTTAGTACAAAATATCAAGTCAGTGAGCCTCATAGGGCAATACTTGAGACTTAGCTCAAAATACATGAACATGACTTGTACATACCATGCAAGACCCCGTAAATTCGAAGCTTGAAACCGCACCAACACAAGAGTGTGGGGACCACACAAGGATCTTAAAGTGAAAAAGTAATTAAATGGACTAGGACGAGTGTCGAAGTATTTCGGGAAAAAGGATGAAGGCCCAAAATGATTCAAGTCCTTAAAGTACAGCATCAATGACAAGAAATAATGTATCTGTGCGCCAAGAGAGGCTACGGACCAGTACCATATCATATGGTCATGATAATAAGTATGGTAAGCATGTTGGAAGTGAGTTAAGGTCTAAAGAGAGCTCTTGCACAAAGCCGAGTTGGAAGCTACTGTACGGACAATTATTCCAAATAAGCTCCCACCAGGTCTGACTTAAAACAATCATATCTCTTAAGATTATCAAGTGTTATGAGGTGAATTACTTGTCAAATTAAAGGTCTTCGAGTTTAGTTTCCAATGTATTAAACTGTTCATCAATTCAAAATTTGTACATAAAGTTTTGAATATTTTACTAAAAGGTGTTTGATAAAGCACAAATTGTGTATTGCGTAGTGCAAAGTGCAATTCGTAAAGCAGCTGAGTGCGTATATGTCACATGGGTTTGAACCCATGTGATGTAAACATTGGCAACAAATACATAAAGGATTCACGTTGGGCAACAAATACATAAAGGGTAACACCTTTCTTGATATTTTTGGCTAAGATCAAAGGGACAAATGAAAAGCGAAAGTGGATCTACCTAGGCAAAGGATATTTAATACCCAGTTTTGATTTTTTTGAGCTCATTTTCTCACCTCTCTTATTTCGACCCAAAGCTCCATAACTTCTATTCTCACTCTCCTCTCCTCCATCTTCAATGTAAGTGATTCCTAAGATCAACCATGCTTATTCCCTTGTCGATTACGTGATTCTACTGTCGATTTCTCATCAGATTATAGTGAATCGAAGGATTTTGTCCAAAAAATTCAAGTAAAGAGTTTCTAAGGTTTAATCAATAAAGGTAAGAATCTTCTTCCAGCTATATGTATGGATTCATGTAAGTAATTTTAGTATGTTCTATGGTTAGGACTCACAGGATGGTGATCGGAAGCTATGCATTGAGGAAAATTGTGTATGTAGGGGCTGTTTTGGTTGTTGTGGTGATTGGGAAGGTGTTGGTTGGTGTCGTAAGAGATTTGTGTGATGCTGTGATCTAGGAGAAAGGATGGATGTGGAGAAACACCATTGTTAAAGAACCTTGGAGCGCATCAAGTGTTCAACAAATTGCCTATATGGGTTGAGCGATGTTTGGTCGCTAACATGGGTCCCTATTATCACTAATTGTAGATTAAAGTTGTAAAGGGGTATATTGATTGTCTTAGTACCTAAGGATTAGAATCAAGTTATGTAAGGCTAAACCCTTTTGTTATTCCCCTATGGCATGACTTCCTGTTCGAGGTTTCCGTATGCGAGTCTATGAACTTCGTTGATCATGTATTGTTAAGGAATTCTATGATCATATGTCTTTGTTGCTGCCCCGTTGCTATATGTTCACCATGTGTCCTCGTCGATTTTGTAATTCCTCTATTTGAGATGTCTAGCGTCATGAATGTTAAAATGAGACATTATGGCATGACTCCTGGTCAATGTTTCCTCTTAAATCCTTTGGACGAAATCCTTTGATTCGCTATAATCCGATGAGAACTTGAATCACGTAATCGGCAAAGGAATAACTATGGTTGATCTTAGAAATCATTTACCTTGAAGATAAAGGATAGGAGAGTGAGAATTGGAGCTATGTAGCTCTGGTTCGAAATGAGAGCGATGAGAAAATAAGCTCAAAAAAATCTAATTTGGGGTATTTAAAATCCTTTGCCTAGGTGGACCCCACTTTTGCTTTTCATTTGTCTCCTTGATCTTACCCAAGAAGGTCAAGAAAAGTGTTATCCTTTATGCCTTTGCTGCCTATGTTTACATCACATAGGTTCTAATCCATGTGGCATTTTATATTAATACACTCAGCTGCTTTACGGGTTGTACTTTGCGCTACACAAATTTATACTTTATTAGACACATTTCAGTAAAATATTCAAAACTTCGTGTACAAATTTTGGATTGACGAACAGTTCGATGCATTGGAAACTAGCTCGAAGACCTTTAATTTGATAGTAATTCACCACGTAACATGGGAGATATTCTTGTTTGAAGTTGGACCATGTGCGAGCTCATTTGAAATTTTAGTCTGTGATATAGCAACAAACTTGTCTTTGTGATAGGGCTATCCTTAGCCCTTAATCACTCTAGTACACCTCCTATACTTACTATCACATCAATGCTATGGTACTAGTTCATAGCTCTTTGGCACACAAAACATTATTTCTAATCGCTGTTGTCACATTTTAAAGTCTTAAATCATTTAGGGCCTTCATCCTTTTACCCAGTGTACTTTCCACACTCATCCTAGTCCATTTAATTATTTTTTCACTTTAAAATCCTCAGGTGGTCCCCACACTTTCTATCTTGGTCCTATTTCAAGGTTTGAATTTTCAGGGGTTTACAGTAAACACAACTATAATCTTTTAAAATACTCTGAATATTCACAACTGTTTAAATTTTTTTAATCCTTGTGTTATTCAGCATGTTTAACAGATACAACAGTTTCGGCAGATTCTGATATGTATGAAGTATTTTTCAGATATGTTATTTGATTTTTCATTCGCTGATGTTTCGGTGTCAAATCTTTTTTATACAGGCTCCTGATGAGGAATTTGAAGAACATCTGAGGCACCTCATAGGAGAAAAATGCTCCGGTGACAAGAACGAGGTTAGAGCTTTTCCTTAAAAGTAATATTGTAGACAAGAATGACATAGCATTATCGTACCTGTACTAATAGGGTGAGTTTGGTGCTTCAGTCTTACCTTCTGATGCACTGGCAGTAAGAAATTTCTTCTTACATTCTGTTAGGAGTTGATTGTTGGAACTTCATTATTTTGGCTAAGGAGCAAGCAGTCGTTGCATCTAAGGAAGAAATAAAAAGAATTATATTGTTGGAACTTCATTACTTTTTTTTGAACATTGGTAAAGTTGTATTCTTCAGCATTAAGGACATGCTGGCCACCTTCAAAAATTTACAGCCCTAACCAAAATTACAAGCTCCCTATTAATTCTATAATTTGTTCTACATCTTCTATACAGAGCTGTTTACACCAAAAAAGTAAAGATACCAAACAATTCCATTTTACTTTGTGAATGGAATTAGATCTATCTTCAAAACATCTCCCATTTCTTTCCTTCCACACTTCATTACTTTGGCTGAAACTTCTCTTATTTGGCTTAAAATGATGAAATTCTAGCCAAACTTTTACAGATTTGGCTGACGAAGTACACAGTTGGAACAAATAATCATTACATCTAAAGAAGAACTAAAAAAAGAAAAACACATTTAGAATTCCCTTATTTTGGCTGGAACTTTTGTTGTTCGACTATAAATAATGGAGGTTCAGCCATTTCTTTTTGCAGATTTTGCAACAAGACACAGTTGAAACAAATAGCTATTGCACTAAGTAAGAAAAAAAAAGTACATTTTGGGGTAAAACGTATATTAAACAAGAAGAAATACACAATTGGAACAAATAAACTATCACATAAGATCATGTGGCAAGTAATGTTTGGAAAACACCCTACCTGGAAGGTTATTTTTTGCTTTTTCATCACTCCCACGTGCCTAAAAGAGGTTATAGCCACGCTCTTTGCCACATCAACCGCTGGGTGGGGATGGGGGTTGAAGGTATCAAATTGCCAAGGCCAGGGGTAATTTAGAGTAAACACTATCGATAGTTTAAGTGTGCACCGACTAAATGGAGCAAGTTTGGGGGATCCCAAGGTTAGTGAAAGAGCTCTGTGATAGGCTGGTGAGTCCAGTTTACATGATCAGAATTTTATTTTCTTCTTGGGGACTTGGAATTGCATTTCTGTATCTTGATTGGTAAATACCTGAATAATGTTAAGGCTTTTCGGTATAGTTCTCATACATGTATATTAGGCATCTGAGGCACCTAATAACCTGAAATTATGATTTAATATCTGATACAAATTGGAAAAGAAATGTTTGGAGGTATCACTTTTCTAAGTACTACTGGATGAATCAGTATTTTCAGATGCATTAAATGAGATGATAATTTGCACCTGCAAAATCCTGACTCCAAAAGTTTCAAGTCCTGATATTTTTCTCCAAGGCTCTTCTGGAACTCTTGTTAATCCAGAGATTGTTTCAATATTGTAGTTTGAAATTATGCACCATCTTGTGGCCCATGAACTGACTGTTAAGATACAAATGAAATAAGTGCAAGGAAGATAAATACTTACTTATAAATTTCTTGTCATTGGATGTATGATTATATTTTTGAACAATTTTAGCTACACTACCAGAGTACCAGTCACAATTAAACTGTTGTTTCTTTTCCTATTCCAGATGGCGCTGCTGCCTGAGGGTATTACAGAATTGTTGCATCATGAACAGCTTCCTGTGCCTTTGGTATGTTGGCGATTATCTGAAATATAATGGTTCTATTTTAAGTTCTTTCTCTATGATGCTTTCTTTATCTCAGAGAATTTATAATCCTATCCAACTTATGCAGTGAATCAATTCTAATTTATACTTATTGCAAAATATTCAACAAAAAAGGTCCAGATCGGCTGAATGTATCAAGCTATAAGATGAATTTTTCTTCTATAAAAAGAAGATTAGTGTTACAGGCTTACAGCAGAGCTGTCCAATTGGGTCTACATGACTGAATTATTTTATTGGTGAAATTGTCTACTTCTTCGTTTGACAAGTCAAAACATCTATTAGATACTTGTTTACTTTTTCCCTCATAACCAAAGAACTATGTTTGAAGTGAAGGAACCAGCCACACGTATAAAATGCATATTTCTCATATTTGATTTTTATAGTTTGCTTGGTATAGTTCTTTATCATCTTGTCTTGATAAAAGTACTCTTACATCCAGCCAATGATGTTTTTAAATCTTGACACTATTACATCTGACTAGGCACAAAGATATAATTTCTTCAGCTTTCCTTTTTTTTTTTCCTGTTTGCAGGAGGGGGCTTGAGACTTATTTGGTTTTACCCACAAACGTATTTTTTGCTTGTGTCATTTCTGTCATTATCTAAAGTGTAAATCTTCTAAAGATTCTTCCTCTTGTCGGCAAGGTTTGGCCAGCGACGTTTTTAAGTATGACTCTATACATCTGAATAGGCACACGACTATAATTTTACCTTCCTTGTTCTCTGGTGGGAGGAGAGGGCTTGAGACTTATTTGGTTTGCCTACCAAGTATATTTTTGCTTGCCCATTGAAGTCAATATCTAAAATATAAATCTCCTTACGATTCTTTCTTTTGTCACCAAGGGTTTTTATGGTGATGGTTAATTTCTAATGAGGAAAACATTTATTTCACAAGAATTTCTATGTAATAATCCACAGACCATTGTCAATTGAATTCGGAAAAAGCTATGCAATGACACTTGCCTTAGGCAAATCCACACCGGAATGGTGGAACAAGTTTTTGTAAAATTGCAAAGTAGTCTTTTGTGTCTAGTACTAGTTTCTTTTTGGTGTTACTTATGAGGTCCCGATTGATATAGATGATTGAACCTCTTCTGTTGAGAACCATATTTTGGTGTAGGTCCTCTTATTTTTGGTATACTCCTTGTATACGGGGGATTCCCCAATTGTTAAGAATATACTTTACCATAATACCTCCAAAAAGGGCCAATTCAGGATTCAACTTTTTGAGGCACCTTTCGGATTAAAGCTCAAAGGTTAAAATCTTGAAGGCCCAAACGTCTCAAGGGGCTCAGAGTTATCGGACCAAAGCAGACAGGACAGTACCTTGATAGATGGGCATGGATTGTGATAGTTGGTATCAGAGTTGGTACCTCCCCTAGTACAGTAGTCTGCATAGCTAAGCAAGGACGTTGTGTCCTTAAGGAGGGGATGAGTACCACAGACTGCTGGTAGTTGAACTCGAAAGAGGATATGGTGTGATACTTGCCTTAGACAACTCCGACATCAGGATGGGAGGTGAAAATTAGGGGCCATATAGGGGGAGTTCAGGATTCAATTGTCGAGGTGCTTTTTGAGTTGAAGCCCAAAGGGACAAAACTGCAAGGTCCAAATGCCTTGAGGTGGCGTAGTCATGTCAAAGAGAACAACACCTTGGTAGTTGGGCCTGGGCTGTGACATTCTATTTTAGCATGTTCTGTTTATATTTTTCTGTTTGGATTAAAAAGATGAAGGTTTGGTAATTTTTCAATAAATTGTCAATTTTTTCTTAGATGTTTCTTTCAAATCCGTCAGTCTGTGTGCGTTGAGTATATCCTGAAGTCTTACTTCAACCAATGAGCTCTAGAATTTATTTAATTTCTCTTGAAGAAAAGATTTCATAACTACTTTTTTAATTAAATTTTTTACGCTTTTTCTTCTTTGGCATTTTTATGCATAAACGTTTTAATTCTAGATCATGGAATAATAGATAGAGATATAAGTTGTAACACATAAAATAAATAGGATTGGTACCTAGTAAAGGGAAAGGCAAGTTCTACAGAACTGTTGGGAAACTAACAATGTTACATGAGAATGAGCTTTGGGCCTAAAAGGTCCAATATAACCCCAAAATGAGTGTCATAAATATTCAGTTTTAAGATGGATCATGACAACAAAATTAGACTAGATGAGAACATATCACATCATGAGAAGATTCAAGTAGCGCACAAAGAATAAAAATGATAGAAAATCGCCTGAGATGGTTTGTCCATGTCATATGCAGATCTTAAATGTACCCATCAGTTCCTGTGACGATATGATGATTGCATTTATTAACAGGAATGAGGTGGATCTAAAATCACATTAAAGACAATTTTTCTCAAAATTTCTAAATTTTTGGAATTCATGTGAATGTAGCAAAGAAAGAACACAGTATTGGATTCATATAAAGTGATATGAATCCATTACTTAGCCATGTTGTTTTATTGACCTGAAGTTTGGCATTTGTCAGTGATATTTAGAGATTTGTTTGTTAGTTTAAGAGTAGTGTGAGATTAAGAGAACTTTTAGTTTTAGATAATACCTACTTCATCTTAAAAGTCAAATTATTGAGTATTTGAATGAAAAAAAGGCTCAAATAGAGCCAAACAGATATGGATGATTCATATAGACGAGGCTCAAACAGAGCAGAATGGATGTGGGTGATTCGTGTGGACTATTTTGGGATTGAGGCATAGTTTTGTTATTGTTGCAACCTTCCCATCCTAGATATTTCTAGTGGTGCTGCTTGATTGTAATTTTCCTTCTCCTAAGCTACTTATTTTCCATTGAAGTTGTTCGAAAATAGATGGAATTTATTAAAGAAAATGAAAATAGGAAACCATAATGATTTAAGAAGTGAAGAAATTGGATCACTGATTGTGACAGGTAAATGAATGTTCTTACGTAGCATTAATAGTTCTGTTGACTTATTCAAAGTTGTCAATGTGGTTAACAAAAACGAAAAAGCTGATCACTGGTAGTGAACCTACCTTGTTTTTGCCTCGATTTCCTCCTCCTTTGTTCTTTTCCCTCTCTAATCTTTTAATTTCACGTGGCTGTTTTATGTCTTGTCATATTCCTGCTGATGCCTCTTTACCTATTTGTTTAAGATACTTATGAAGTAGAAAGTTTCTGACCATGTGCATTACCTTTGTAGATCAAGTGTCATAATGTGATTATTCTCACTGCAACAAATGCTATAGAGCTGGATCAGCAATGGGATTGTCTGATTGAATTGGCAAAATCTAATGGCATCCTGGAACTGATGGATCCATTTGTATCAAAATGCTTTGCAACAACTCTTTCTGACGTGAGTTCTCAAGAACCCTTTCTTAGATTCTCTTTTTGCTTCTTTTTTAACTTCTCTTGTTGTTGTGTGATATTGTGAACTTCAAGAGTCATTTCCTTTGATATACCATTAGTATTCTTGAATCCTTTTTCAGCATGCGCTGATAAGTGCCTTTCAAGGTTTCGTTTCTTCCACAGTTTTCTTGTTAGTAAAATATGTTTGATGGCATCCCAGAGTGATCCAGAAGACTTCTGGCCATTCTTATGGGGACTCTTCTCGGTGTTTTGGAAAATGATGGTCTTTAATGTTTCCTGAGAAGTTGATAACTATTCCTGACAAATTTTAGATTTATCTTTGAGGTCCTACTTCTGAAAAGCAAATTTAAGTTTTCATGTCATCTAGTCTTCATGAAGAATGTACAAATCTCTAGTTACCTATATTCTTTTGATAAAATAATAAATTTTATAATTTTTTGGGCAAGAAACATGCCCGTACACAAGCAGCATAGCAAAAATAAAAACCCTACAAAAAGAAATTAGGGATAAAACTACTTAACTACTGTTACCATTTTCAAGAAAAAAGACTTACTCATCAAACGAACAAAACTCATCTCTTCACCTCAAAAGCGCTCCTATTTCTTCGGCACAAGCTTCCATGCTCTTCATCTTCTCCTTCTATCTTCTTCCAGCTGAACGTTACCTCTCTCACCGTGCTTAGCATCGGCGAAAATATACCAAACCATCTAGGATTTCCCACCATAGTCAACGCTATGGACAATGAATGAGGAAGTGGTCCGTGGTTGACATCTTCTCCCGAACCCTTGTACTTAAACACCAATATATGTAAGTAACTTTCCCCTTCCTGAGCTTCGGGCCGTCGAGATCATGCCTCTTGCTCTAACCAAGTGAAGAAACATTGCTTTCTCGGTACCTTCGGGATCCAAATCGAGCTATGTGGAAAGGCAACTTCCTCTGCACCCTCTCTTCCATACATCGTGGCTATCCTGTGTTGTACTTTGCTTGTAGAGTAAATTAATGAGACTTTGGAACACTAGTACCTCCCAATTCTAAAAGTTCCTTCTGAATCTCAAATCCCAAAATACTTCTTTAAGTATCATGCAATCATCATTACAGATACCTTTGGTAACAATATAACTATTCGCTCATCAATATAGTTTCTAGTATTTTTACTTCCCGGATGACCTAGAATAGTTTGGTGCAGTTCCTTTAATTGTGTTTTCCTTTTCTTCATTTTGAGCGAGTCATTATGTTAATCACTGTATTGGGTTTTTCTTTTCTCTCCCTCACTTCTTTTAGTTTAAAGTTTCACTTAGAACATAATGTTGACAAATGGTTATTTTCTCTTTCGTATTGTGTCTTATTGCAGGTGGAAGTTGCTCAACCTCTATCAAAGCTTTGTGCTCAGTTTCCTGATCTTTACATTGGTATATTGATTGTTTCCCCTGCTGCCCGTCCAGCTTTTTCTCTCCTTCCGGTTATAATAAACTTTACCTGTTTTCTTGGATATGAAGGAGGCTATCGCGAATCAAGAGAAGGCCCTCTTATAATTACATTTGAAGGAAAGGTAAATAACCTCTTACCGAAGATGTCACATGGTTTTGAAGCATTTTCTTTCGATCAAGTTGAATGAATTTGTTGTGTTGCTGTAGGATCTATCAAGAATAGAAGCTGCTTCTCAGTCACTGTGCAAGAAATTTCACCCTGGTGCTTTCTCCGAAATAGAGTGACCATCGTAGTAGCCTTGGTTGTTGCTCTTGGCTTGCATATCCAAGTTATATGAGCCTAAAATGGCCTCTAAATTTTGGACTTACAAATGCCAAAAAGGAGATTAAAGTTACAATGAAGGAGAGCGATGCCCGAGAAGAAAAGGACCAAAGAAAATGGAGTAGCTTCAATTTCAGCTCAATTGCAACTCTTGATACAAATATTTACTATTTCATACAGTTTAAGACACAATTACTTGAAGCTTATTTGTACCTCTGGGATCAAACAACCTTTCTGTTACACAGAATTTCTTATATTCTGTACTTGTAGTTTATCATCTGCAATTTACTTGGTTACATTATGTTACTATCCCTCACACTTTCTTAGCTCCTTGTGAAGCACCTCATTGGAGTTACCTATAATGACTGCTTATATATATTTTATACTCTGCTCAACTTGGTTGGCTCAGTTGAATCATCTCATGTCTCCTCAAAAGACGAGTATTACAAGGAATAGAAGTCGAAATACTAAGTTTTCTGTCATTTTGTTAGCTCAAAGCTATGTATCCACAATGGATTCTTGTTGTGGTTTTCTTTGTACATTGGAAACTAACTAAAGTTCTTAAAATTGTTTGTAAGCAACATGGTTTAAGTCCGCTAGGAGAAGAAACTGTGTACTCAAGTGCAATACTCGAGAGTATTTTGCTTCACGCAGATAGATCTTTGCCAGGGGAGATTGGTACCCCTTGAGGTATGCCCTTTCGGCGGGTTGTTCCTTTATCTGTCTTTTCCATCTAATGCTTGCATAGAGTCAGAAAATCTTCGTCTTCGATCTCTCTTCATAACATATTTAGTACATGCATCATAATTGGCAAATTTCCTTATTAAGAATGATTGCCTACTATGAATTGGTGCATTTCACCTTTCATTTCAACCAAACTGAATCCTGGTGTTTTGTGTATACCTTCAGTTTTCATCTTCTTCCTTACTTTTTCAGCATCAAACCATCTGTTTTCTGCAGCATAAATATTGGAGAGAAGAATGTAACGCCCCGAGTGATACGGGTCCATTTGAGTCACAATCTTGGCTATCCTTTCACCCATTTGAAACTCACCATGCATCCTACATGCCCCCAGTAAGGCACCCCAGATGCCAGCATCAGCCTTTTCAGACATATCTTGAATAAACATCTCTGCTTCTTCAAGCAAACCCGCCCGGCCGAGAAGATCAACCATACAACCATAGTGCTCAGATCTTGGTGTAATGCCATGTACTTTACTCATAGCATTGAACAACCATTTGCCTTCTTTAACTAAACCAGCATAGCTGCAAGCACACAGAACACCTAAATATGTTATCTCATTAGGATCTGTTCCTTCATCACACATTTGATGGAACAACGTAAGAGCTTCATTTGCAAGACCATTCATTGCTAGTCCAACGATCATGTTAGTCCAAGCCAACACTGATTTTTTTCTCCGCATCGTGTAAAATACCGTAAGAGCTTTCTCAGGATCACCACACTTGCTATACATATCCAACAAGGCTACCTCAACTTCTTCCTCCTTTATGTTCTGTTTTTCCATGAAAGAGTGGATGGCTTCACCGATATGCAGTACACCTGCATATCCACACACTGAGAACAACCCGACTAATGTTATCCGGTCAGGTTTCAATCCAAACCCGAGCATTTCTCTTAGCAACTCTAAGGACTTCATATACATCTTGTTCTGAGTATAGCCAACAATCATAGTGTTCCATGAGACCAAATCTCTATCTGGCATTGCTCGAAAGATAGTCTCTGTTGAACTCATGTCACCCACCTCGGAATACCCACTAAGCATGACATTCCAAGCAGTAGTATCCTTAGGCATTTGATTAAAAACAACACTAGCTCTTTCTAGTTCACCCTTCTGTATAAAACCATCAAGAAGTGAAGTCCATGAGAAAACCGTCTTCATTTGCATCGTATCGAACAATTTCTCAGCTGACTCCATATCTCCAAACTTAGCATACATATCAATCAACCCATTTCCAAGATTTTCACTCAGATGTATTCCTCTTTTCATAATATACAAATGTATCAACTTACCTAAATCAAAATCCCCCATTTTCAAAGAACACGAAACAAGTCCAAGAAGTGTAACCGCGTTAGGCTCAACCCCGTTCCAACACATCTCGTTAACCGCAGCCAAAACCTCATCAAAACAACCATTTTTAACAAGATCATCAATAACCACATTCCAAGAAACTACATCTGGTTCAGGCATTTCATCAAACAGATACATGATCTCGACAAAAAACCCAAACTTTGCATACATATGTAAAAGTGAATTAGCTATATGAAGATCCAAAACATGCCCAAATTTTATCACAGAACAATGCAATGCTTCACCAAGAATGTAATTTTCAGTCCTACACAATGCTTTAATCACAAAAGGGTAAGTAAAATGATTAGGGAAACAACTATATCGCAACATTTTGACGTAAAAACTCATTACTTTACTTGGATTAGAGCTAGAACCATAACCTCTGATCATAGTATTAAACATGAAAGTATTGGGTGAATCAATTTGATTAAATACCAAATGGGCATATGCTAAATTTCCAGTAGGAGAAAGTGCTGTAAAAGAAAGAATGGCACTGAGGAAAAGGGTGTCATCTGAAAGGCCATTTGTGATGAAATGGCCATGAAATTTCTTGAGATGTTTCATATTTGTACAGTTTTGTATAAGGAAAAGGTGTGGATTGGTAGCTAGTTTTAGAAGTTTTCTAATGGTGGTTAAACACATGGCGGGGGCGGAGCTAGGGAGGGCGCAAAGGGTTCATCTGAAACTCCTTCAATAAAAAATTACAATTGTGTAAATATAAGGTCAATTATTTGATATGCATGTATTAAATAGACTTGGAATCTTCTTGAATTTTTGTTTGAGTGAAAATTGTGGTTAAGTCATTGTCACATAGTATCTATTAGCCAAAATTTATCCAACAAGGAATTATTTCATTAAAGTTAAAATAAAAAAATTATTATTATTTTGGGAGAGGACAATTTTTTTTTAAGTATATATTTATCTCTTACTAAAAAAAAAAAACATTCTTTTATTTTCCTTCTTATCTCCAAATTGGTTTCTGTTTGTGTGTGGATTTGGTGAACTCTGGTTAGTTTTCTCTCTTTTTTCATATTTCTTCATGGTTTTTTGGTGGATTTTATACATTTATGTGTTATTTTTTGTAAAATTTTTCTATGGAAGCAAACTGAATTGCCATTAGGAACAAAATACAGTAGTAGTTAAGAAAGGAGAGGAATATCATTGATGCAGCAAATGTGTTCGACGATATGCCTCAGACAGCTGAACAATTTTTTTAAATTTTTTGTGCAGGTGTTATATAACATAAACATAGTATCATTCAACAACAACCCTAAAGGTACATTACTTCAACTAGACTGAATTATTTAACAATATTTTCCCCCTATTAGTGTTGTTATTATTACTCTTGAGCTGAGGGTCTATTGGAAATGGTCTCTCTACCTGTGCAGTGAGTGTTAGGTCTACGTACATTCTACCCACTACACTGGGTATGTTGTTGTTTTTGTTGTAGTATTGTTATTATTACTCTTGAGCTGAGAGTCTATTGGAAACAGCTTGTCTACTTATGCGGTAAGGGTAAGGTTTGCGTACATTTTACCCTCCCCAGACACTACTTGTGGGACTAGACTGGGTATGTTGTTGTTGTTGTTGTAGTATTGTTATTATTACTCTCGTGTAGGATCTTTTCCTTTGATCTTAGTATTACATGTTATTTCCTTTGCTTCATTGATCGCATTATTTGTTGTTGCTATTGTTCTCCATTGTTTTCAGCATGCCTTCTTCGTTACTTTATTTACTTTACTTGATTGATTTTTGATATGCTTTACTTGAGCCGAGCTAAGGGTCTATCGGAACAGTCTTTTTACCTTCACAAGGTAAGGGTAAGGATGTGTAAAAACACCCTTCCTAAAGGCTAGACCCAGCTTGTGCGATTACGCTCGGTATGTTGTTGTTTTATGGGTTGTATTTGTATATCTTTTTGTCAAAGAAATATTTGTTTGAAATGTATTCAATTTGCTTCCAAGTATATAGCTTTTGCAGCATTGCTACTGTTTCTTTCTCTAATAAGACGAGTAATGGATTATGATAATTTAGGGAAAAAGAAGAAGTGAAAATGGCTGAAGGGGGTGAGAAAGCGGAGAGAGGAAAACTTCTGGTGAATGAACAGGGGAACTTAATGACAGCCACTGGTGACGAAAATCTCAAGGACATTTTCCACACTATCAGAATAACTAAAACTCCGGTTAGCTTGAGTTTCTACATTTTTTTTTAAAGAAACAAGCTTTTCTACTCATAGATAACACGATGAATTGACGCTTTTTGCTAACTGTGTTTTGCAGGCTGTAATCAATTATGGAGCTTCTTGGTAAGTCAGTTGTTCACTAAAATCTTCTATATTTGGTCTTTTTCTTATCTGTATTCTTAGATTTTGATATAAATATTGGTTCTGATATCGGGTTCATCTGAACCTATACTTTTGACGTGGATCATAAATTAATGTGTAATAGTTAACTAAAATTGCAACAAACAGTAGATATGAACTCATAACTTTAAATATATAACGGGTTCAATGCTAAGAACCTTAAAAGTTGAACCCCATAAAGCTTAAATCCTAGATCCACCTCTGATTTTTCGCATATTTCTAGCCTAATTTTCAAGTTTTAATATGACTGGGAGTGCTTGAGCTTTTGCTTCTGTGTTCGATTCCATTTCATCCTTTTTTTTAACCCTGGTTTGATATAGAGGTTAATGGTATATCTGAATGAGGCGTGAGTTGCAAAACTAGGAAGATGAATGCACATGGATTTAGGAACGGCCAGCATTATTTCTGTAGTTTTATTGGTGTGCAAGCTAAAGTTTTTCTGAAAAACAAATATCATTGGTTAGCTTCTTCAAACTAGTGCTAGTTGATGAGAGTTACAAGTCTGAAAGAAAACTTTAAGGTTTACCACTTAGGCTTTCCAATCTACCCTTGAGGTGAAAGTCCTCAAGGATCTCAAATGAGTGGCTGATAGATTTCACATAATTTGCTAGCCTCTCATATATGAATTTATAAACTTATTTGACTGCATTTACAGTGTAATGTTCTTCAATGTTGTTAGGAGTTTGAAGTACTGCTTTAAATGCTTTTTTTTTTAAAGTCCACTGTGAATACCTGGTTGTCTTTGTTCACAACCAACGCGTGTGACCAAAACCTGTTTAAAATTAGTTCTCTTCTTCTGTCAAGTTTGTAACTTGCTAGTAGACGAGGCTATGGCTCTAGTTCTTGTTGAAGTTCTCCTGGTCTTCATCGTGTCAGGAGTTCTAGAGATGGTTACTTTAAATGTTTTTAGGAGTTGAAGTTGCAAAACTACTAAATGGTCAATTCAAAAGTTTTTACATTTAACACCTGTGTTTCAAAGCTCTGTATCAAATTAGTTTCTCTTCCTCTGTCAATTTGTTAGGTGCACGAGGCCATGGCTCTAATTCTTCTTGAAGTCCTCTTTCTATTGTTTACTAATTCTGCGGGATGTTCAACTGTGAACTAAGTAGATATTCAATAGGGTGAATGTTTTTATTGTCGTCATTTGGGGTTCTTGCTAATTCCCTGTTTGGGTCTTCTCACTGTATGACTGTATCTGTGATTTTTCCGTTATGAAATTAACTTTAATGTCTCGACTTGATCCTACCGTACACCTTTTTGGTAGAGCATAATCCTTTCAACTGTCTGAAATCCACCATTGCAGCTTCTCAGTGTTACAATAGTAAGGATGTAAGTTTTGTGTGTGCTGATATGATTTTGGTGAGGCAGCTCGTTGTTGTAATCATCAAACCAATATATGGAAATTATACTGTGGCAATGAGTTGCATTTTGTATTGGCATATTACATAAATGTGCCCTTTCAACTCGGCCTCATTTCACATATATGCCCTCCAACTTTGGGTGTGCACTGGTAGACACTTAAACTTGTATAAAGTTGATCAAGTAGACACATGAGTCCTACGTGAGATAATACGCGTAGGACACCATGTAGGATGCCACGTAGGATGCGTGTGTCTATTTGTTCAACTTTATACAAGTTTAAGTGTCTACTTGTGCACACCCAAAGTTAGAGGGCATAAATGTGAGTTGAGACCAAACTAAAAGGGCATATTTATATATTATGCCTTTTGTATTCTGAAAGACATCAAATGATCAAGAAACTACTTGGAAGCTTTTGACGTTCTAATTTTTGATGTACACGTGTTCTGCATTTGCAGGTGCCGCGTCTGTAATCAGATCCTTCCTACATTTTGGGAGCTAAGCAAAAAGTTTCCAAAACTCTCTTTCGTATATGCTGATATTGATGAATGTCCAGAGACAACACAGAACATTCGGTACACACCAACTTTTCATTTCTACAGAGATGGTGAGAGGGTTGATGAGATGTTTGGAGGAGGAGAAGAACGCTTGCATGACCGTCTTTGGTTGCATTCGTAGAAGAAGCTTTCAATTAAACTTTTGTATGACAGATGACCAAACTTTTATCACATTTCTACATTTACCATGCACATGGAAGATTTTACTATTAGCAAAATTACTACTAATTGTATTTTGCATACAATTTGTTTCTATAAAAAGAAAGCAAGCCAATTGATAAACAGACTGCATTTCTCATTAAGATAAAATGATGACAGTAAAAAATTTCATTAGACAGAGAGTTTTTCAGCCAGGAGATAGTATGATATAAAATCATATATAAATTGATAAAACAAGGGGAACTCAAACCACAGCTACTCAATAAGCGTTACAAAATAGAAATAAGGTACTGCAGTAAAGGGTGAAGAAAGAAAAAGGAAAATAACAAATGTTCAGTGACTCGGAACGGAAACGCTTGTTCTCTTCTTCCAGCACCAATGCAGCCTTGAAAACAACTATCAAATATCGATGTTATGATGTGAAGAAGCTTGTTTATTGGTCCGCGACAAGAATAATGGCCAGTAGAAATTTAACTGGCCAAAAAATTGTAATGCAAGACCTCACTCAAGCTTTTGGCTTGAGGTCCTTGACAGTCTCCCAGGTGAAATCGGGGTCATCACGGCCAAAGTGACCGTAAGCTGCAGTCTTCTGGTACCTGAAGTTGCCTCCTCTCAACAAATCAAGATTGATTGACATCATTCCAGGCCTGAAGTCAAAGTTCTCCTTGATCAGAACCAAAATATCCTTGTCGGGAATTGTTCCTGTCTTGTAAGTGTCAACAAACACGGAAAGTGGTTCAGCCACACCGATAGCATAAGAAACCTGCACAATACAGCGGCGAGCAAGTCCTGAGGCAACCACACTCTTTGCTGCCTGCCTAACAATGTAAGCACCACTCCTGTCCACCTTAGTGGGATCCTTTCCTGAGAAGGCACCACCACCGTGAGCACCCCAGCCTCCGTAGGTATCAATGATAATTTTCCTGCCAGTAAGACCAGCATCTCCATGTGGACCACCAATGACGAAGCGACCTGATGGGTTGAGGTGGAAGATGGTGTTCTCATCAAGGTACTTAGCTGGGATCACAGGCTTGATCACATGCTCTTTCAAGTCCTGGGCGATCTGGTCGTTGGTGACAGTTTCGTCGTGCTGGGTTGAGATCAGAACAGTGTGAACTCTAATAGGGACCATGGCACCATTGTCGTTCTTGTACTCAACAGTAACTTGGGTCTTGCCATCGGGCCTGAGCCATGGGCAGGTTTTGTTCTTCCTCACTTCAGTAAGCTTGGCACCAAGCTTGGTGGCCAAAACATGGGTGAGGGGCATGAGCTCAGGAGTTTCATCTGTGGCATAGCCAAACATGTGACCTTGGTCACCAGCTCCAATTTCTTCTGGTTTCTTGGTAAGATGACCGTGAACTCCTTGGGCAATGTCAGGGCTCTGCTGTTCAATGTTGACAAGGACCTTGCAGTTGTCAGCATCAAGACCAACATCTGCTGAGACGAACCCAATGCCTCTGCATGTGTCACGTACGATCTTCTCATAGTCTACGGTGGCCTTGGTTGTGATCTCTCCAAAAACCATAACCATGTTTGTCTTTGTGCAGGTTTCACATGCAACCTTGCTTTCGGGATCCTGCTCTAGGCAAGCATCAAGAATGGCATCTGAGACCTGGTCACAGAGCTTGTCGGGGTGACCTTCGTTGACTGACTCTGAGGTAAACAAGAAAGTTTCCATGGCTGCTCTGATCAAATTAAAGACATGATGTTAAAACCTATCTTAAAATTGTCAATTTACCAGTAAATCAAGGAAAAACTGCTAGTACTGAAGTTGTTGTAAGCACTTAAGCCACCTAAATTCATCAAAAAATGACAAATTTATGCCAGATGCAACACTTAGTATGGTAAAACGTGTTTATAATGGGATCTGAGTAGACAATGCAACAGTAAGAGACTACTCTTTTCTTGGGAGACCCTTGTACTTGGCTTCATTTAAAATATTGTGTTTGGTTTAGTTGGCAAAGTTGTAAGTACAAGGGTCCAACTTATAAATGGAGCCAAGTACAAGGGCCTCCCAGGTCATTCCACCTTTAAATAATTAACGTAGATCAAATAGGCTTATGCCATAACACTGAAAATTAACACTTAAACTACGCAAATCGATGAACACATATAAACTTTTTGATCAAATGTAGTTCCTCGCACTGAAAAAAACCAATTTGTCGATGAGATCTGACTACTAGTTTGCCAATGTTAACAAACATCATAACAATCAAAGTTAATATCACGAGTGAACAAAGAGATCTAAGCACAAACCAAAGGAGTAAACACGTAACACTTGCATATGCTTTTGAAACGAATCAATGTGTATGACATGACAAAATAAGAATATTTACAGTAGAAATGCAGAGATCTAGCTACTAAATCAACAAAAAGACATGCGCGAAGAGCAATATCAGATCTAATATGAAACTAATCGAGCAAAAAAGGAACTAAATCAAAATCTAATAGAGAAAAAGGGAAGAAACATGTTAGCATATTGGAAAATGTTGCAAGACAACCACTAATTTACAGACATTTGAGCTTTTCGAAACGAATCAACGTGAATAAAATGACAAAATAAGAATATTCACAACAGAAATGCTGAGATCTAGATCCCAAAACACACTCGAAGATGATTCATAACAGATCTAGAGGATCAAAACAACAACAAAATCAAAAAATCTAATACACAAAAAAAACAGTAATTTACTCCATGAATTTGAAAACATAACTTTGATAACAACACATAACAATTGCATATTAAAAAATGTTGCTAAAAAACCACTAATTTAAACACATTTGAGGCTTTTCAAAATAAATCAACATGTATGAACTGACATATCGAAAATATTCATAATAGAGATACTGAGATCTATATCCTACACACATAACACTTACCTATTGAAAATTGCTGCTAGAAAACAATAAATTTACACACATTTGATGCTTTTCGAAACGAATCAACATGTATAAGCTGACTAAATAAAAATATTCACCGTAGAAATGCTGAGATCTAGCTCCTAAAACATGCTCGAACATAATTCTTAACAGATCTAATGAAACAAAACAACAAAAAACTCAAAAACCTAATACAGAAAAAAAAAACTGTAAATTCCTCATGAATTTGAAAACATACCTCTGAAAAACAACACATAACACTTGCATAATAGAAAATGTTGCTAAAAAAACACTTTTTTACGATTACATTTACTGCAGAAATGCTAAGATCTAGATACTAAATTTTAAAAAATCAAAAATGATTCATAACAGATCTAACGGAGCAAATCAACAACAAAATCAAAAATCTAATTCAGAAAAAAAAAATAAACAGTAAATTCCGCCATGGATTTGAAAAACATACCTTTGAAAAATTGAAGATTTTTTTGAGAAGAAGAAACACAGAAGAGATTTGGATCTGTGTGTTGTGACGAAGTTGGAGATGTTGTGGTGCAGTATTTATAAGCAGCGAAATTGAAGGAGAAGGCACGTAGACTTCACTCGCTTTTTTCTCACCTCTTTCCTATACCACCAACCAATCTTATGGCCCACAATTACCTTATATGTGGGACCCAAATTTAACACGCATTTACCACCTCTATGTGGGACCCACCATTTATTATTTAACGGTTCTGATCATCTCCTAAATTTTAGTGTAGCTTATTACCTTCGTTCACTTTTATTTGTCCATCGAACTTTGCATGTTTCTTACAAGTCTACTTTTGAAGTTTGCACGTCTTTTGGGAGTTCACTTTGAACATCCTTAACAAATAATAATTAATATGAATTACATGATCCTTAAGAAATAAAGATTAATATGAATATAATGTATAATGTTATATTTAAAAAAATGATTTGAGAGATAAATAATTAATATTGAAGGTAAAATAAAAAAAATTATTGACTTTTCTTGATATGTTAAAAATGATAAATAAAAGGTGAAAAATTATTTTTGAAATGGTAAACCTGTAAAAGAGAACAGAGGAAGTACTTTTTTACAAAAATTATATAAATACACATCTTATTTTACCATAATCTTTAAAATTTCATACAATTTAAAAAGAATTACAAAAATCCTCTCTCGGATATATTCTTATCCCCTCTCGGATACATCCCTCACATTAAGTAATGTATCATTCGCAATTCGTGAGTTATGTATCCGTAGATAGTTTCTGATGTATTCGAGATCCTATAAATTTAAGGGATTTTTGTAATTTAAGAAAGAATAGAGATAGAGCTATGGAATTTATGTAACTTTTACTAACTTTTTATATAGGAGGTAGAAAGGTGAAATGGAAGAGGAAATTACAATGTGGAGAATCAAATCCTCACAACAAGATAAGGTGAAAATTTCAGATAGTCTACCAAATAAGCTATTAAGATTCTGATGTGGGTTATCATTGTATGTCCATTTTCCCGAAGTAAATAATCTTATGTGGTCATTTGGTTGGTGAACAAGTTTTCCCTAAATTGATTATTATAATCTTATTATGATTAAGAATAACGGAATTATTTAGTAAATATATTTGTTTTATTGGCTTAAAATTGAGATCTACAAAATATAATATAAAATATGTATTTTGTTTAAATAAAGTAGATAAAATGATATAAATTTTAATCTTAGGTTTTTTTTTAAAGAACTTGGGAAAAAGAGTTTTGGAAAAGGACAAATATATCATTTTAATGTTAAATCTTGAAATTAATAATTCTGAAATTCTTCTTCCACGAGTGTGAATAAAAATAATATCATAATTGAGGTATGAATAACCCCAACCCAACAACCCAAAAAGTTTTTTTTTTTGTGTTTTATTTGCATATTTCTCGTATTATTATTCACTTATTTCATTTGAAAATTAATGTTTGTGGAATTAAAATAACATTTGTAATAAATTATAAATCAAATTTGTTGTTTGTGTGCGTGGGGTGACATGTTCCCACTAAGCTGGTTTTGTAATTTTTATATTTGTTGAAGTTGGTGAAAAAATATATTTTATTATAAGATACTTTGGTTGGTGAGAATTTGCATTATGGAGTTGTAGGGCATTTTCAACCCATAACATCAAATTTTACGTTAAAATAGTGAGCACTATTTTTTTCTATATTCTTGTCTTTCTTCAATAATATATTATTATTTATATATTTTTTAAAATTATATAATATAAATAATAAAAAAATAACAAAAAGAGATTGGGTGTTAATGAATACTGTTACACAATTTGGTGTAACACTATTCACACACTAAAATAATGTACGAATTGGTGTTGGGTTACGTTAGAGCACTAAAACACTAAATTTTACATTAAAATAGAATTTGATATTGGGTTGAGATGGCGACAACTCAAATGTCCTCTTTAACTTTTTTATCAATAAGAGTTATTTTATTTTCCTCATATTTTAAATGTGGTAGTATTTTTTTTTCCTATTATCATTCACTTTAATTAATGTTTGGTATTCATCGCATCGTGTAGGATTTATTTGGAAAAAACGTTCTTTATCAATAATTTTTTTATATTTAAAATTCAAAATTGAGATATCTGATTAAGAAAAGAAACTCAGAAAAAAGCATGTTGCAGCAATCCTATTTGACATTGGTTTGCTTGTTCAATAGTCAAATTATAGTTAATTTGATATACTAGTTGCCTTTTTAACTCACCTACAACAGGGTTTGGTAGATGTCACTTTTAAATTTGACTATAGAAGAGAAGTTACCTACTCTTCTACCTGATTATGATTTGATTGATTTTCTAAAGTTGGTACTTGGTTGGTAGGTTTTGTAAGAATCAATGAAGATTGTGGTAGAGGAATAATATACTTCATATTTTTTTGATGTGTATTATCATATGTTGTTGGATTGTTATAGTATTTTGCTATTTTGTTATCTCTTTTTTTACAATCTAATGTCACGTATTTTCTTTATGAGTGGGAGGTTTATTTAAAACAGGCTTGATTATATGCTCTTTTAAGTTTTGGGCGATCTGATCATATATCACTCTACCTTACAAAGATAAGGATAAAATCTACGTACATTTTATCTTCCTTATATCTCATTTATGAAATTATACTAAATATATTATTATTATTATATCTCACTTTATATCATGAATCAAACGATAGCTATATGAAGCAAATTTTCAATTAGGATAAACGCTTAAACATTTCATCCCATCATATTGAAAGAGCCATCAATTACTTGACTTGATGGCTCAATTAGATTCAAAATTCTAATCCCCACCCCCACCCCAATTTCCAATTTGCTATGAAATTTTAAAGTGAAATGAACTTGACTTGTGCTAAAGCTAAAACAAGACAAAATATTTCATATGAGATGTTTACTTCCAATAAACTATAAGCTCATATTTTAAAAGTTTCAATTTCCTTATATAACCTGGTGGGGAGTGGGGGGTGGGGGTGGAGATTGAGTTTATAACATATGAAGCACCTATTCAATTTAATTAAATGTGTATTTTTCGTTGCGTATGACTCATTAAAAGGGGACATATTTTGTATCAGAGGTTCCAAACTCAGAGATTTTTAATTAAGAGTGAATGATCCATTGCAGTGCACTCCTCAATTGACCTTATGTATAAATCTAATTTGTACTTATCATTTATATATCTAATATATACGTGAACCTAATAATTTATTAATAGACTCTCTATTTCTCTCTCTATACATACATAAATATATATTGGTTTGAATGTAAATTCGAAGTTATCCTATAAAAATTTGTAAACTTCAAATTCTGAATCGACTCGACTCTAACAAGTGGCATCTCTTACCCTCTCATGAGACCAAAAAGCATTATTATGCATTCGCACGTCAAGAGTAACATGGCGTGTATTGCAAATTGCAAACATATGTCAAAACTAACTTATATATATATGTGGTATTTTTTAGGTGATAAAAAATATCTTGAATAGCCTATTATAAGCTGTATGTTTGACAATTACTCAAGGATTTGATCTGTCTTTTTATTCCTTCCACAAACTACTTTGACTCCTCTTCTTTTGGATCTTGACATTTTTTTTCCTCACTATATTCTATTATTCCTTCCGTTCACTTTTACTAGTTCTTTATTTTACCATCAATCTTAATTACTTATTTCTCATCTCGTTAATCAATATCTAAGACTATAATACGAGTATTATATCACGAGACTCATATTAATTATTATTTATTAAAGAGTGTGTAAAGTTTAAAATTGACAAATAAAAATAATCAATCGAGGAAGTATTTTGAAACGGAAGAAATAACACAGATAGTGTGGATCCCCAGGGCAGATCCAGCCAACCTAGAAAAGAGAAAAAAGAAGTTAGATCTGTTACAACCTACTCTACACACAATCAATTTAGTTGTCAAACATACATTTATATTTGTATTTATAAATGTCGGTCATATTCTCTTTTTGGGTATAATAGGTGTGGTCTAATCAATTGACGGCGAAAAATTAACAACTTTTTATAATGAAAAATAATATAAATATAGAATACGAGATTTATTTTCTTGTCATGATATTAGAGTCAGACTTATCTCAATTATTGATTTATCTGATATAGAGATTCAATATTATATTATCCACTCTCTAATTGGTAGGATTGAGCGTACGAAATAAATTAATTTGATATATTATCTCGTATTCATTAATTCGATACGTATAATATCGAATACAAATAAATTTTTAACAGGTGACTTATGTGAATATAAGAAAAAAAAAGTGTCGGTCATAATTTGACTGTTTAGGAATTGCGTATATCATGGGATACTGGAATCCCAGCTATACAAATGGAGACCCATCCCAAATAATTATATGGTATTTTTGTACTCTTTTCTGCTCTGCCACTAATATGGTATACAAGACAATAGTAGTTGTAATATTTAGGGACGTTAAATAGACGGATTAGATTGAATTTGAGCAGGTTAAAATGGACTGAGTTAACTGTAGTCAAAAATAATTTATATGCCTAACTTAACCCATTTTGTTGAATGGTTCGACTCCCAACCCCTCAACCTCGACTTGGGCCGGACTCAATATACGATCCTAATCTGGGACTCGATATTCGATCCTGACTTGAAATTGAGACTTGCAACCTTCATCGAGTCCTAACTTGGGAATCGAGAAATGAGATTTAAGATCCGATCGAATCCCTATCATGATCCGAGACCTGAGACGATGACCCGGACCCGAGATTTGACCTTTGGAAATGGGACCTGATCCTGATTCATAGAAAAAATAAAAGTAACTTTGAAATATGGCTTGGGTTAAACTCAATCCAATATGAAGTTATCTTGTGCCTGACCGATAAGATTATGAGTGGGTCATCAATTTTCCGATCGTATTTGACACCCCTACTAATATTTAATTTATACAAAAGGATGACTATAATAATCATTGTAGAAGTCAAATCTTGCTCAAATCAATAAATAGAATTTATATTATAGTTAAAGTTGTTTTTAGCTTTCGTCTCTTAATATTTGTATCGACCTGAGTCCCGATAGATGGTCACTGACCCAAAAGTTATGAAAGAATGATCAATAGAGGAAAACGAAAATGCAATCAATTTTCGATTAATTCGAGACCTGTATATATTCTACCTTTCTCAGACCTTACTTGTGAAATTAGACACGATGTTTTGTTGTTGTAATTTGCCATGACCGACACAGAAAAAAGAAAAAAAATACTTATTAGAAAGAATAGTTTTTTATTTAGCATGTGAATTTGCACATCAATTGTCAAAATTAGCAATGATCAATTACACACTTCAACTTCAAGGAAGCTGACAAATTATTCTAATTTTGATAATCAAGATATATTTAACTAAGTGCATTTTTTTTCTTTAAATAGTAGAAAAAATGTATTTTCACTCCATGCACTAAAAAAATAAAATATCCACAAATTTAGCTGATTTTAACATAAACTAACAACAGAAATTTCTAATTATAATGGGCAAATTAATTATTATCCAAAAATGGACAGACCAATAAATGCATATTTCTATTAATTGAAAATTAAACTGTACTTTATCAGTTATAATGACAACCAAAAGAGATCTTAATTACTTCTATAATAATTAGAGAGGTGAAATTATGCATAGCCCCACATTGTCCTACTAAAAAATCAACTCTTCTATTTGTTCTTTTTAATAACTTGATATATAATTGAGTTGCTAAATGATTTATTATACATTAAAGTGTATTTATTTCTCTAACTTTTTTTTAATTACAAAACTCTCTTATGAAAATTATTTGAATTAATAATATAATCCAAGTTGAACCAACATTTTGGATAGTTGATACTCATATTCCGTGTCTCAATTTATGTCCGTGGCACAATTCTGATTCCGAAAGTTAAACAATTTAATTTTGACAGTGAATTCCGAATGGAATCTTTAAGTTTTTTTTTTTTTAACAAAAAAATAAAATTTACATATTTGAAAACTATGCGAGGAGTACTATAAGTCACAATAACTGACTAAATTTCTGTTGGAAGCATCAACCCCAGAATTAAGTCATGCAATGCGCGATTCTAAATTTAGTCGAACCTCAATATAAATATAGGACAAAGAAACCAAAGTCTGATCAGGATAGACGGATTACACATTTGTAATAAAAAAATTGACTGCATTAACATGACTTCCTATCTCATTTTTTTATCACCAATCTGACTTATAAATCTTTCTGAATTTATAACCTTTATATATCAAATTTGAACTATACTTCAATAGCAATTCTTTCTCTATAATTTCCAAATAACAGTAAATTTTTCTCAGCTCTAAATAGAACATTTATCGAAACCGAAAAAAAGAGTATATCCCAACAGTCTATTTATTCGACGTTCATTATGAATTGACTAGTTTTAGTAACTTAAACCAAGCTGAAGTCCAAGGAACGCGTGAACGAGAAACAATGTCATTATACCACTTCCCAATATCCCATGAACATTCCTCAATCCGGGATTTCCCTGAATAATTCACAATAATACAATATCAGTATTGATCAATCAACTACGTCTCAATCTCAAATTAGGTAGAGAAATTCGTTTTCTTGATGAAATAAGTGTTAAAATTTGAACAAATTGAACGAATTTACCTCGAATAGTGTAGGCAAAATGGTTTGTATAGTCAAAAGGGTAAGGCCAATAAAACCTGTGACAGCATGAGGACTGCAACAAAAACAGAAAATCACCGCGACATTCTGTTTACGCAACTTGTTTTCCCTACTCTGACCAAGGAAGTCATTTTCTTGATTTTTAAGAAGACACAAAATGTTATTCGATAACATTTTGACCAACCAAACATGAAAAACTCGAAAAAAACATTTTCCAAACAAACGCCTAATTAAATAAGGTACCTTTCAAGAATAGGCTTATCTGAAGTAAGCAGAGATGTTATTCCACCAGTAGCTCCAAGAGCAAAGAAGAAGAACATTCCTCCTAGAAGTTTTGGATGCAAATCTTTAGCTTTTGCCTTTTCCTCCTACAATATAGCCATTGAATAAACGTCGATGGCAACAAGAGTAAGTAACAATACAATACAATACAATACAACAACAGGTATGGTAAGCAAAATCATATGACTCGTCATAAAGGGGATTAATAGTTGGACAAATGGAAGAGGACGATAACGATGTTTCTTAATTCTTACCACATCATTAGAAAATCGTATCCGAAAACCAAGGTAAGTTCCATAACCACCCATAGCAAAGAGCACAACAGCCTGAAAAAAAAGGAAAATTTTGTTTTGTTTAGTGTTTGTTTGCTTCGAGAAATCTATCATCAATTCCGATTCTTTCCATTTTTTCTTGATTCTTTTCCGATCGAGAAACAAAGAAAACATACCATGTTACCAGGATGTCCCCAATGTACAAGCCAATCAGGTAGGTTCCATGATTTTACAAGCTCAACAAATGGCTCAAACAGAGAACTTATAGTTCCAGCTGAATCAAAATAACAAACATTTTGAGTTATTAATAACAATGAACTCTAAGTGATGAGAAAATGGTCGTTAATGATTGTTCTATTTGATCGTTAATTAATGCATAAACATGACGGAAATAGTCCTTAATGTATTCCAAAAAGTGATCAGTTTGTTCCTAAGTCATATAATCCCCATCCTTAATTCTTCTGGTCACTAAAAAGCAGAAAAATGACTTTTGTCGTACCAAACAAGACTCGTATTATAACTATTTTCGAGTAGGAGTTGTATTTGAACCTACTCTCTTAACAGTAGTATTAGCACTATTCTCATAGTTTCTTGTTCGTCGATTGCTGTTAACATTTGTGTTTCTTGTGTCTCAGTTATCGCATTAGTTCATTGTTGTTATTGTTCTTTTTTTGTATGTTATATACCGCTTTTCATAATGCTTTATTTTGTTGTTGTTATCGTTTTTATTGTTGTATTCTCTTTTTCAAACTACTTTAAGATGCTTTACTTGAGAGAGGCTCTATCATAAACAACCTCTCTATCTCTACGTATCTCTATGAGGTAGGGATAAGACTGACTGCACTCTATCCTCCTCAAACTCTACTTGTGGAATTACACTAGGTATAAGGTATTGTTGTTCCAACCAATTCAAATAAGCATCACAAGTATAAGATTACTCTTGCATTTTTTCAAGATAAATTTTTTTGAGCCGAGGATTTATCGAAAACAACCTCTTTATTCCACAAAGATAGAGATAAGGTCTGCCTACACTCCACCCTCCCAGATGGGGCGGATCTAGGGGGGGTCCAAGGGTGTGAAACACCTTCGACAAAAAATTATATCCTTTATATATATATATATATATATATAATATAGCAAGACTAGAGTTTGGCTAAGTAGTTTAAAGAGTTCAAGTTCAAATAACAAGGCAAGCACTATATTTTTATTTCTTGAACCCCGTAATGAAAATCCTGAATCCGATACTGTTATGATATGTTGTTGTTGTAGGTATAAGATAAAAGCACCAGAAAAAAGAGCATTTACCTCCTGGAAGAGCAGCAACAAACATCAATGGCAAAGGATTGAATGAATACAAAAATGTCTCATTGGTAAAGGACATTTCTTCCACTTCATTTTCTTGTTTTTCTAATTCAACAATTTTTACATCAACAATATCTTCACAATTCAACTTCTTGTAAGCTAAAGGATGAGGTAAAAAAATCCTTCTTTTTGTTTCATTTTTCAAAGATTTATAGGAAATTTTGGAAGAAATAATTGGTTGATAATTAAGTAAAGAAAAAGAAGTGTATTTTGTGAATGCAATTGGTGAAGCATTCACAATATAATCCATTGGTGCAAAAAAAAAAGAAGTGATTAATTTTCAAGAAGCAATTGGTTGTTGGACTATTTAAGTAGTAGGAGATAAGAAAAATTTGGAAAGGCAAAGAAATTGACACGAATATACATTTAAATGAAATATATTATTACACGTGGTGACCACAAGTACTAGCTACTTTACAAAAGTTGTTTGGTTCCTTTTCAGTAAAGAAAGTATTATTGTGAATTTTTAAAAGTTAGAATAAAGTGATTGATATAATTGTTTACAACTTGTGTAAATCAATGTATAAAAAGATGCTTTTTTTTCTCTATAAAATAGGAGAAGAAGAAGGCAAAACAGAAGTATATCAATTTATGAAACACGTATATATGATCAATACGGATGTATAGGCTCATGTTAATCCAAAACAGAGAGAACATGAACCACTTTTTTTCTTAATGAATACATTTCTGATGTCGTAAAAACTGGATACTCAGTAAGTAGTATAGTGAAGAGTTGCTCGGCTAATAACAACATTATCTTGAATTGTAGATGTTGGCTCAACATAATCCATACTCAAACGAAGGTGGTTACTTGTTATCTCTCGTTCTTTAACGCGTTGTTGCAGTAGGAGTGCCTTGTGTATTTTAGAGTCGGAGTTTGGTTCTAATGTAGCATTATTTTCAATTTCAATTAGACGTTGTAAAATGAGAAAATGGACTGTTTGTTTGAAAAAGAATTGAACATTTATTAAAACCAGGAAAAGAAAAGTTATCTTGCAAGTTCACACATGTTTAACAATTAAACCAATTCATAATGACCTTTACCAATACATAGGCCAATTATTCTATGACAAAAGAAAACAATTAGTCCTCTCACCAAACAACATATATCACTGTGGAAAATATACAAATGTTGAAGCCAGAGGCAGACCCACCTGGTTGTGTGAGGGTGCACGTGCACCTGATAACTTTTAATTTTCTTTCGTACATATGTATAGATAGTCTAATAAAGGATAATATATTTTATTAATCATAACTCATTCGGGTGAACTGGTTAAGGTTGTAGCATTTAATCGTGTCTGTGCGAGTTCGAGCCCACCCTTTAGGTTGCAGCTCTTATGTTTAAGAGGTTGTATCATTTAATCGTGACAATAACATGTGGTAAGAGATTGAAGGCTCACCTGAGACGAAGAAGAAGTCGATCAATCTGCTCCGCTCTCATGACTCTATCTAATTGTGTAGTGAGCTAGCTAGCTAGATGCAGGACACGCATTAGAGCAATGCTTTAACTGGAATGATGAAAATAGCCCTTGGAAGCAAGCTGGTAGGACAACGCTCACCTGCTTCCAAGCCACTTCTATATATATAGAGAATGATGGCACAATTGTGGACTAATAAGAGTTTCGTGGTGCAGTGGTAAGTACTTCATTTTTAATCAAATATCTTGAGTTCGAGTCCTTCTAAATTAAGAGCCGCCTTTACCAACAAATTTCCATTCGCGATACGGACAGTGGCGGAGCCAGAATTTTCGTCAAGGGTGTTCAAACTTTAAAAGAATGAGAATTTTAACTGATGAGTGGGTGCATCCAAATTTACACTATGATTTTTTGCCTTCACTTTCAAATACCTTTTGCTTCCCAGTCTTATTTTGATAATGATCATTGATCACTATGAGTTGGGCTTGATAGAATTTGATCAATCTTATATTCCGTCATTAAGGGGTAGAACTGATCCAAGAATTTTATGATCATTATGAGTTTGATTTGATAGAATTTGATCAACCTTATATTATGTAATTAAGGAGTAGAGTTGATCCAAGAGTTGTATGATCACTACGGTCTATGAGTTAGACTCGATAGAATTTGATCAATCTTATATTATGTTGTTAAGGGATAGAATTAATACAAAAATTCTATGATCACTATGAGTCAGACTCTATAATCGTCAAGGGGTAGAACTGATACAAGAATCTTATGTCGGTAAGGAAAAACTTAATAAAAGATTCTTGTTTTTCATCCTCAATCAAATAATTGTTTGTTACCATCTGACTTCTGAGTGGAACACTTTTTAAAGCTTCCCTGTATTGCGATGTTTGTAGGACAACTTTTTTACATAATCCGTGTCCATTCTCGGAGTTTCAAATTTCAAAAGTAAAATTTTATGATGATGACAATTTTTCTCATAAATAAGTGATCGAAAAGAAAAAATGATTGATTAGTGCTATTTCTATCGCACATTATCAAAAGGTCACTTCAACTTATAGAAATGATTGAATAAAGTAGTTGACAATAAAAAATTATTCCTTAATGGAACTTAAAGGCCATGACATTGGATACTTGCATTTTATTATATTATTCATACAAGATGAAATTAACTTACAACAAGTTAATTGACCCCTACAACACGATTATTCTTTTAAAGAAAAAAAAAAGTAGGATTTGCAATAATTGCAACTTAGAACACCAGTTTTTTTTCATTCACTCAACTATAAGATTATTATAAGCCTCATTGAGACTCAAATTCATATGAATAACCAACATTATTAGCTTGATTTTGGAACTCATCCATCTCACTTTTTGGAACATGAAATCCCACAAACACAGTTGTATCTACTTCTCTCTGTCATGGCAATGCGAGTTTTATGCGTTGATGGTATCATAAATATTTACATAATCATATCAAAGTAAAATACAATTTTACATCACTAAATTCATATAAATATAATACTTTCGACCTGATGCATCAAACATTTCTTAAATAAACATTTCAACGCTCCCTTTCCCTTGCTTCCCTAGCTTTGTAACACAAACAGCCTGAAAATGTGTGTTATAATGTGAATTTGCACTAGTGGAGGGGGTGGAAGAGCACGAAGTTAAGACCGATAGTAGAAGAAGATTTAACTGAAGTTGAAGGGGTAGAGACAGAAGAAATAATTGAGAAATAGAAGAGACACTAAAAGATTGAATTGAAGTTGGTGGTAGGTTAGGACGACTTATAAAAGAAGAAATAGTTGGACCTGGACTTGGAGCTGGAGCTGGAGCTGGGCCTCGATCCGAACCCGAACCCTTATCAAAAGGGCGAGCATTTCGTCTCCTAAGAATAAAAAAAATTATAAATAAATGTACATCATATATTATATTAAAAGTGGAAAGCTCCTAACTTCAAAGTTGAATTATGATTTTACCCTGTAATACATCAAAATTATATTTAAAACATCAAAGTAAATATTAAATAATAATATTTTAATTATCTTTCAAAAAATAATAAATTTAAATGACTTAATGAAGCCTATCCAAATTCTTGGTGATAAATTTAAATGTGTTATAAAATAAAGACTGAATACTAAAATTAAACTAATAACAACCAAGAAGGAAAGAATGGAGTAGAGAGATAAGATAGGAAATCTTTTGCTTTCTTATTTCTTGTGTATTTTTCCATATAGGTTGCAAGGCCTTTTATAGGCATAAAAGGGGTAAGATGGTCATTTGCATACAAGGGGTACAATGGACATTCATCAATTATTTACAACACTCCCCTTTGGATGTCCATGTAAAATAAAATTCTTAGTGAAGGAACAAGTATAAATAGCTATTCCTAATCCGCATTACTTGCTGCCTCATTAAAACCTTATCAGGAAAACCCAGTGGGATAAAACCTTGATTAAGGAAAAAAGAGTACCGCGCGTATTTTACTCCCCCTGATGAAAATCACGATTCAGTTGTCTAAGTTTTCTCATTCCAATCTTGTATACCATTTTCTCGAAAGTTGCGGTTGGCAAAGACTTGGTGAATAAATCAGCCACATTATCACTCGAACAAATCTGATGTACGTTGATATCACCATTCTTCTGGAGCTCATGTGTATAGAAAAACTTCGGTGAAATTTATTTAGTTCTATCTCCTTTTATGAATCCTTCTTTGAATCGAGCTATACATGCAGCATTATCTTCATACATGGTGGTTGTAATATCCCTTTTCAAAGAAAAATCACACAGTTCCTGGCATCTACATAATCAATAATCTGTATGTGCACCAATTGCACTAATACATGATATTTTTCAATCATTTACATTAGATCGATCTTCCTTTATGTTAAGCAATCTCACAATCATTGGAGTACTCAATGGAATTGCTTTAACACCTTTTAAATCCTTCAAGGATTTTCATATAATCTTCATCGTCTAGCTAGACATGACAATCATTCATTACACATATTCAAGTATTTCATCTATTGCCAGACATAAACAAGCCTCATTGCATCCACCACAGGCTCCATTCAATAATGTCAGGACTTTTGCGAAAACTCTTTATGCCCTAAGGCACAAATCATACTTTCTATCTTACGGTTATACTTTCGCATAATGATTCATTTGTACCCTACTGGCATTGTATCTTGATCCCTGAATATAAGTCCAAAAACATCACTTTTCTAAGTGAAACATAATATACTTGAATTGTGCATTTCATTTGGCCAATCATTCATCTGTCCATACTATATGACAGATTTGAATTTGAGATCCTCATCATCATCTGTAGCATTGAGTGCTACTTCATATCAAAGATATCGTCAACGGTCTTTTGACTCAGTTCCAATATGACATAACTTATCGAGATCTCTTCATTTTTCATCATTTCAGATAACTGAACCTTTGCCAAAGTTTTATAAAGTGTTATGTCATCGTGCTTATTTAAAGCACTTGCCTCATTATCATGACCATCTTGATCATTTGCTCCTCTCCTTATTCAAGGAGTTTTTTATTTGGAATCGATTGTTCTATCACGCTCCAGGCGTACCATAGACTCTATCCTTTGAGGACTTCTCATTGGAGCATTTACAGCTGAATTATAACATAGGGTCAGTAAATTCATCTGGCAATAGATTTGCAACATTATGCAAATGAATTATCTCTTGAACTTCAAGTTCACATTTTTTTTAATGAGGATCTAGATAATTCATAATCCACCTCACATATAATTTTCAGCTATCAATTATCTCTCCCCCTAATGTTAGAAAATATAACATTCATCCCAACATCATTTAGAAATTCATCTTTGTGCGTGGTGAAGCAATTAAATCATAACCGCACATTCAACATTTTGGATGAAAATTATTTGGTTTCTGACCTTGAACCAATTTTGATAGGGGACCTTTGTTGGCTTGATGCACACATGTGTTGCTACATGTTAAATAAACTCATCTCATACCAAATCTTATTTGGGAGTTCTATTCTCATACCCATAGTTTAGCTATATATGGAGGCATACAATTTCTGCTAAACCAACCAGCATTATCAACATAATTTTATAGTTTGGAACTGCGCTCTTAATTTAACAATTCGAGCAAACAACATTACAAAAACCAATTTGTAAGTTGATAACAAAGCACATATGACCATCTCATGGATGCAAATTATCATATCATTATAAATGATCAACATGGCAGGTGAACGGGCCCATATTCACCTTTTTATATGTTTCAAAACCTCAGGGAATACAATCCTTACCTTAGTTGGTATAATGATACAATGATCATTTTATCATGAGAACAAGCAACACAAGAAAATTCTTGAAGAATCTTTCATTTCTTCATCATATAAATCACGTGAATTCTCAATTACTTTTGCATCACATTTGAACCAGAATGGCCAACCGATCATGCCAATTAATATTTATTTTTCTCAAACCTCCCGTAGAGGTGAGTTGTGGCATATATTCAACCCATAATGATTTTATCACATCTTGACCCATTCTCTTTCAGAATGGTCGAGCATTCACTATGCTTATCATATGTCACATTCTCTCTAAGAAATGGACTAATCATTTATATGTGCTTCATAAATTTGCATTATAAGCACATTGTCATGCCTTTGAAATTCATCATTTTTACATGACCCACCTCAACATCACTTTGAAAGGTCAAGTGTACCACCACTTTATCTTTCTTTCTTTTGATAGAGGATTTTTATAAATTTAGCAAATTATTAGGTCGCACAATGACCACGGGTTCAATGACCTTTCATACCATTATGATGATAAAAATTACCTTCAGATTTTGAAGGACTATTTGGAGAACCCATTATGTTCTTCCTTTTATAATTACCACAATGATGACTATTATAATTCTGTCCCTCGACACTCTTATTCATACATTCAATCATTTGTCATCTTTCAGACTTACTATTCACTGCTACTACATTCATATGATAGAATGGAGCAATTGGGCGGATTTAAAATTTATCATGTACTACTACCACATTCGCTTCAAGGAATGGAGCAAATTCAATGGGACAAATTTCATGACTTTTCATCAAAGCCTTAGTCATCATTATATCATCACTATGGTGCATTGACACTCAAACTCAATGTCTTACTCATATAAGGCGCGTTAGGCCATAATTCTATGGGACTCGAACCCAATCCTTATCATCAAGGTGCATCAAAACTCAATTTGATGTCTTACCCTCTTGGTGCGATAGAACTTGAATCTATCGTCTTACCCTTAAATATTTTTCATTATGGTGCATCCGAAATTTAACCTGATGTCTTACCCTTTTGGTGCGATGGGACTTGAATCCACTGTCTTATCCTCAACAACCGGTATAATTGACTGAAGTATAACATGACTCACCCTTTAAGTCTTTCAAAATATTTAATTAAAATTCATAAAATATAATAGAAAATGGAAGTGTTACTCCCCTTTTTTTTAAAAATAATTTAAAATACACGAAAGTAATTCAATTACTCTATTATGATATTAGAAAAATATACTAAAGTGGTTCTACTATATTAGCATAATTCAAAATAAATTAAATAAAACATGTATACAATAATATAAGGCCATGTAATATAAGGGCCATGAGTTGTGCAAATCAACTCATTTTGCCATAAAAGGATTTGAAAGTAAACATATAATTTCTTGAAAGTGCATTTGAGTGACAAAAGAAAAAGTTTTGTTTCCACTTAGTTTATAATGTATCTACTTTATTTTTCCACTTAGTTTATAATGCATCTACTTTATTTTTCCTCTTAGTTTATAATGCATATAATTTATTTTTTGACTTAGTTTATAATGTAACTACTTTATTTTTCCACTTAGTTTATAATGCATATACTTTATTTTTCCACTTAGTTTATAATGCATATACTTTATTTTTCCACTTAGTTTATAATGCATCTACTTTATTTACTTTATAAATTCCCTTTTATACTCACAAATGGATAAGAAGAATACATTATTTTGATATGTTCCAATTCATCTTCAAACCATTATAAAATTTCAACTCATATTTTCATAGATGTTTTAAAAAGGGGACTCAATGAATATACGTGCATAAAGATAAGTACTTTAATTATTGATTTCCCACATTATGACCAATACAAAACAATAAATATTAATAACATTATTATTAGCAAATATTAACCATGATTATTCCTCCATATCCACAGAACCAGCACCAATCAAGTGATCTATTTTTCCTTCAAGATGCGCGAAGAAATCTGCTTCATCCAAGTGTGTGATGTCAACATGATTTTCAGCGATAAAATTAGCTTCAGGATTTTTATCCTTCTTTCTTAGTGATGCTTGGTAAAGCTCAACCAAGTGTTTAGGAGTACGACAATCACGAGCATAATGACCTCTTCCGCCACATCGAAAACAGTTTGTTTTAACTGCTTCACATTTCTCATCTTTTCTTTTTCCCTTTTGATAGTGATTTCTCTTTGGTGAATGATTAACACCAGGAAAAGAATTTCGCTCTTAGTCATTATTACGCCCACGTCCACGACCTCTTCCATGCCTAGCGTGGTGGGTGTACACCTCATTCACTTCAGGAAGTGGAGTAGATCCAATAGGACGATTCTCGTGATTTTTCATCAACAAATCATTATTTTGTTCAGCCACGAGAAGATGAGAAATCAGTTCAGAATACTTCTTGAAACCCTTTTCTTGATATTGTTGCTGTAAAAGCACATTTGAGGCATGAAAGGTGGAGAATATTTTTTCCATCATATCAACATCACTAACTGTATCTCCACATAGTTTCAATTGAGAAGTAATTTGAACATGACAGAATTGTACTCATGAATAGACTTAAAGTCTTGTAATCTTAAATGCATCCAATCATATCGTGCCTTTGGATGTATCACCGTCTTTAAATGGTCATATCTTTCTTTCAGGTTATTCCGCAGAACGAGTGGATCTTTGACTGTGAGATATTCAATTTTCAAAATTTCGTCAATATGATGACGCAAGAATATCATTGCTTTAGCACAGTCTTGTTTTAATGCTTTATTTTCAATTTTAATGGTGTCTCCAAGACCCATTGCATCCAAATGGATTTCAGCATCCAGTACCCATGAAAGGTAGTTCTTGCTCGAACTATGAAGGGCAACGAACTCAAGTTTAGTAAGATTAGCCATAATAAAGAGAAGAAAAATAATAATACCTTAGCCTTCAAATTTTGAACTGGCAGAGTCTCGCGCTGATAACGTGTTATAAAATAAAGACTGAATACTAAAATTAAACTAATAACAACCAAGAAGGAAAGAATGGAGTAGAGAGATAAGATAGGAAATCTTTTGCTTTCTTATTTCTTGTGTATTTTTCCATATAGGTTGCAAGGCCTTTTATAGGCATAAAAGGGGTAAGATGGTCATTTGCATACAAGGGGTACAATGGACATTCATCAATTATTTACAACAAAATGACTTAATGAAGCCTATCCAAATTCATGGTGTTATTTCCATCTTCCCTAATCCCATATGTTGCAATAGTTTTTCTACTTTATTATAAAAGGGGAAAAAACTTAACTATACAATTTAAGCACCCAAATTACTCCTATATAGCAATAGTTTGACTTTTCAATAACATAACAATAAAATCTTTACAAAAATAGAACAAAATAAACAAATAAAAAAAACATATTTGATGTTGCACCAAAAACATCAAATAGCAGGATACAAAATAAACAAATAAAAAAAACATATTTGTTTATTCTGATGTTGGAACTGAAAGGTAATATTTGATAAAGATATTAGTGTTCATTGTGGTATAAAATTACTAGTTGGATAAAGAAATATTTATAAAATTATTAACAAACGATACATTAGATGATATAAATTGTGGTATGAAGTTGGTGTTCAGGCTATCAATTTAGCAAGAATATTATACCATAGTTTAATCCAACAGCATACCTCAATATATACCATTTTATATACGAATCTGTTAAAATTTTCAGATTTTTTTTTTACATCTAGGCATTCAATAGGTATAAAGTTGAATGAGTGTCAAATGAAATATGCATACAACTTTAAGAGGTCCTCAATAAGTTAAGCCTATTATATACTAACCTATACCATATTTTAGTGTATACACTTTGATGGATGATTTGGTATGGTTATTGATAATATGTTATTTTAAATAGCGATATGTATTAAGAAATATACTTTGGTGGTTGATCTGGTACAATAATTGGTGACTTGTTTAAATTTGATGGATGATGTGACTAATTTTTTGGTGATATGTTGGTTTAGAACTATAAAAGAAATTGATTTATAATTTGATGGTAAGGTTGTTTTAGTTATATGTTTCAACCCTACAATGCATAACACCATAATCTAATCAAGTATATACCAACCTTTTAGTATAATCAAGTTAACTTACATAGTGTACAATGCGGTGTAACCTTTGTGTCAAGTTCAAATTTTAATAACTATAACAATTAAAAATAATTGGTGAACTTGTTGGTTAAAAAATAATGGTGATTTGTTGATTTAAAGTTACAATATGTTATAGTGTATATATGGTATGACTAATTTTTTTAGTGATATGTTGGTTTAGAACTATAAAAGATATCGATTTATAATTGATGGTAAAGTTGATTTTAGGTATATGTTACAACCATATAATACGTAACATCATAATCTAATCAAGTATATACCAATTTTTTAGTATCATCAAATTAATTTACATGGTGTATAATCGGATTTCACGTTGGTGTCAAGTTCAAATTAATTTAATTCAATTTTACCATAGTGATTGAATTATACCAAATTATAACCAAATAAATTTAAAAAATTAATTCATACAGTAATGATAAAATTAATTTTTGGTTATATGTTTCCACCTACAATGGTGTAAAAAATGATTTAAATAAAAAAAATGTAATACGCCGCCTAATATCTCCAAACTTAGGCACATAGACTCTCCGCCCAGTGGTGAGCAATAAACCATCCTCCACCCAAAAACGTCTCGTTTTACTTTGGGTGGCTAACTCCATGAGTTGTTTGGCTACTGGATCATACTGCATGCCCTCCTTTATAGCATCTCTAATATACCAATTAGTTGTAGTGATGGCTGCAAGTTTTGCTTTTTAGCTCAAGGCATCAGCTAAGACATTACCCCTGCTCGGCTTGTACTCCAGTACATAGTCAAACTCAGCTAAGAAATCCTGCCACCTAGCTTGCTTTGGTGTAAGCTTGCTTTGGTGTAAGCTTCTTCTGCGTCTGAAAGTAACTAGTGGCCACATTATCAGTCTTGACCACGAAGTTTGAGCCGAGCAAGTAATGTCTCCATGTGCGAAGGAAATACACAATAGCAGTCATTTCTTTTTCTTGCACGGTGTAACGTCGTTTTGTCTCATTTAACTTGCGGCTCTCAAATGCTATAAGATGTTTCTCTTGCATCAAGACACCCTCAATGGCAAAATCAGATGCATCAGTGTGTACCTCAAACGTCTTGGTAAAGTCGGGCAGTGCCAAGACTGGCTCCTCTGTTACAACGGTCTTAAGGCTTTCAAACGCCTTTTGACAATGTTCCGTCCAGGCTCATGACTTGTTCTTTTTTAGCAATTCAGTCAATGGTGATGCCTTGGCTGAATATCCACTAATGAACCGACGATAGTAGTTGACAAGACCAAGAAAGGATCTCAACTCAGTTACCTTTGTAGGTGCCTCCAGTCTTGGATAGCTTGTACCTTAGCCTCGTCCATGCGTAGCTCACCATTGCTGATGACATGGCCCAAGAAGTGTATTTTTGATTTTGCAAACTCACACTTCTCCTTCTTAATGTATAGCTCATTCTCCCGCAATACTTGAAAAACCTTCTTTAGGTGTGCTACATGCTCCTCCAAGGTGTTACTGTAGATGACTATGTCATCTAAGTAGACTACCACGAACTGATCAAGATAATGATGGAAGATCTTGTTCATGAGGGTACAAAATGTAGCAGGTGCATTGGTTAAGCCGAAGGGCATTACCAACCACTCAAAGGCTCCATATCTCGTCACACATGTTGTCTTAGGCTCATCTCCATCTGTAATGAGAACTTGATAGTAGCCTTTGAGAAGATCAACCTTGGTAAAGTACTTGGCTTGTCCAAGTCTATCAAATAGGTCAGTTATTAGTGGAATTGGATACTTGTTCTTTACTGTGACCTTGTTTAGTGCCCGATAATCTATGCATAAGCGCAATGATCCATCCTTCTTCTTTTGAAACAATACCGGTGCGCCAAAGGGTGCCTTCGATGGACGGATCTGACCGACATCCAATAACTCTTTCAATTGTTTTATGAGCTTCTCCAACTCAGGTTGTGCCATGCGATAAGGAGCGAATGCGGGTGGCTTAGCTCCTGGTTCCAACTCAATCTTGTGATCTACTTTGCGTCTAGGAGGCAGGTACTTAGGTAGCTCACTTGGCATAACATCTTTATTCTCTTCCAGTAGCTTCTTTATGCAATACGGTAATGTCTCCTCGTGACCCATGTCTTCCTCCATACTTGCAATGGTTGCCATAAATGTCGGCTCCCCTTTCTTGAGCCCCTTGACTAACTGTATAGCCGAAAATTGTACTTGGCTATGTCCGTATGGCATAGTCATTGTAGGCATCATGCAACCTCCTTCTCGTTCTATGACCAAGAGACGTTGGAGGTAGGGATCGATCATAGTATGACAATGTCTAAAGAACTCTTGTCTTAACACTATGTCAAAGATATCCATCGTAGTGGCAGTAAAGTTTGTCGTACCTTTCCAATTGCCCAATCTGACATCAACACCATTGGCTACACCATGAGCATTTGGGGCCTCGTCATTCACCGTCTTAACACGGGAGTTGGTTGGAGCAAGCTTCAACTCTAGTCTCCTTGCTACAACTTCGGTCACAAAGTTGTGAGTTGCTCCAGTATCCACCAGTGCCCGAGCAAGCTTGTTGTTGATGGTGAGGTCCACATACTGATTTCCATTTTCATCGGGTTGGATAGGTTGCCTCTTGACAGCTCCACATAGTCCTATCGTACCCAACTATGTTGTGCTTGAACCGTCTCCTTGCTTCTGCCCCTTTTGCTCATGCACCATGGCACTGAGACTCTTTAAGTCGGGACAGTTCTTGAAACCATGCGGTCATCCGCATATGTAGCATCCCTTCTTCTCAGCGTGTGCTTTCTTCTCGGCATAGCTCTGGTGGTCACTCAACTTCTTGAAATCAGATTTATTGGCATCTTGAGTCTTTGGACGTTGCTGGTCTGTCTCTTTGGCTTTTCCGCGATCTCTCCCACCTTTGGTGTTGTTACCTTTCGACTCCTTGCCTTTACCTTTGTTAGACCTGTCATGTCGAAAATCCATCAAAGACTCAGCCTCCACTATGGCTTGGTCTATATCTGTGACTTGTCGACGTTGCAACTCCTGCTTAGCCCAATTCTGCAACCCGTCCATAAAGTGGAACAACAAGTCATCACCGGTGAGGTTGGGGATTTGAAGCAATAAGGAGGTGAACTCCTTGATATAGTCGTGTATGCTCCATGTCTTCTTCAATTCTCAAAGTTTACGTCTTGCCTCGTACAAGACATTATTTGGGAAGAACTGCCGCTTAAATTCGGCCTTGAACTGATCCCATGTGCTAATAGTGCACAAACCTCTCTTAGCATCAGCCGATTTACGTCTCCACCATAGCATGGCAGTCTCTATCAAGTACAACACTGCGGTGTTGATCTTGGCATTGTCATCCCTTACATTTCCTTGTCGGAAATAGTTCTCCAAATGCCAAAGGAAGTTCTCTACTTCTTGTGCATCACGAATTCCTTTGAACACTGGTGGCTTGGGAGCCTCGATCTTAGCCTCCCTCGTCATGACAACATTCCTGGCGTTCTCAGTCACGCCAACATTGACATGCTCTTAGACTGCCTCTATCTTTGCCTTCATGGTATCGATAGTGCTCAACGTCTCCATAAGTCTGCACTCTAAGGTAGCAATGGTCTTCCTCACCTTAGTGGTAGACGTTTCTTGGGATGTAAGCCCTTTATTTGGCTCAACCTTGAGCGGCACCTCCTGGTTCTTGTTGGCGGCATTCCTCTTTTTGCCGTAGCCCTTCTTGCCGGCAGCATCCTGGGTGACGTTGGCTTGAGTGTTAACAAAATTGATTTCTCCGTCGTTTGCCATTCCCTTAGTTGTAACCTTGCTCTGATACCACGTTGTCACGTCCTTAGTCTTTTACTAAGCACACGTGCAACACTTGACAATTTGCTCACGTTCTTGCACCACTTGCTCACGATCTTGCTATGCCAAGTCAGCCTAAGATTCTAAGAATCGCTAAGAGAATGGAAGAAAGAACACAAGAGAATTGTTTTGGATGGATTGTGTAGAGAACTTTGTTGATTTTTGCTTGATGATTTTACAAATGGATGCCCCTCTATTTATACTACTAACTTAGGAGCTAAAGTGTAAATAATAATTGTTACATAAGTCCCTAGATATTTACAAATTAATCCTTTCTCTAAAATTTTCTACGAAAATTCCAAGGGCCTTCCATGTAATTCCATAATTTTCCAATGAAAATATCTATATTTCTCTAGAATATTCCACTAAGGCTAGTTGTCTTTCCTATGTAAGTTTCCACATAGGAAACTTTATGCCACGTGGCGCCTATGTGGCGTGATGACATGGCGGGTTATCACACTCTCCCTCACCTGATGTTGCAACGACCGCGACGCATTGTTATTGCATAAATTCTCTAATCTTGTCTTTGAATTGCCACAAGTCTTCGTATCGCTCCCAAGTGGCTTCTTCTGGTGATTGTCCCTTCCAATGGACGAGGAACATGGCGGTAGCTTGTTGACCTTGTTTTCGCCTATCCTGATAGTCAATGATATTTTCAATCTTTCGATCATGTGAGGCGGTGATAGTAATGGACGCACGACTCGATTGGCCTCTGTTTGGATCATCCTTGTCTTCGTGGTATGACTTAAGCATGCTGGCATGGAAGACAGTGTTGACACCCAATTTTGACCCTATGCAATTCGACTTAATTATAGAGCTTCTTCAATTTCAAACAATTTGAAATGATCGTTTTTGTAAAAACCTAAAAAACTATATATATATTTTTTTTTTAAAATCTTTTTCTAATTAGTTTTGTTAGTTTTTCTAAAATAATTATATAATTTTACATATTGGTTTTTATATATAATTTTCATCTTTTATATAAATATTTAATAAATAGCCTAAAAATAGTGTCTAGCATAAATACATATTTATTTTCTTTAAATTAGCGAATTTTATAATTTGTTATAGTTGATTCTTTATTTTAACTAATGAACTTATGTCTTAATAATAATTTTGTCTTTTTTAAATTAAGAAGTTTAAATAATTAATCGATAATTATCCATCTCATTTTAATTTTGGCCTAATTTAGTTATTTGATGTTTTTGGTGCACTTATGTATCCAGCTATTATTATTCATGGTAAATGATTTTATTAAAATGCATGCAAAATATAACATCACTCTTATCGATGAAAATATTAGAGTGAATGAAAATCGATACAAATTATTTATTCTGATCAATCATGTCAAGGTTTATTGATAATGAAATTGCAGGAAATTATGAAATTTAATGTCAAGAAAGTTATATGTTTTCATGTGGAAATACTATCATTTCAAATGATTCCACAAGACAATCAATTTTATTGTCATACAAGTGGAAGTGTCCGTCAGTGCTTGGTTATTGCTACTAACAAATCAAACAAGCAATTTGTCTATGCCGACGAGGTCACAAACTAAGTGATTTTCAAAGATGTATTTGGCTGCACTCAACATATCCAACAGACAAGGAAACGATATATTAGGATAAGCTCAAGGATGCAACATCTTTATGAATGTGATTTGGTCATAAAGACACAATCAATATTAATATTTGAAAAGCTAAGTATAAGATTAGGACTATGTGATATTTTAATCAAAGGGAGTAAATACGCGTTGCACTCTTTTTCCCTTAACTAAGGTTTTTTCCCACTGGGTTTTCCTGGTAAGGTTTTTAACGAGGCAGCTCTCAATGCGTATTAATAGATATGTGTACTCTTTTTCCTTCACTAGGACTTTTTCCCATAGGATTTTTTCCTAGTAAGGTTTTAACGAGGCACATTATGAACCCCAATGAGTAGTAAGTACAACATATTGTGGATTCTCATTACACAATTTTCTGAATAAGCTTGGAGTCAAGAAGGCAACTTACAAGCAGCTCCGCAAGCAAGTATCTATGAGCATCTTATTACAAGCAGGTTCCTATAAGCAACTTACAATCAGCTCTGCAAGCAGATTCCTATAAGCAACTTACAAGCAGCTCCACAAGAAGGTTCCTATAAGCAACTTACACAGACAGATTCTTATAAACAACTTACAAGTAGCTCTGCAAGCATCTTACTACAATCAGCTTACAAGTAGCTTCCTTCAAGCAACTTGTAATGAGGCATCTCTCAATCCGTATTATAGAATATGTACTCTTTTTCCTTCACTAGAATTTTTTCCACTGAATTTTTCTTAGTAAGGTTTTAACGAGACACATTATCTATCAAGGCATGAACATCTAAGGGAGAGTGTTGTAAAATGAATGGATGTCATGTGGTTTAGATGGGACCCACTTACTGTTGCAAATTCCCTTGCCCAAGTTACTTATCTTGGTGCCAAAGTTGTCCTCCTACTATAACAATAGTAAAGACCAAGTAATTGGCTTATAAATAGCCACTTCAATGTCTTCAGAAATATGTGAACAAAAGGTGAAATAAATATCTCTCCCTTCCCTCTATTCTGGCATTATTTTATTATATAGTCTTTATTTTATAACACTTATATAATTTTACAATGGGGTATTGAACCTACAAAGTAATTAATGAATTCTAGCCTTTCTAAATATGCTTTTTTGGTATATATTTTGGGAAAAAAAGATTGAACTATTTTGAGAAAACAAAATATTTTGATACACAAAAATTATGAAAATTATTATTCTCTCTGTTTTAATTTATTTGACTTATTTTTCTTTTTAATTTTTTTTAAAAAAGTTGATAACTCTTTAGTTTTATTTTTCTACCTTAAAAGCACAAGATTCAAAAGACATTTTTATACATTCTTCATTTTTTTAGTTTATGAATACAAAATTTAAAAGGTTTTTTTATCTTTTTAAATTCTGTATCAAGTCAAAGTCAAATAAACAAATTAAAACGAAGAAGATATAAGTAAAAATGCTCATTATATTATTAAGATTTATTATTTGTCATTAAAGTAACAAAAGAGAGAGATAATTGCGGTACTATCACCAATCTAGAGGAAAGTTGACAAGTGAAATGAAAATATTCAGTGGGGCCCACAATAATCATAATGACATGAAGTTGAATGTGTAAGAGCAAAAGGTTAAATGGCCAAAGCATCAAAATATTTTTAGGATAAGTTACATAAATCACATAGTGTAAAATGAAATTAGTATCTATCCTACTTTTTTTCTAATTACAATAATTCCTTAAAATTAATCCAATTTGAATACATTAATGAAAGCGCGGATACATTAATACATTAATACGGATACATTATTAAAATAAGGGATTTTAGTTATTTTTAAAAGATGTAGAAACAAATGGAAAATAATATACTTAAAAGGTGTGTACTTTAGTAATTTTTCATATTTTTATGGTTACTACAGTAAATCAGTTTTTGGGCCAATAGCATGACATCATTTTAATACATTTACAAAACTAACCTTTTGAGCCCATATTTTAAAAGACGGGACAAATTTGGCATTTCAGAGAGACTAATTTGGTTTTATTGATATTTGTGGGTTACAAGTAAAATACTACAAGTAATGCACCAAAGTAACTTAATAGACAAAAATGCCCTCAAAACAAATTTTCTGACATCAAGCTAACATGTTGACGGAGAGGGTGAGAATACCCACCCAATAGTGTCAATATGCTCTAATTAGAAATCATATTTAAATAGAATTATTACCACAATTTTTTTACTGAATTTAAATTATTAGAAAAATGAGTTGGAATAATGAGCTCTATCCATTTGTTAAGTAAAAATAATAATATTTGTTATACAATTTTAAATCATAACTACTTCTAATAGATCATATTATATTGGAGTCTTCTTCTAATATATATTTTATTTTATCATTTATGTTATGTATAACAAAATTTATCAATTTAAATTTCACTTTATACAAAATTTATCCATTAAACTAATTTTGATAATTTAATAAAGTAGTTATATAATTTACATATGATTGTCCATAAATTTTAAATTGAAGGTTTGTAAATAATAAAATAAATTTTTCACACTGATGAGTAAACAAAATAAATATATTTGGTATTATATTAATAAGAAGATTATTTGATAATTATATTAAGCTAAGTGATAACCTAATAAAAATTAATACTAACAATCTAATGATATTAAATACTGAACAACATAGTAAAAAAAATGAAACAAAAAAGTTATTTGATAATCACATGATTCATTGTCTCTATTCATATAAAATTGGTTATGAAGGTAGGATAAGGCGGAGCAGGGAAAAGAGAGAGGGGAGTATATATAATTGAGGAACAATATGATAGTTGAACTTTTGTAAGGCAATAAAATTTAACTTGCTTGATCAAGATATGACAATCTAAAATGATTAAAATTTTTTTTTTAATATACTAGTGCTCACTAATGACATGAACGTACTGATGCGATCTATTAACACATTGGTATACAAATTCAACCAGCAGTGTCACTATGTACTAACATAATATTTTCAAACTATTTTATCTGAAATGACCACTCGTGTAATCAATATAACATTTAAAGGTAACAACAACAACATACCCAAAGTTACCCACTAGTGGTTTGGGGAGGGTAGAGTGTACGCGAACCTTACTCACACAAGGTGAGATAGAGAGACTGTTTCCAATAGACCCCTGACTCGGGAAAAATGTTTTCAAGAACATTAAAAGGTAGCTACTAACAAATATTTTCAGTATGTATGGAGCAAGAAAACCACAATCTGTGACACAGTAGTAAAAGGACCAGATTGACAAAGGGTTGCCAAAAACTTTCAAGCATGATCTGGTCACCACTGATGCACACAATTATAGCTAGTAGAGTAAAAAAAGATGATCCCGAAATAAAGAAAATGTTGTAGATATTAAGAATTTTGTCCACCATTATATCATATGTAACTGCTATTTCACCAAACTTGTTTTCTGCTTCTTCTCTGTGGTCAACGTTCTTGTCAGGATGCCATAGCAGAGCAAGCATTTTGTATGCCCTTTTGATCTCTAATACAGATGATATCTTTCACACTCCCAATATCTTGTACCAATCCTTCCGTTGACTCAAGTTTAATGATCTCTCAGCCCTCATCAGCATTTTAACGAATATTCCTATCCTATAGAAGTGTACTTCAGATTATTTGACATCCATATCAAGGCTAAAAAGATAAAACCGTGACAGAAAGGAACGCAGACACAAACACACATATATAGATGGATTCGTATGCAATGAAAATATCAGATGAGCAACAAGAAATCTCTTGAAAACAATACCAAGCAAACTTGGTTTTGAGTCAAAAGGAAGGGCCTAGCTCACTTCAACTTGGAGACATGGATTGTGATTTTTTTTTACATATGCTGACTTTTTTGGTCATGCCCAGTGGCGGAGCCAGATGCATCTCAACGGGTGTATATTATGCATATTATATCATATATTGACTCCCCTTGGCTTCTTCTTGGGTTTACTTCTTTATATTTTGACACCCCTTAGTGAAAATCCTAGCTCCGCCACTAGTCGTGGCTATCACAAAACTTGCAAAATCTAATCTTTGTTACGTGCAAAACTCAAACCCAACCCCCCAAAAAAGGACATCATATCAATATATCCACAATGTGATGGCATGATCGAGTTGTCTTGCCAATGTCTTCTCTCATCTTAGATGCAGTATAACTACATGAAGAAAGGTTTAAACAGGGAAAATAAATAAATAAACAAACAAAACCACGGAGAAAAATTGCCAACAAACCTGAGGAAATTTTTTCAGCTGCTTCTTTCAAATCTGCAACAGCTCCCTCCCAATCTTCTGTTAGAAGCTTGGCTTCACCCCTCTGTAAAAAAATATGTCCAACTCAATGATTCAAGATATTTTTATAGCGTAATCTAGGTATTTCTAAGAAACAACTTGGTCTAAAAGAATTCGATCAACCTAATGTAACTGTATTTGTTTAAAGGTTGAAAACAGTAGAAAGCGGATAAAGATAGAACCAGCACCAGAGCATCAATAAGCTCTCCATCAAACTCAAGAGCTTCTGAACAGCTTGATATAGCATCCTTCCCCCTACCAAGCTTCACCAAGACTATACACAAACCAAGATGAAGATTTACATTATGTGCAGAATGGTTGGGGTCCAACGCCAGGGCTGCTTTGATATAGAAACAGGATAAAGGTCTGCACTTACAGCTTGTATGGATGGTTGTTACCTATTGTATTGTATTGTTAGTATAAACACAACATTTTAGTTTAAAGACAACTCCATATCTAGGAGTCGACTCTGATCGAGGTCTCTGATTAAGAATTAAAGAATACTTACCACTCGACCAATAATCGTTGTAGGTTAATTTGTCTATTGTGATTTCTGCTAGGGTGCAATCCACAACAAGAATCTTTCTAGTAGGAATATGAACTCAATTGCTAAAGAATTACAGAAGGATAATCATAATTGATACAAATGGTAAAACAATCAAAAATATATTAGAACAGCTAATGATAATGTAAATGCAATATAACAAAGATTATATATCAATTAGTTGGTTATTAGGATTAGGTATGGTTTTTGCAATAACAATGCATGACAAGATAGCTCAACCAAAATGTAGTGTCTAAAGGTGGAAGTATTCAGAAATTTGTCCCTCTGAAAGTGAGACATTACAACTACGCCTCGATTCCAAACAAATTCCTACTCTGCTACTGCCAGAATTCCCGCGTGAAGCCCCATCAGTGTTACAACATAGCCAAAGGATCAACTAGGAGATTGAGTCCATTGCACTTTTGTGTACCTCAACCTTGGCATATAGGACTCGAGGGAAACCTTGACATCTTTCTTGATTGTAGGCATATCATTAACCATAGGAGAAAATCTCAAGTTAAGGAGATTACAGAGAGTAGAATTAACCTATAAAATGATAGGTTGTGCAGTACGATAATCAGGACCAGCTCACATAAGTCAAGCTAGGAGTCGTTCCACTGATCTACAGCTGAAGAATCAACAGTGTACTAGTTGTAAGCTTGTCGTAATTTCTATGTACGATTAGACAAACAACAATAGGTAATCAATCAGTTGTTAGCAAAGAAATGGCGCGCTTCTCTGAGGGCATGAAATAAATAAACTGACAGCTTTGATAAATACATTCAGAACCCAAAATTTAGCAGCACTGCAGCACAATAAATAAATTCATTAAAATGAGACGTTGTTACATAATCTTCGACAGAAGAAAGCATATGCAAATACTAAGTAAGTGAACTAGGTGAGACGAAGCTCTCAGCATAAACAATTCCTCGCTTAACGGTATCACAGGTATCACAATGAGGGCATAATACAAATGGTCCACTAGATGTCGTGAATTTAGAACTAAAACATCCGAGACGTTTGCATTGTAGTAACACTTCACAATCCGCAAACATATATTTTGGTCGGGCTGAATGAAAAAGATTAGTATCTCGTATTTTAATAAAGTTAGTCCAAGATTCCCTTACACCATAGTCTTTCATTACCCACAACTTAAAAGTGCCTTTCATGCCCTCCGTCAGATGATTATATGTAGAATAAAAGCAGAGCATTCCTCTCAATACTGAAACACCATGGTCGACGAAGAAGTAGCGGGGGCATACATGATACATTCGCTCCAATAACGGTACCTCTCCATACACCTCATTTGAAATATTAAATGAAACGGTAGTATAATATCCAGAGGGTGACTTACCAAGCCAATGAAATGCTCCATGTAGAAATGCCAAATAATCCATACCACAATCCCTAAAACCCTTAACATGCGGAATGCCAGTAGGATAACCAAATCTTCTCCAGGAACCACTTTTTAGGGAGAGAAATTCAATCGAAATATTGACACTAGCTTCTGCATTCAGGTTAACTGCAAGGATCTTATAGCCTTCACTAGTTGCATCATATCCCAATCCAAATACACAATCCATCAATTGAAATTCTGGACGGGGAAGTAGTATTGATTCTCTTGTGGACGGGTTCCACAACAAAAGTTCCTCATAAAGTCTTCCAGAAGAAACTAAAATAAGAACCAATCCATCACAAGAACAAAATATTCTGGCCATATTTGGTTTGCAGCTGGAAGGCCAATCAAGCTTTTGTTTATCCTCAATCATTGATAAAGAAGAAGTATAGAAGTTAAACGCATCATCCTTACAAAATAACCTTTCGGCAATAAGAATTTTTTGGGAATTTTGGTGATCCCTGTTATGAATATAATGTGTCCTCCTAAAGTAAGGATCAACCATTAATGAGTTCCAAAATTTTGAAACACATTTGAACCGAAGAAGAGACCGCACAGGTAACCTGCGGAGGATGTCCATCATTATATCCTCTTGGAAATGAATTCTTGTGACCTAGATTGGACAATATATGAATAAATATTTAAAAAGAAAGCTACAACAACTAGAGTTAGTTCAAAACCCTAGAGTCAGTTCGAAATTACCTGATGAATCTCCATGTGGTGTGTATTATCATTTGAAGGCTGCACAATGCTCTTCCCTGAAATTCAGCCATTAAAAAATCAAAACACACACATCGCAGAAACAAAGAAAGAAAGAGGGGATATATACCTTTGCAAATTTGATTCTTCTTCTTCTTCTTGGAAAGATTGAATTTTTGGATAGCTTCTTCTTCTCCATTGCAAATCTGATTAAACTTTTCTGTGTCGGTAATAATAAGATTAGGTTTTTTTGTATTTACAATGGATTTCTTCTTTGCTAAATTTCCATGGCGATGGGAGGATACACACTTGTTCTTCTTCCTTTGTGCCATCTCAAATGCTAAATGTTAGCTAGGGTTTCAGGGTTCTGTTTATATATTTCATGTTTATTTTATAGTAAAATAAGATATAACGGCAAAATTGTAATTACAAAATATTTTTGATATAGGAAGCTTTTATCTTCACTGTAGAAGTATGTTCATCTCTGACTCTCTGCCACAAAATGTCATTCCCACAAAAATCGTCTCTTAACGATGGATGTTGTGGCCAAATCCTCCCTCCATTATTACTAATCGAAATTCAAACACAAATCACCACTACTTAAACTCATACATCCAACACCATTTACCCAATCACCATATATTCGTTACGAATTGATGCTTCATTTTTGGGATTCTATGGGGCAAAATTCTTTTCACTTTCATAGTTTGATATTTCTTTCAAATCTATGGGATATTGCACTGCAACTACAGTAAAGAGTTAGTTTGGTCGAGTGTGTAAATTGATTGAAAACTACATCGGAGAAACTGCAACAGGGTAAATATTAGTGTCTCTCCAATTTTAATGCGTGTGACACAGCTGCATATGTTTGGCCGACAATAGATAATTAAATTTTCACTTAGCGGTCAGCACATTGAATTAAACAAGAACCAATTTGTAGCAAGGCTCTTCTTATGTTTTTTCTCACTTGATACTTGTATAATAATTCTTAATGGTTGGTGTATGCTCTTTTAGGTCAGAGGAATTCTGCACTATAGGATTCAAGATTATTTTTTTTCAATGCTACATAACAAGATAGATTCAAATAGTGTTCTAAGCCATTTCAAAGTCAAAACATTGCCTATAGACGGAGACTTTGAATCTTGTTAGCTAAATAATTGTGTATCTACAATGGCACAGGATAAATAATACAACTAGGATAAAAATTAGAGCTTTTCTGCATTTTCTTACTTTAACCTTGTGATGCTTTTGTTGTTGCTCTCTTCAACAACTCAACTTACCATTGAACTGAAAGTAATTTTAAGATGTAATCATTTTCTTCTTGCAAAAATATGTTGTATACAGCTTCTTTATTTAGGCAACAAAAAAGTTATCTAGAGTTGTTCTTGCTGCACAACAGTCTCAAGATAGTATATATTTGGATTTGTTTTATACCTGTTGCTTGTTACTTTATGCCTTCATTTATTAACCAAGAAATGCCTGAGAGCCCATGTGCCATGACACATGGTTCAGAACTCAGCGGATAAATGGGCTCGCCCCTCCATTTTCTGCACCTGTTGCTTGTTACTTATGTAAAAAGAGAAAATCATATATATGTACTGCTTGCTGACTTTTTGTTTCAATCTTAATCTTGAGCTAGCTAATATCTTACAGAGTTTGGGCTTAGTTCTCATATTTATATATATATATATATAATAAACAAATGTTTGATATCTTTACCATCTAAGCTTGCAAAACTTCTTGCAGATGAAGACGGGATGTGTTGTCCTTGTTTTGTGTTTGAACATCAGCGTTCCTCCACCTGGTGTAATAAGGATATCTCCTTGTGCTCGAATGCAGTGTTGGATTGGTATGCTAAACTTTCCTTCATCTGAAAAAACAAGTGTTTCTTCTTTTAGCTAATATTTTAGACAAGGTAAATATTTTATTTGACGTGATGGGATAATCTTCAGTATACAAGGGGCATACAAAAAGTAAATAGGTTTAAAAAGATAAGATTCACTACAAACAACACCGAAGCATCTATCCTAACTGGGACCTTATTGGTGCTCTAAAATTGACTAGACCCAGAAGAAAACAAAACTATTTGTACAAAAGTACTATCCACCTTTCAAAAAGTTTCATCTTTCTTAGTCTCTATACAACCCACATAAGGGACAAAGGGGTTACTTCCCAAGCTCTACACCTCATTTAGTCATTTTCCTTCATTTAGAGGTCCAATTGTATAACTTATTCTTGATTGTTGTCACGGGTTCAGCTATTTAAACCTCTAAATTTTCTTAAAGGATGACGCTCTTTGCCGATGCATTGGGTTTGGCTCAGCAAATCCCAATAGTTTCTTATTTTTATTGTACTTATATATTCTAATATAATGTATAGATATAGTAAACTTTAAGCCGCTATTATGTGGTTCGACTTGTCTGCTTGACATGCCCTTTGCAAATAAGTTGTGATTTTTCGAATTGATTCAGGACTTCATATGTTTTAGGAGCAAAAAAACTTGTTGAGTGTCTCGGACTTGTTTGTCAATACTTCTTCTCAGTTGTCATAGAAACGTTAGCATTGTAGATGAGGTTCCATTAGAAGACTGATGTAGTGAATGTTTTTGTTTATCACAGATGCAGGAAATCTATGGGGCATCAGGTTACTTTGCAGAGGCTGATCGAGAGTATGAGCAAGAACAAACTAAAGTAAGTTTGACTTCCTGTATAAGTTCAAGGGTTTGGCTGGTTTGTGTATGTTCAGGTTTGAATTGATTTTATTATAGTTGGTGTTGTAGTGCTTGCTGACCTAGATGTTCCATTAATTGATTTTGAGTTTAGTTTCTATAGGAAATTAAGCCTCCTTTCATTTATAGTGGTGAGCCTCCTTGCTTTCCGAATGGCTTCACACTTATATTTACTGTTTTGTGAAGTTGTCGAGGGTCCTGTCCCGACATCTATCTTAGTTTTAGAGGCTTCATAGATAGTTAGAGTTGAGGAGTCTCTCAGTATTTTTTTCCCTTTTGTTAAGATGTTTTGCTAAGTATTATCATTATTGAACTTAAGTATTCGCACACAGTTTGATTTAAGTGTTTGTTGGAGTTTGAATGTTTTAAATTTAATTTCTAAGCTTGTTACCGTTTGAGTAATCTTCCACTAAGTAGTCAGCCAGGCCAAGGGGTTCGCTTGGGGACCAGAGATGGTTCTCGAGTGCCGGCCACATTCAGGGTGTAGGCTCGGGGTGTAACAAACAAGTTACTTTGTGTTGCTAAAGCAAAATGAAGCATCAATTCGTAACGAATATATGGTGATTGGGTAAATGGTGTTGGATGTTTGAGTTTAAGTAGTAGTGATTTGTGTTTGAATTTCGATTGGTAATAATGGAGAGAGGATTTGGCCACAACATCCATCGTTAAGAGACGATTTTTGTGGGAATGACATTTTGTGGCAGAGAGTCAGAGATGAACATACTTCTACAGTGAAGATAAATGCTTCCTATATCAAAAATATTTTGTAATTACAATTTTGCCGTTATATCTTATTTTACTATAAAATAAACATGAAATATATAAACAGAACCCTGAAACCCTAGCTAACATTTAGCATTTGAGATGGCACAAAGGAAGAAGAACAATTGTCTATTCTCCCATCGCCATGGAAATTTAGCAAAGAAGAAATCCATTGTAAATACAAAAAAACCTAATCTTATTATTACCATCACAGAAAAGTTTAATCAGATTTGCAATGGAGAAGAAGAAGCTATCCAAAAATTCAATCTTTCCAAGAAGAAGAAGAAGAATCAAATTTGCAAAGGTATATATCCCCTCTTTCTTTCTTTGTTTCTGCGATGTGTGTGTTTTGATTTTTTAATGGCTGAATTTCAGGGAAGAGCATTGTGCAGCCTTCAAATGATAATACACACCACATGGAGATTCATCAGGTAACTTCGAACTGACTCTAGGGTTTTGAACTAACTCTAGTTGTTGTAGCTTTCTTTTTAAATATTTATTCATATATTGTCCAATCTAGATCACAAGAATTCATTTCCAAGAGGATATAATGATGGACATCCTCCGCAGGTTACCTGTGCGGTCTCTTCTTCGGTTCAAATGTGTTTCAAAATTTTGGAACTCATTAATTGTTGATCCTTACTTTAGGAGGACACATTATATTCATAACAGGGATCACCAAAATTCCCAAAAAATTCTTATTGCCGAAAGGTTATTTTGTAAGGATGATGCGTTTAACTTCTATACTTCTTCTTTATCAATGATTGAGGATAAACAAAAGCTTGATTGGCCTTCCAGCTGCAAACCAAAGATGGCCAGAATATTTTGTTCTTGTGATGGATTGGTTCTTATTTTAGTTTCTTCTGGAAGACTTTATGAGGAACTTTTGTTGTGGAACCCATCCACAAGAGAATCAATACTACTTCCCCATCCAGAATTTCAATTGATGGATTGTGTATTTGGATTGGGATATGATGCAACTAGTGAAGGCTATAAGATCCTTGCAGTTAACCTGAATGCAGAAGCTAGTGTCAATATTTCGATTGAATTTCTCTCCCTAAAAAGTGGTTCCTGGAGAAGATTTAGTTATCCTACTGGCATTCCGCATGTTAAGGGTTTTAGGGATTGTGGTATGGATTATTTGGCATTTCTACATGGAGCATTTCATTGGCTTGGTAAGTCACCCTCTGGATATTATACTACCGTTTCATTTAATATTTCAAATGAGGTGTATGGAGAGGTACCGTTATTGGAGCGAATGTATCATGTATGCCCCCGCTACTTCTTCGTCGACCATGGTGTTTCAGTATTGAGAGGAATGCTCTGCTTTTATTCTACATATAATCATCTGACGGAGGGCATGAAAGGCACTTTTAAGTTGTGGGTAATGAAAGACTATGGTGTAAGGGAATCTTGGACTAACTTTATTAAAATACGAGATACTAATCTTTTTCATTCAGCCCGACCAAAATATATGTTAGCGGATTGTGAAGTGTTACTACAATGCAAACGTCTCGGATGTTTTAGTTCTAAATTCACGACATCTAGTGGACCATTTGTATTATGCCCTCATTGTGATACCTGTGATACCGTTAAGCGAGGAATTGTTTATGCTGAGAGCTTCGTCTCACCTAGTTCACTTACTTAGTATTTGCATATGCTTTCTTCTGTCGAAGATTATGTAACAACGTCTCATTTTAATGAATTTATTTATTGTGCTGCAGTGCTGCTAAATTTTGGGTTCTGAATGTATTTATCAAAGCTGTCAGTTTATTTATTTCATGCCCTCAGAGAAGCGCGCCATTTCTTTGCTAACAACTGATTGATTGCCTATTGTTGTTTGTCTAATCGTACATAGAAATTACGACAAGCTTACAACTAGTACACTGTTGATTCTTCAGCTGTAGATCAGTGGAACGACTCCTAGCTTGACTTATGTGAGCTGGTCCTGATTATCGTACTGCACAACCTATCATTTTATAGGTTAATTCTACTCTCTGTGATCTCCTTAACTTGAGATTTTCTCCTATGGTTAATGATATGCCTACAATCAAGAAAGATGTCAAGGTTTCCCTCGAGTCCTATATGCCAAGGTTGAGGTACACAAAAGTGCAATGGACTCAATCTCCTAGTTGATCCTTTGGCTATGTTGTAACACTGATGGGGCTTCACGCGGGAATTCTGGCAGTAGCAGAGTAGGAATTTGTTTGGAATCGAGGCGTAGTTGTAATGTCTCACTTTCAGAGGGACAAATTTCTGAATACTTCCACCTTTAGACACTACATTTTGGTTGAGCTATCTTGTCATGCATTGTTATTGCAAAAACCATACCTAATCCTAATAACCAACTAATTGATATATAATCTTTGTTATATTGCATTTACATTATCATTAGCTGTTCTAATATATTTTTGATTGTTTTACCATTTGTATCAATTATGATTATCCTTCTGTAATTCTTTAGCAATTGAGTTCATATTCCTACTAGAAAGAGTCTTGTTGTGGATTGCACCCTAGCAGAAATCACAATAGACAAATTAACCTACAACGATTATTGGTCGAGTGGTAAGTATTCTTTAATTCTTAATCAGAGACCTCGATCAGAGTCGACTCCTAGATATGGAGTTGTCTTTAAACTAAAATGTTGTGTTTATACTAACAATACAATAGGTAACAACCATCCATACAAGCTGTAAGTGCAGACCTTTATCCTGTTTCTATATCAAAGCAGCCCTGGCGTTGGACCCCAACCATTCTGCACATAATGTAAATCTTCATCTCGGTTTGTGTATAGTCTTGGTGAAGCTTGGTAGGGGGAAGGATGCTATATCAAGCTGTTCAGAAGCCCTTGAGTTTGATGGAGAGCTTATTGATGCTCTGGTGCAGGTTCTATCTTTATCCGCTTTCTACTGTTTTCAACCTTTAAACAAATACAGTTACATTAGGTTGATCGAATTCTTTTAGACCAAGTTGTTTCTTAGAAATACCTAGATTACGCTAAAAAAATATCTTGAATCATTGAGTTGGACATATTTTTTTACAGAGGGGTGAAGCCAAGCTTCTAACAGAAGATTGGGAGGGAGCTGTTGCAGATTTGAAAGAAGCAGCTGAAAAAATTTCCTCAGGTTTGTTGCAATTTTTCTCGGTGGTTTTGTTTGTTTATTTATTTATTTTCCCTGTTTAAACCTTTCTTCATGTAGTTATACTGCATCTAAGATGAGAGAAGACATTGGCAAGACAACTCGATCATGCCATCACATTGTGGATACATTGATATGATGTCCTTTTTTGGGGGGTTGGGTTTGAGTTTTGCACGTAACAAAGATTAGATTTTGCAAGTTTTGTGATAGCCATGACTAGTGGCGGAGTTAGGATTTTCACTAAGGGGTGTCAAAATATAAAGGAATAAACCCAAGAAGAAGCCAAGGGGAGTCAATATATGATATAATATGCATAATATACACCCGTTGAGATGCATCTGGCTCCGCCACTGGGCATGACCAAAAAAGTCAGCATATGTAAAAAAATTCACAATCCATGTCTCCAAGTTGAAGTTAGCTAGGTCCTTCCTTTTGACTCAAAACCAAGTTTGCTTGGTATTGTTTTCAAGAGATTTCTTGTTGCTCATCTGATATTTTCATTGCATACGAATCCATCTATATATGTGTGTTTGTGTCTGCGTTCCTTTCTGTCAAGGTTTTATCTTTTTAGCCTTGATATGGATGTCAAATAATCTGAAGTACACTTCTATAGGATAGGAATATTCGTTAAAATGCTGATGAGGGCTGAGAGATCATTAAACTTGAGTCAACGGAAGGATTGGTACAAGATATTGGGAGTGTGAAAGATATCATCTGTATTAGAGATCAAAAGGGCATACAAAATGCTTGCTCTGCTATGACATCCTGACAAGAACGTTGACCACAGAGAAGAAGCAGAAAACAAGTTTGGTGAAATAGCAGTTACATATGATATAATGGTGGACAAAATTCTTAATATCTACAACATTTTCTTTATTTCGGGATCATCTTTTTTTACTCTACTAGCTATAATTGTGTGCATCAGTGGTGACCAGATCATGCTTGAAAGTTTTTGGCAACCCTTGGTCAATCTGGTCCTTTTACTACTGTGTCACAGATTGTGGTTTTCTTGCTCCATACATACTGAAAATATTTGTTAGTAGCTACCTTTTAATGTTCTTGAAAACATTTTTCCCGAGTTAGGGGTCTATTGGAAACAGTCTCTCTATCTCACCTTGTGTGAGTAAGGTTCGCGTACACTCTACCCTCCCCAAACCACTAGTGGGTAACTTTGGGTATGTTGTTGTTGTTGTTACCTTTAAATGTTATATTGATTACACGAGTGACACTGCTGGTTGAATTTGTATACCAATGTGTTAATAGATCGCATCAGTACGTTCATGTCATTAGTGAGCACTAGTATATGTACCGCGGATAATATTAAAAAATTATTTTTAATGATTTTAGATTGTGATATCTTGATCAAGCAAGTTAAATCTTATTGCCTTACAAAAGTTCAACTATCATATTGTTCCTCAACTATATATACTCCCCTCTCTTTTCCCTGCTCCGCCCTATCCTACCTTCATAACCAATTTTATATGAATAGAGACAATGAATCATGTGATTATCAAATAACTTTTTTGTTTCATTTTTTTTACTATGTTGTTCAGTATTTAATATCATTAGATTGTTAGTATTAATTTTTATTAGCTTATCACTCAGCTTAATATAATTATCAAATAATCTTCTTATTAATATAATACCAAATATATTTATTTTGTTTACTCATCAGTGTGAAAAAATTATTTTATTATTTACAAAACTTCAATTTAAAATTTATGGACAATAATATGTAAATTATATAACTACTTTATTAAATTATCAAAATTAGTTTAATGGATAAATTTTGTATAAAGTGAAATTTAAATTGATAAATTTTGTTATACATAACATAACTGATAAAATAAAATATATATTAGAAGAAGACTCCAATATAATATGATCTATTAGAAGTAGTTATGATTAAAAAATTGTATAACAGATATTAGTCTCTCTCAAATGCCAAATTTGTCCCGTCTTTTAAAATATGGGCCCAAAAGGTTAGTTTTGTAAATGTATTAAAATGATGTCATGCTATTGGCCCAAAAACTGATTTACTGTAGTAACCATAAAAATATGAAAATTTACTAAAGTACACACCTTTAAGTATATTATTTTTCATTTGTCCCGACATCTTTTAAAAATAACTAAAATCCCTTATTTTAATAATGTATCCGTATTAATGTATTAATGTATCCGTGCTTGTATTAATGTATCCGCACTTTCATTAATGTATCCAGATTGAATTAATTTTTATTTTAATAATGTATCTGTTTTAATATATCCGTGCTTGTATTAATGTATCCGCGCTTTCATTAATGTATCCGGATTGAGTTAATCTTTATTTTAATAATGTATCCGTACTTGTATTAATGTATCCGCGCTTTCATTAATGTATCTGAATTGAATTAATTTTAAGGAATTATTGTAATTAGAAAAAAAAATAGGATAGATAGTAATTTAATTTTACACTATGTGATTTTAGGTAACTTACCTAAAAATATTTTGATGCTTTGGCCATTTAACCTTTTGCTCTTTACACATTCAACTTCATGTCATTATGATTATTGTGGGCCCCACTGAATATTTTCATTTCACTTGTCAACTTTCCTCTAGATTGGTGATAGTACCGCAATTATCTCTCTCTTTTGTTACTTTAATGACAAATAATAAATCTTAATAATATAATGAGCATTTTTACTTATATCTTCTTCGTTTTAATTTGTTTATTTGACTTTGATTTGATACAGAATTTGAAAAGATAAAAAAACCTTTTAAATTTTGTATTCATAAACTAAAAAAAATGAAGAATGTACAAAAATGTCTTTTGAATCTTGTGCTTTTAAGGTAGAAAAATAAAATTAAAGAGTTATCAACTTTTTTAAAAAAAATTAAAAAGAAAAATAACACAAATAAATTAAAATAGAGAGAATAATAATTTTCATAATTTTTGTGTATCAAAATATTTTGTTTTCTCAAAATAGTTCAATCTTTTTTTTCCAAAATATATACCAAAAAAGCATATTTAGAAAGACTCGAATTCATTAATTACTTTGTAGGTTCAATACCCCATTGTAAAATTATATAAGTGTTACAAAATAAAGACTATATAATAAAATAATGCAAGAATAAGCTATGCCAGAATAGAGGGAAGGGAGAGATATTTATTTCACCTTTTGCTCACATATTTCTCAAGAAATTGAAGTGGCTATTTATAAGCCAATTACTTGGTCATTACTATTGTTACAGTAGGAGGACAACTTGGGCACCAAGATAAGTAACTTGGGCAAGGGAATTTGCAACAGTAAGTGGGTCCCATCTAAACCACATGACATCCATTCATTTTACAACACTCCCCCTTAAATGTTCATGCCTTGATAGATAATGTATCTCGTTAAAACATTACTAAGAAAAATTCAGTGGGAAAAATTCTAGTGAAGGAAAAAGAGTATACATATTCTATAATACGGATTGAAAGGTGCCTCATTACAAGTTGCTTGAAGGAAGCTACTTGTAAGCTGATTGTAGGAAGATGCTTGCAGAGCTACTTGTAATTTGTTTATAAGAATCTGTTTGTGTAAGTTGTTTATAAGAATCTGTTTGTGTAAGCTGCTTATAGGAACCTGCTTGTGGAGCTGCTTGTAAGTTGCTTATAGGAATCTGCTTGCAGAGCTGCTTGTAAGTTGCTTATAGGAACCTGTTTGTAATAAGATGCTCATAGATACTTGCTTGCGGAGCTGCTTGTAAGTTGCCTTCTTGACTCCAAGCTTATTCAGAAAATTGTGTAATGAGAATCCACAATATGTTGTACTTACTACTCATTGGGGTTCATAATGTGCCTCGTTAAAACCTTACTAGGAAAAAATCCTATGGGAAAAAGTCCTAGTGAAGGAAAAATAGTACACATATCTAGTAATATTCATTGAGAGCTGCCTCGTTAAAAACCTTACCAGGAAAACCCAGTGGGAAAAAACCTTGGTTAAGGGAAAAAGAGTGCAACGCGTATTTACTCCCTTTGATTAAAATATCACATAGTCCTAATCTTATACTTAGCTTTTCAAATATTGATATTGATTGTGTCTTTATGACCAAATCACATTCATAAAGATGTTGCATCCTTGAGCTTATCCTACTATATCGTTTCCTTGTCTGTTGGATATGTTGAGTGCAGCCAAATACATCTTTGAAAATCACTTAGTTTGTGACCTCGTCCGCATTGACAAATTACTTGTTTGATTTGTTAGTAGCAATAACCAAGCACTGACGGACACTTCCACTTGTATGACAATAAAATTGATTGTCTTGTGGAATGATTTGATATGATAGTATTTCCACATGAAAACATATAATTTTCTTGACATTAAATTTCATAACTTCCTGCAATTTCATTATCAATAAACCTTGACATGATTGATCAGAATAAATAATTTGTATCGATTTTCATTCACTCTAATATTTTCATCGATAAGAGTGATGTTATATTTTGCATGCATTTTAATAAAATCATTTACCATGAATAATAATAGCTGGATACATAAGTGCACCAAAAACATCAAATAACTAAATTAGGCCAAAATTAAAATGAGATGGATAATTATCGATTAATTATTTAACTTCTTAATTTAAACAAGACAAAATAATTATTTAGACATAAGTTCATTACTTAAAATAGAGAATCAACTATACCAAATTATAAAATTCGCTAATTTAAAGAAAATAAATATGTATTTATGCTAGACACTATTTTTTAGGCTATTTATTAAATACTTATATAAAAGATGAAAATTATATATAAAACCCAATATGTAAAATTATATAATTATTTTAGAAAAACTAACAAAACTAATTAGAAAAAGATTTTTTTAAAAAAATATATTATTTTTTTTAGGTTTTTACAAAAACGATCATTTCAAATTGTTTGAAATTGAAAAAGCTCTATAATTAAGTCGAATTGCATAGGGTCAAAATTGGGTGTCAACACTGTCTTCCATGCCAGCATGCTTAAGTCATACCACGAAGACAAGGATGACCCAAACAGAGGCCAATCGAGTCGTGCGCCCATTACTATCACCGCCTCACATGATCGAAAGATTGAAAATATCATTGACTATTAGGCTAGGCGAAAACAAGGTTAACAAGCTACTGCCATGTTCCTCGTCCATTGGAAGGGACAATCACCAGAAGTAGCCACTTGGGAGCGATACGAAGACTTGTGGCAATTCAAAGACAAGATTAGAGAATTTATGCAACAACAATGCGTCGTGGTCGTCGCAACATCAGGTGAGGGAGAGTGTGATAACCCGCCATGTCATTACGTCACATAGGCGCCACGTGGCATAAAGTTTCCTATTTGGAAGCTTACATAGGAAAGACAACTAGCCTTAGTGGAATATTCTAGAGAAATATAGATATTTTCATTGAAAAATTATAGAATTACATGGAAGGCCCTTGGAATTTTCTAGCATTGTAGAACATTTTAGAGAGAGGACTAATTTGTACATATCTAGGGACTTATATAACAATTATTATTTATACTTTAGCCCCTAAGTTATTAGTATAAATAGAGGGGCATCCATTTGTAAAATCATCAAGCAAAAATCAACAATGTTCTATACACAATCCTTCCAAAACAATTCTCTTGTGTTCTTTCTTCCATTCTCTTAGCGATTCTTAGAATCTTAGGCTGACTTGGCATAGCAAGATCGTGAGCAAGTGGTGCAAGAACGTGAGCAAATTGTCAAGTGTTGCACTTGCGCTTAGTAAAAGACTAAGGATGTGACATAAGGTTGTTACAAAACTATTCTTATCAATAAGTGACAAAGAATTTATGATTTCTCACTAAATTGTCAAATCAATTTATGGTGTATGTAATATTTCTTTAGCAACCTAACATATTGAGAAGATTAATAAAGAATTTTTTTTTTTCAATTTTATAAAAGGTTAAAGTTCTTAATTTCTTTGTTACTAACTCTTCTTTTTATAGTATTTCATTTTCATGTAAATATTTTTTATAAAGGGTAAGAATTATTATTTTCTTTGTTATTGGAGTATATAATAAAAGGATAAAATGGAAGTTAACTTGCAAAGTGCTATTTTCATATTTTCATTTTTATCAACTTTATCCTTAATTATGATACTTTATTATTTGTCACTGAAATTTATTGTGTTTATGCATCCTTATTTTATGAAAGTATGTTTTGATTAAATGGAACTTATTTTATTTTGCAGGATTGAATTAGAGAGGAGTGTGTTAAAGAGATTGTAATATGCATTGCAAATTATATTTAGATTTTAGCTAAAAGTAAGTCATTATTTTTAATATTAGGTTCAAATTATCTATAAATTGAAAATTTAATTAATTAGCACAAATATCAATTCAGAACACGCGACATATGTTATTAATCTTCATTATACTAACAAAAGCAGAAGTTATTGTTAGAATAATGTTTAGTATCTTTCAAGAATATATCCTAACTACATATAGATTAGGATAATTTTTTTAAAATCATAACATTATATATGATTATACATATACTTCTATTACTCAATAATAATTTTTTTAGTTATTTTTAAATTAAAATATTATTATATTTTAAAATATATGTGCAACGTGCGGGTACATATACAAGTTCTTTTAATAAGAGTAATTTGAAGAAAAAGTAGCAGGGATAGAGAAATAACTTTAAAAATGGGTTAAAATTTTAATTTCACGAAGAGTTCCGTTAATATAAACCTAAGCCATTTGTACAAAAAAAATGGACAAAAATCAAACCTGATAAGTTTTTGAATACTTAAAGGACTAAAATCGATAAGTGTATAGTTAAGGGACCAAAGAAAAACCTGTATGTGTATAGTTAAGGGAGTGAAGCTGATAAGTTTTTTTGAATAGTTAAAGGACTATCTAATGATCCATATGCTATGTGTAAAGCCAAAATTTAAAAGAGAAATTTACGTTTATATATATACTAGATACAGGAGCCCGTGCTAGCACGGGCCCAATATGTATTATTTTTATTTCAATTTATGTGACACAAATAGAATTAAAAAGTTAATTAAGCTTTAATATTCATTTTAGATATTTTAAATTATTAATTATTGTAATTTTTCACGTCTTTGAAAATTTTAAATTGCTAATTATTATTGTATGATTTGTAATACCTTTACACAATTTTCAAATAATAGATGTTATTTCTTCTTTCTCAATTTATGTAGCACTAATAAAATTTCGAGATTCAATCGAATTTTTCTATGTCTTTAAAATATTTTTAGTGGTTAATTATTGTAATTTATAGTACTTTTTACGTAATTTTTAAAAAATATATATTATTCTATTTGTCCAATTTATGTACCACCGATAGAATTTGAAGAGTCAATTAAACTTTTTATATATTTTTATATCGTTTGAATATTTTAAATTATTAATTATCGTAATTTATAATATTTTGTACGATTTATTTAATATTAAAAAATAAAACAAACAAAACAAATTCATCACTGATGCCATCAAATAGTCACATGACAATAAAAATTAATGGGTCCCACTTTTTGTAAAGGAAAAAAAAAAGCGCATATTGGTTTTACACACACACACATATATATATATATATATATATATATTATTTTCATAAATTCTAAAAGAAAAACATTGTAATTGATTATAATTTAATAATTAATTTTTCTTTTTCAATTGATTGTAATATATTGTAAAACAAGAATAAACATATATAAACTATTGTATGCTACATAACTAAACAAATGTTTAAATCTCTCTTATTGGTTATATTTTTGAAAACTTTTTCACTATTATCAATTGTTACCTAAACCATCAAAATTATTTTAAAACAATTTTAAAATAAAATTAAGACTTCACTTCATTGAATACGCCAATTAGAGTCATTTTTATTGTAGACACTTAATTTTTGACCTGGGATTTTTTCATTATTTTAGTATTTAAATAGGAAAACTTTTGCAAATAGCTATTATAATAAACTTAATTATGCTACATGGCTATAGTTTGCATATTTACGGGCTGTAGCGACAGTTTAAGCTTGCCTCGTTTGTACAATTCACAGATTTGTATAATTCGCAAGTTTGTATAATTCGTGAATGAGTTTGTATAATTCACGGGTACATTTGTATAATTCAGTTATTTTTGTATAAATTTGAAATTACGAATTTATACAATCACAAACATATGAAGTGTAAATAGTTATACAAATTATATGATACAAAATTACATTATACAAAAGTTATACAAATTCCGAATTATATAAACGTGTGAATTATACAAAACTAAAGAGTTGAGCCACGTAATTATAACTAAAAGTAGGTCGCAAATTGTAATTAAGGAAAACTATAACTATGTTAACTAATTAACTAGTATATGTTTGCTTATCCGCGTAATTTTTCCATTTAAATATTTATTTTATATCTAAATTAGATATTTTTTATTTCATCTTATTTCAGTAAATTTATTTTTAAATATTTGTAAACTACAAAAGATAGAGTCACGTTTTAGGCTAAATTATGTTTTCAATATCTTCAAAAGAAAAGAACATTTACATATATATATATATATGTGTGTGTGTGTGTGTGTGTGTGTTTTCTTTTAATTTAGATTATTTTTCTTAATCATAATTTTAGACGGACTATTTAATTTTCCTTTTATTTTGTTAGTTAAAATAATTAACTAATATTTTATCACTATAAAATAAAATTACTAAACTACCTGCACTAACCAGTTTTTCCTCCCACTTTCCCCGAATTTCACAGAGAGTGTCCAAACAAAGAAAGTGGAAAAATCATTTGTAACACACAAGCACTGCTTCATTTCAAGGGTTTGAAATCACTAGGTTATAACAACTTGTTGTGTTAAGGTGTCCAAAATATGTTATTTAATCATTTAGTTAATCATTTTACTTGTATATACGATATTTTTTCCCGACGAAGAGTGTCCAATTGGACACCCAAGCAACTATGTGGCTACGCCACTGCATAAGTGCACAGATAGAGGCAGAACCAGGATTAAGGGTGTGTTTAGTATGAAGGAAAATGTTTTCCATGGAAAATGTTTTCTTGGAAAACAAGTGGATTTTTGACTTATTTTCTCATGTTTGGTTGGTGAGTAGAAAATATTTTCCAGAAAATATTCTTTAGTGTTTGATTTATGAATGAAAAACAATTTTAAGAAAATATCTTTTATTTTTTACTAGAGAATAGAAAATATCTTTTATTTTTTACTAGAGAATAGAAAATAAAATTTTGAAATTGAAAATATTTTTTAAAAACAAACTTTAAATTTTTGTTTTTTTAGGGGGTGGGGTAAGGTGAAAAAATAAAATTTTGAAATTGAAAATATTTTTTAAAAACAATTTTTTTTTTGGGTGGGGGAAGGGGGCCAGGTGGGGGGCTAGTGGGGGAGGGGGTAGGGGGTGGGAGTGGGGTAAGGTAAAAAAAAATAAAAATTTGAAATTGAAAATATTTTTTAAAAACAAACTTAAAAAAAAATGGGGGTGGGGGTCTCGTAGGGGGCTGGTGGAGGGGTTGTGAGGTAGGAGTGGGGTGAGGTAAAAAAAATAAAAATTTGAAATTGAAAATTTTTTTTAAAAAATAAATTGTGGGTGGGGGTGGGGGGCTGGTACGGGGTAGAGGGTTGTGGTGGGGTACGAAAAAAATTGTAATTTGAGAGTGGAGGAAAGGTTTGGAAAATGTTTTCCTTAATTTTGGAAGGGAAGTCATTTTCCTTAAATTTGAGGAAAATAAGTTGATTTGGAAAACATTTAAGCCAACCAAACATGAGAAATGAAAATGTTTTCCTCCATACCAAACACACCCTAGGAGTTCGGGGTTCTAAATTCCTTATAAAGGTGTTGATAGTGGGATTCAAACCCACAACTCTAGCATGGAAAGTATTTCCACAACCCCTTCCTTACCACTAAGCTATCAATCAGTGTTGTAAGGGGTTCAATAGTTAATATACATGTATATTTATTTAATTTTCTAATATAAATATAGGATCTATGGAAAAGCTACTGGGTTCGTCCGAAACCATAAACCCCCACTTAGCTCCGCCTCTATACACAGACACAATTGGAAGAAATAATTGGTTGATAATTAAGTAAAGAAAAAGAAGGGTATTTTGTGAATGCAATTGGTGAAGCATTCACCATATTAGCCATTGGTGAAAAAAAAAGTGATTGATTTTCAAGAAACAATTGGTTGTTGGACTATTTATTTAAGTAGTAGTAATTGTTGGAGATGAGAAAAAAATTGGGAAAGGCAAAGAAAGTGACACGACTATACATATATATACATATAAAATGAAAATATACTAAGATATTAAACGTGGTGACCACAAGCACTAGTTACTTTACAAAAATCGTTTGCTTCTCTTTCGGTATAAATGGACTAAGAACCAACGAGTCGTGATGTAGTAATAAGTAATCTTTCATTTTTAATTGGAGGTTTCGAGTTTGAATCTTCCTTAATACGTAGTCTCCTTTGTTAGGAAAACGCTTTAGTTGAATTCCAATATAGATACCAAAATAATTGTGAAAACTTTCTGGTATTTTTTTTTTTTTTTTTTTTTTTTTTTGGGGTGTTTGGGTGGGCATGGGTCATGGAAAATGATGATTAACATACTTTTAAGTTGACAAACTTCAAAAAAAAAAAGAGATGGCATAAGCCCAAGGGACAAATCTATCAAATTTCAAAGAAAACAATAAGTGCCATGAATTTATTTTACAAAACTTTTTACAAGTTTAACCGTTTCAAAATCAACTTCAAACGCGTCAATCAGAAGTTAGATTTTTCTTTGTTTGAAGTTTGGCTTGGCGCAGTCCCAATATTCAGATCCGGGTGCTAAGTTATCATTTGTTACTCCTTATGTGGCCATGAGATTTGATGTGGGTCGTGAGATCCTTTCTAATCACTTTCATGTCTCTACTCCCATTAGTGATTTTGTGGTTGTACGTATAACTGAAATTTGAACTACCAAGCGTAACTTCAAACTCGAAAGACAAAGACATTGATAATATGTCAAACTGAGAGTAGTTTATGTAGCCATTCTTCATTCTTGCGAAAGTTTCCAAAAGTTTTTCCCAACAATACCAACTTTATTTAAAAAATTGAAGGGTGAAAAACTAGCCACCTCCCAATATGCCATGAACATTCCTCAATCCGGGATTTCCCTGAACAATTCACGATAACATAATATCAGTATCGATCAATCAACTACGTCTCATTCCCAAATTAGGTATTGATACTATAAAAAGAAGAGTATATTTCGTTTTCTTGACAAAATAAGTGTTAGAATTTGAACAAATTGAGCGAATTTACTTCGAATACTGTAGGCAAAATGGTGTGTATGGTCAAAAGGGCAAGGCCAATAAAACCCGTGACAGCATGAAGACTGCAACAAAAACAGAAAATCAGTGTGCAACATACTATTTACGTAACTTGTTTTCCCTGCTCTAACTAAGGAAGTCGTTTTCTTGATTTTTAAAGAACTTGGTAAAGGGCCTGATATACCCCTTAACTTTGCCATTTAGAGTTGATATACCTCTTCTTATGAAAGTAACTCATATAAAGAGCACATTTATATATTATGCCTTTCCTTTTCTATATTGACTTTTGGGTCACATTTATCACAAAGCTTCAGGGGGCATATTGAATATCCCAAACTTCCACAATTTACTATTTTTCTTAAAATCACATTCTATCCTATGAAACAGGTACCTGTAACTGCCGTGCATCTGAATTGTTAGTCTTTCATTCCCAGAAAACAAGAACATCTCAAGGGAAATTATTGATAGCCAAATGCACTCCAAGCATTTATCAGAAAGTTTTACCTTTTATTTCTATTTAAGACTATTCAAACGTGTAAGTATCTGATACAACAACGTAAAACTCAAATTTCTACACAATATAGTAGCACATGCCACAAAGAACTCAAAAGTGATTTAACCATATTGCTTGGCTTTTGCTTAATCAGCCTTGTGGCGAACAATCCCTTTTCCAATACCCAACCTTCGATCATCGCCTGAGAATTCACTGCCTGGTCGGTAGGCACAAGACGCCCTGTGTTCATTACCACAACATGAGTCAAATTCAACCACTTCTGCATATATCCAGCAAGCTCGTCATTCACTCTCCAAACATTCCGCTCTCCCTCCCACTTCATCTTCTTTATCCATGCCTCAGTTGAAAATAATGGAAAAGAAAACAAAAACAAACCTCATATGCAGCTGCTATTTCACGAAACTTGTTTTCTGCTTCTTCTCTGTTGCCAACGTTCTTGTCAGGATGCCATAGCAGAGCAAGCAATTTGTATGCCTTTTTGATCTCTGATACAGATGATGTCTTTGACGCTCCCAATATCTTGTACCAATCCTTCCGTTGACTCATTTTTAATGATCTCTCAGCCTCATCAGCACTTTACGAATATTCCTATCCTATAGAAGTGTACTTCAGATTATTTGACATCCATATCAAGGCTAAAAAGATAAAATCTTGATAGAAAGGAACGCACACGCAAACACACATATATAGATGGATTCGTATGCAATGAAAATATCAGATGAGCAACAAGAAATCTCTTGAAAACAATACCAAGCGAACTTGGTTTTGAGTCAAAAGGAAGGACCTAGCTCACTTCAACTTGGAGACATGGATTGTGACTTCTTTTTTTCTTTTCCTTTTCATATGCTGACTTTTTTGGTCATTGCCAGTGGCGGAGCCACATGCATTTCAACGGGTGTATATTAGCATATTATATCATATATTGACTCCCCTTGGCTTCTTCTAGGGTTTATTCCTTTATATTTTGACACCCCTTAATGAAAATCCTAGCTCCGCCACTAGTCATGACTATCACAAAACTTGCAAAATCTAATCTTTGTTAAGTGCAAAACTCAAACCCAACCCCCCAAAAAGGACATCATATCAATATATCCACAATGTGATGGCATGATCGAGTTGTCTTGCCAATGTCTTCTCTCATCTTAGATGCAGTATAACTACATGAAGAAAGGTTTAAACAGGGAAAAATAAAATAAACAAACAAAACCACCGAGAAAAATTGCCAACAAACCTGAGGAGATTTTTTCAGCTGTTTCTTTCAAATCTGCAACAGCTCCCTCCCAATCTTCTGTTAGAAGCTTGGCTTCACCCCTCTGTAAAAAAATATGTCCAACTCAATGATTCAAGATATTTTTATAGCGTAATCTAGGTATTTCTAAGAAACAACTTGGTCTAATAGAATTCGATCATCCTAATGTAACTGTATTTGTTTAAAGGTTGAAAACAGTAGAAAGCGGATAAAGATAGAACCTGCACCAGAGCATCAATAAGCTCTCCATCAAACTCAAGGGCTTCTGAACAGCTTGATATAGCATCCTTCCCCCTACCAAGCTTCACCAAGACTATACACAAACCAAGATGAAGATTTACATTATGAGCAGAATGGTTGGGGTCCAACGCCAGGGCCAGGGCTGCTTTGATATAGAAACAGGATAAAGGTCTGCACTTACAGCTTGTATGGATGGTTGTTACCTATTGTATTGTATTGTTAGTGTAAACACAACATTCTCTGATTAAAGAATACTTACCACTCAACCAATAATCGTTGTAGGTTAATTTGTCTATCGTGATTTCTGTTAGGGTGCAATCCACAACAAGAATCTTTCTAGTTGGAATATGAACTCAATTGCTAAAGAATTACAGAAGGATAATCATAATTGATACAAATGGTGAAACAAGAGGGCTAATTTAGTTGCAACATCATTGGTCAGAATCAAAAATATATTAGAACAGCTAATGATAATGTAAATGCAATATAACAAAGATTATATATCAATTAGTTGGTTATTAGAATTAGGTATGATTTTTGCAATAACAATGCATGACAAGATAGCTCAACCAAAATTTAGCGGCTAAAGGTGGAAGTATTCAGAAATTTGTCCCTCTGACAGTGAGACATTACAACTACGCCTCGATTCCAAACAAATTCTTACTCTGCTACTGCCAGAATTCCTGCGTGAAACTCCATCAGTGTTACAACATAGCCCAAGGATCAACTGGGAGATTGAGTCCATTGCACTTTTGTGTTCCTCAACCTTGGCATATAGGACTCGTGGGAAACCTTGACATCTTTCCGGATTGTAGGCATATCATTAAGCATAGGAGAAAATCTCAAGTTAAGGAGATTACAGAGAGCAGAATTAACCTATAAAATGATACGTTGTTCAGTACGATAATCAGGACCAGCTCACATAAATCAAGCTAGGAGTCATTCCACTGATCTACAGCTGAAGAATCAACAGTGTACTAGTTGTAAGCTTGTCGTAATTTCTATGTACGATTAGACAAACAACAATAGGTAATCAATCAGTTGTTAGCAAAGAAATGGCGCGCTTCTCTGAGGACATGAAATAAATAAACTGACAGCTTTGATAAATATATTCAGAACCCAAAATTTAGCAGCACTGCAGCAATAAATAAATTCATTAAAATGAGAGGTTGTTACATAATCTTCGACAGAAGAAGCATATGCAAATACTAAGTAAGTGAACTAGGTGAGACGAAGCTCTCAGCATAAACAATTCCTCGCTTAACGGTATCACAGGTATCACAATGAGGGCATAATACAAATGGTCATCTAGATGTCGTGAATTTAGAACTAATACATCCGACACGTTTGCATTGTAGTAACACTTCACAATCCGCAAACATATATTTTATAGTAAAGGGAATTGTTGCAACTAACTATATGCATGTACCTACTCATATGTATATGTAGGTACATATGAGAAAAGTAAACAAGAAAACAGATACACAGTTGGAACAAATAGTTGTTACTTGTTACCATGTGACATTTAGTTGTTGGAAAACAAAAAGTCAATGGAGTATATTTCTTTCTTTGCTCTCATGCGCCATACAAGAGTTGAAACCACTCTATGCCACTTGGCACTTCAAGGTGTTAATAGATAGGTTGAAAAAAAAAAGGAAGTTCAGGGGGTAATATAATCACTTCATAGTTTAGGTGAGTAAGTTGCAATTTAGAGAAGTTTTTATGTATTATTCCTTGACTCACTTTCCAAATTGCTGAGGCCGCCTGCATTAACACTTTGCAATTTCATTTTGGTGATCATCTCTGTATCTACAATTAGTTTGTGCAAATTACTATACTGATACCGTTCCAGAGTTGAATTAGCATCCATATTTTGCGTTATTTCTAATGCAGTTATGGATATTAGAACGCCAATCTTTACTCTAAAAACAATATCAATGAAAAAATCCAATCTTTATCATGAACAATATATCCAAAGATCAATATCAAAAATGCAATCTTTACACAGAAAGACATCAAAAAGATCCAACAGAACTGAACAACAATATGAAAAGATCTATCCAATCTTTAGAGAACAAAAGAATTACTCAGAGAAACACAAAATATTGCATATCCAACAAACAATCATTTCATCTTCAACCTTCTCTTTCCATTTGGGCCTTGTAACACATACAGTTCACCCTCCTGCAATTGCAGTAGGGTCGGCATATAGTCACTTTGCGTCTTCGACGCACCACTCTAGCAGCTAGGGCCTGTGTCTCAGCCAGCCTAGACATCTGACGAGTTCTCCGAGGTGACGGAGGAGGAGGAGAAGGAGGAGTAAGTGCTGCAAGCCTCATCTCATTTTCTTTATACCGTGTACTATATGCATGCTGATGCTGAGTGGAGGAGCTAGTGGAGGGGGGTGGGGTTGAACAGAATTGGACTCAGGTTGGTGGGAATTGTTGGAGGGGCTAGTGGAGGGGGGTGGGGGTTGAACAGGTTGGTGGGAACTGGAGGGGGGGTGGGGTAGTGAAGGGAGGTGGGGGTTGAACAGCACTTTGGTCGACTATGGTGGTAGATGAAGGGAAGGCGTCAAAAACAGAATCTGAATTCAAGGTTTCAGTTGGAGCACCTTCAGCCGAAACTTGATTGGGAACCAGAGCTTGACCTGAGCCTTCAGGTTCAACTTGACCGGAACCTTCCCCGGAAACCGGAGCTTGAGCGGCTGTCGAAACTTGACCAGGAAGCAGAGCTTCAACTTGAGCGGAGCCCTCAACTTGAGCGGAGCCTTCAACTTGAGCTTGAAGGGCACGTCGTCGACCTTGACCGGAGCCTTCCCCGGTTTCCGAAGCTTGACCGGCACGTCGACCTAGACCGGAGCCTTCCCCGGTTTCCGAAGCTTGACCGGCACGTCGAACAGCACGTCGACCGGCACCGGAGCCTTCCCCGGTTTCCAGAGCTTGAGCGGGAACCGGAGCTTCAGTCGAAACTTGACCTTGATTGGAGGCTTGACCGCCTTCACCGGAAACCAGAGCTTCCAGAGCTTGAGCGGAAACCGGAGCTTCGACTAGACCGGAGCCTTCACCTTCAGCTTGAAGGGAGGCTTCACCGCCACCGCCACCAGAATCCGAATCCGAATCCGAATCCATGTATGGATCTGGTGTGCTAGGAACAAAAAGAATTATAAATTATAAATAGACAATAAATAATAAATAAAAAAAAATCATGCGAACTTACGAATTAGCCGACTTCTTAAATGCACGAATATCGGATCCACAACTCCAAATCGACGGAATCTACCCTCTGTTTGTGCACGAAGATAGATTTCAATAAATTGTAACTATAGTGACTAACTAGTCTGTCAAAATCTGGCCGGAACTTTATAAATCTGCTAAAAATACACGGATTTTCACAAGGAATGGTCAAGTTTCTTTTCAGATCTGCACACCAATGGCAATTATAGCCACTTTCACCGGTACTATCCATACCCGCACGTCAAGATTCCTCAATCCCACTTTGTTAAGTCCTGTATTTTCCAAAAAAAAAAAAATCACAAATTGCAAATGAAAATGGGAACAGAGAACCCAAAAATAACAACCAATGCCCCAAATATACTGAAATCGCTTGAAAAATAGGTTTCGTAAACCCTAAACGACGGTTACCCCAAGAAAGGGGATTATAAATCGAAAATATGAAAATGAGAGTAATTCATCTTCTTGAATTGTAAACTGAAATCCCTTGAATTTCTTCAAAATTGAGAGAGGTTTCGTAAACCCTAAACGCCGATTACCCCAAGAAAGGGGAGAGAAATGGAAAATGCGAACAGAGAAATATACAATCGAAAAGGAGAGAGAAATGGAAAATGCGAACAGAGAAATATACAATCGAAAAGGAGAGTAATTCAACTTGGGTACCAACTTCTTGATTTTTAAACCGAAATCCTTGAAATTTCTTCAAAATTGAGAGAGAGAAAAACCCTAAATGACGGTTATCCCAGAAAGGGAATTTTAGATCTAGAAAGACAAGGATGCAATGAAGTTACATCCGCTATATATATCAATATTCAATAGGGCTTTCAGATTTTAACACGTGTCCTGCTATAATTTTAATGGGTAAAGATTTATATAGTCTTAATCTTGATTAATCTCCTTTTTCTTTAGTCTCCCATCAAGAATCCACATACCTAGCCCTATTATCTCCTTAACCTTCGTGCGTATATTACTTTTGAGATAATTGGTAATAGAGTAACAATTTGTTTATAAATTATTCCTTGCAAAAATAGTGTAATTGAATTTCTCCTAGTGTTTTAAAGGTACGTGAATTTAATTAACTTTATCAATGAGATAAATTATAGTAATAATAAGATGTAATGAATATAAAAGCAAAAAGATGATCAAGTCGTGTATTAGATCTTAAGGATTGAATTTTAATGATTTTATAAGTACGATGTGTTTGATAAGATCTGAATTAGAATAAAACAATTTGTAAATCAAATACCTTTCTCCCTTAACATAGGCGAGGGTCAAACTATATGATCATATTGATCAATACTTTTAGATATATTTTTTCATCATATTGAACAATATCACTAGCGGATTGAATCGTTATACTATTTCACCCAAAATACAGAGTAACTGTACAAACTTAACACAACACACCGATAACACTGAATGATAATTGAAGATTGAACGAGCTTAATCAGAAAGTAAAATGATTAAAATTAGAATTTTTCGATACTTGAGGACTAAAAGTGATAATATCCTCCTTTTTAAAATCTGGCAAGTATGCATATTTTATTGGTTTTGCATATTCATAAAAATATCATTGACATTATTTTATTTTAATATAATCTTAATTGGTGTATAATTCAGATCTAATGGTCCCATAATGACAATAATCTCCTCAATAGTCTCCTCTAAGTCAATTAGTAATATCTTTTATCCCATCCAAATTTAGGCATATCTCAAAAGAAAAATTACCAAGTCAATATAATATAAATATAGTTTAATGCATCAAATTAATAAATGTACTACATACTTTACTTTTGTCCTTTGTAATTTAGAGCCGATTTGGTATTGCTGCTAAAAACTGTTTATTTCTAGAAGTACTTTTTTGAAATGGCTTTTCAGAAAAGTACTTTTGAAAAAAAACAATTTGTGTTTGGTAATTTATTTGAAAATTGTTTTTCATAAACAAATTGTGTTTAGCTAATCTTTTTTAGAAAAGTGGTTTTGTGAGTCAAATTACCAAAAAAGACAAGTATTAAAGTACTTTTAATATTAAAATTATTTTCTAGAGAGAAACTATTTTAAATATCTATTATAAAATTTTAATTAAATCTTTATTTTATTAAATTAAAATGTACATATTCAATGTTATTTTTTTGAGAGGGATGAAATCTTTAATTGTTTTTTCTATTCTTGCAAAAATATTGTTGTTACCTTTTTTTTTGGCTAATTCTGAAAAATAATACGTTAAATAATATATAAAATAATAATATATAAACGTAAAATAAAATTAAAAAATTATTATAAAAAAAAAATTCATAAATTTAATTTAACCAAACTTATAATATATGCTAATTGATTAATAAGAAATATATTGGTAAATATGTATATATGGAAGGGATATTTTAGTCTTGAAAAAATAATTTTCTGTTTCTGCTTCTTCTTTTTTGAAAAGCAGAAATTTTTAGATTTTTCCCAACAGCAGAAAAACTGCTTCTGCTTCCATTTAAAAGTATTTTTATTGATTTGTCAAACGCTTAATTTTAAAAAAAAAACACTTTTTTCTCAAAATAAGTGTTTTTAGCCTCCTAACAACAATGTCAAACAGGCTCTTAATCACATAATAACGACATTATCTTAAATCTGTGGTTTTAATTGAATGATTCGAATCAAATATATATAACTTATTCTAATATGGCTCATAAGAAGTTAAATAAAAAAATATTATTGTAATTATACTATATATAGTGAACGTATTATAGAACCTTGAGGTTTATAATATTATGACATATTATAAATTGACTGATGGCTACATGATAACACAGTTTAGTAAAATAATCAAATTAATTTTAAAAAAGTTTCACTTGTATTTGTTTTACTTTTTATTTGAAGTCTTTGACTGTAGGGAGGAAAAGTCATCAACTTTTATATAATTACATACCATAGTGGGGAGGGTGGAAAAATGAGACAATAATTCAAAAACCATACGGTTAATTTCATATTCAGACTTTATCCAAATGACCAACTTTTCAGACTCGCAAAATAATAATTTTTATCTTCATCATGTCAATTGTGCTATATAATAGTATATGTTCTTAGAAAATGCTTTTTATATTGTTATTATGTTGACGTTAGATTTGTATGTTGATTATAGCTAGTACTTTTGATAAAAATACACATTTACATTAATTGAAGGTTAAAGGTGCTTAATTAGATATTACAAGGACAAACACTAAAACTTGTCATTAATTAAACTTATCATTAATTGAAGTATAGAAAATTATACTAACCTTGAATTCAAATCTCATAGAGTTTCATCTTTAAAGTCAATTGTCCACGTGATTTTGTCTAAACGATGACTTTTCAAACTCGCAAAACTACAACTTTTCTTAGTGTCAATTTTGCTATATAATATATCTTTTGAAAGGAAATTTTGTACATCATTTTTCTGTTGACGTTTAATTCGTTCTTTTCCTACCGTATATTGATTATATAAGAGGGAAAAAAGACCATTAGAAAATAATTAATAATTGTTTTCAAGTTTTTTCAAGTCATAAGTATGATATAAGTGGCTAGATTTTTGTACCATCTCACTACTATATATTCACATGATTTGTGGTACAAATTAAGTTAAACTTCTAAAGTGGACTTTTTCTTGGTTCAATTTTGACTGATTCTTGTGACATTAATTGCACCAATTTGGTAATTTCCCCTTTTTTAGGGGTGGGGGGAAACGAAATTGGAATTTAACATCATCTCTAGTCTCTAGTTTAGTATCAACGTGATTTTATCTAAATGATGAAATTTTTAAATTCATGAAATCATAATTTTTTGGAAAATTTCATGAAAATTACCATTTTACCCCTCCCGATAGTTGCCCTGAGTCATTTATGATTAGTCGGTGGAGTTGGTTTGGAAATTTTGAATGACTCGATAACTACGGTTATTTAATTAGCGGGTAATTTTAAATAATTACTTTAATTGGTGATTAATGGACTAAATTGTTGATTTACTTAATACCATATAATACTTGACCCATATATATATATTAAAATAAATTAGTGGGGTTAGACACATAATTAATTTAGAAAAGAAAATAAAGAAAGGTAGAGAAGTTACCGGCGGCGTGCGTGCAGGTACTCAATTTGATCGATGCAAACTGCGTTTTCATGTGCACTCAATACATATACATATATATATTATATATTAGTATTAAAGTGCATGTTGCAGATTTTTGTACCAAAATTTATATATTATATATTGGTGATGGGTTGACTTATCCATGTTGAATAATTCTAATAATGAAAAAGGGTAATAAAAGGCAATGTGATTAATTATTGAGTGCGATGTGTTAAGAATGATTTGAAAGGCTTATTGATTCATTGTTGGTGTTGTATCACAATTGTATTGTCGTGAATTGTGTATTGTTATGGAAATGGTCATCTCTTCATTAATTGTGTGAACACGTCATTTGCATTGGTTCTGAGATTTGGTTGTGACAAAGTATTATGTGAATTGAGGAAAAATAAGGAAATTAAAGAGGATGTACCATTTCGAGGGACGTATCGCGCGCCGCGGATATTATGATTCGAGGGACGTGTCGCACGCCGCGACGGATGCATGGACAGATATGTCCCTCATGGGTCCCGGACTGAGAGACAGCGGGTGTGTATCACTAGGATAGACATGCATCATCGTACTTGGAATTGCATATCTTTATCATTTGTGAACTTGTGAGTGCCTTTCTGTGGAACTTGTGATTTATGGACTTGATCTCGTGTGTTGCTGACCTGTAATTGTTGGAGTGTTGTTATTGAGCTATGTGCTATATAAATTGTGAACTGCTAGGTTGGGCTGATTTTATGCAGGTTGTAGTTGTGGAGGTTCGGTTGGGGTGTAAAGCGTACCCGTATTCTATCCCCTTAGCTTGTGTTTAGAAGTTTACTTGCTGAGTACCGTGTGGTTTGGTAGTCACCCCTTGTTTCTACAATTTTTTGTAGGTTACGAGCCTGGATTTTCATGATACTTTCTATTCCCTCTCTTCTTGTCCGAGGCTTCCTGTGGAGAATTACAAGGTAGCTATCTGTCACCTCAGCGAACCTTCTTACTCCTATTTATGATTTTATTCTGCTTTAGAGACAATATCATTTGAGACTTGCGTTTTTCTTTCAAATCTATTCTAATACATTAGAGGTTTGTGCACGTGACAACCAGGTTTTGGGGATTTAGTTAAATTGACTTATTATCCGCATCAGTATTAACTATTAAACTTATAATTTTATTTTATTTCCGCACTTTTTCGTAATGGTTGGGTTTGAGTTTGACTTGTTTTGATGAGATAAGACGAGTGTTATCACGTTCATTTTTGGATCGTGACAATATATTCAAAAGAACTTCGTACATCATAGTTTTCCTATTTGATATTTAGTCAGTTCGTCTCTTACGATACGTGAATTATTGAAAAGAAAAGAGATACAATTAAAAGATGATTAATGATTGTTGTTAATATTTTTAAGCTGCTAGATTTTTGTACTATGCTACTACTATAATTCACATGATTTGGCATATACAATAAAACTTTTAATTAGTGTAGAACATTATGACTTTTTCTTGGTTCAATTTTGACATTTTAGATTAACAATACCATATTGAGTTAGAAAAATTATTTTCGATAAATTCACAATTCATTAATTAACAATAATTACACTATTTTTCCTCTTTTTTTGGGGGGTAATTGACATTATAACAGCAAAAGTATCCATCAAGGCGACTTTACGGTTATAATTAATAAAAAATTTGTAATTTTACTATTTTAACCAAAAATAGTTTTTAATGTTAATGTTATAGTGTGGATAAAGTCCAATGAACCTACGTAAAAATTAATTGTAACGTTTGTAGGACTTTATTCACTATAATAATAAAGACGTAAAAGTATTTTTCGCCATATTAAAGTAATTGAATTTTTTCCATTATAACAGTAAAGTCATAAAATAACTAAGAGCATGTTTGGCATTCCTGCTAAAATCTGCTTATTTTTAGAAACACTTTTTAAAAATAACTTTTCAGAAAAATGCTTTTGGAAAAAAGCAGTTTGCGTTTGGTTAATTTATTTGAAAAGTGTTTTTGATAAGCGGATTGTGTTTGGTTAATTTTAAAAAAAAAGTACTTTTGAGAGATAAATTACGAAAAAGGACAAGTATCAATGCACTTTTAATATTAAGATTATTTTAGATATCTATTATAAAAATTTTAATTAAAATATATTTTTTATTAAAATGTACATATTCAAAATTTCAAGTTGGACCAAGCTTTTAATTTTTCTTTTAAAAAAAAATTATATTATGCATAGATGAATAAAAAACAAATGTAATATTGATATATATTAACATGATGATTTAAATATAATTAAAAACATCAAGAAAATTAAATTTAAAAATTATTTCACAAACTAAATCATTACATACGAAAAACTCACACAAAAATAAATAAATATAGGAGATATATTGGTAAATATGTATGTATGGTAGGGATATTTTGATCTTGCCAAATATAATTTTCTGCTTCTGCTTAAAAATTTTAGCTTCTTCTCAATAGCAGAAAAACTGTTGTTGCTTCTATCTAAAAGCAGTTTTACTGGTTAGGCAAACACCTTATATTTTCAAAATAAGTACTTTTTACTAAAAATAAGTGTTTTTTGTCTTCCAACAACAATGCCAACAGGCTCTAAATCACATTAAAGTAATTGAAATTTTAAACATTATAATAGTAAAATAACTAAACTTCATAACTATAAGTCTATAACTACAAAATCTACCCATAGAGATAATTTTACTATAATATAATACTAAATAAAATTGTGACTTCATTATATTGTTATGTGTATATATAGTGGGTAAGGTTTAATTAATTTATATGACCAACTATTATTCTGTGACATTATTGTTGATATAAAATGAGTAAAATTCAATTACTTTTTATCTTCAATGCTATTATTATTTGAACAGTCAATCTAATAGTCAGTCAAATATGAAACAACCTAATTAGATAGGATCAAAGTACTAATTAATTAGTTGTAATGATTAATATATTGTCAATAAACACAACTTCCTAGGGGCTTTGTTTCATGATTTTGAGGAAGATCTATAATTAAGAAATATGAGTTATTATTATTTAAATAAGACGCTAATTATTTAATAGAATTTCTTATTTCTTAATTCATTTTTTATTTAAATAGTCTGTCTAATCTATATCAAGTTCTGCCTTAAATGTTTAATAAAACATCTCAAAGAATTGAAGATAATCTTATAAAGCAATATTAAAACATGGTTGATTTAGATTGAAGTGAATTAGACAAATTAAGAAATAAAAAGTAAGTTTAAATTTAATTATCTACGATTTTTAATTATAATTACATCAATAATAAAATTTCAAAAATATGTGCATAATAATTACTATTAAGAAAATTAAAATTAATAGTAACAATAAACACATAATTTTTTTATATTCTACTTGGGGTATTTTGTTTCTTCCAGGTGTGGTATTAGTTAATACTGGTACTTGTCACAATTACATTGCCTTCATCACATCTGGTTGTCTCTTTTATGTATGTATCTCCTTCATCTGCTTTTGGTTCTTTGGAGGCCCTTATCTTTTGGGGCCTAAAGCCACTGCATTTTTCAATTATATTCACTAAAATGAACATGTTACATTAAATTGTAGTCAAGAAATTGGTTAAAATGTGAGCTGCAAGAATATATGATCAAGATATAACATTAAATCTGTCATGACAATGTAACGTAAACAAAACACTTTCGGATGTTAATAATAGGTAATTTCACTCAAAAGAACACCAGTCATAACAAGGATAAGCATTATTAGGTTACTGAAATAGGTGTTGGAATGTCGCCATTGTTAGCAAGCAATGACGACATTAAAGGATCTAAGAAATGGCAGGCCAGTATGCTATGTTCTTTTGTTAACATTTCAGAAGCTGAGCAATAAGAGAGACGCCAAAAAGATAGAAAGAGAGAAAGTGGTTGTGGGAGGGAGAGTTGTAAACAAAGTAATGGAATGCTGGCTCTAAATCATAGTTGGCGGAAGAGAATACTAAGCTACCTCTGTATGTGCATCTGGGAATGCAATATCCAAGTCATCTATCAACTCGTAGTACATTATTGTGTATTGAACCTCTCGCAACAGACTCTCTTTCAGGATCAGTTGTCCAGTGGTCATCAACAACGAATTTTATCTGTACAAAATACAGTCCTTGAACAATGTAAGACATTTAACACAGGAGAACAGAAAAGCTATTAGGCAGAGGTAAGATTGAATAATATAAATAGAAACTCATCAAAGGACTCAACTTGCTCACTCGTGGTAGGACGTTCTAAAAAAAAAAACTAAGGTTGGAGAAATGAAATTTGATTTTTTGGAGTAAGGTGGTAGGATTCATTCTTTCTTCCAGTAAGTAACTGATTGAGCATATTGAAGACAAAAAATCATACCACAATAACAAATGCTAAATCTAACTAATCACCGCAAAAAAATATACTTAAAAGGTTTCTACTCAATGAAGAATAATACAGCAGATTAGCTTGGACTGAGTATAAGATCTTTAAAAGGATCAATGAATGTACTCCTAATATCATTTTCTATGGACTATACAACTATGAGGTGAAAAGTGACCACACAACCAGCTTCTATTGCTCTATAATACAGTAGTTTGTAGATAATATACCTCATATATCCCTGGATACAGCCATAACACGGTTTTCCAAAGTCTAGGTTTCCTGGAAAGCATAGTTTATCATGTTATTCATAATATTATGATGACTTTCAGAAAGGAGGCCAAGGCCAATAGATACACAAAATAACTCAGTCAGCAGATAATCCATATATCTCTGCTTCTGCATTTACATATAATGACTATTGTAAATAAATGAAAATATATGATGACTCAAAAGATAAGAATAGTTCAAATCTACAAGAAGCCAACTATAGATTAACACCCAGTAGACTGTGGATTGGGGGGTGGGGGTGTTGTGGGAGGGCACAATATCAAAAAGGAAATGGTTTGTTGGATCCCCACGATACATTACGCAGAAGCTGACAACACTATAGAGGACAATGTTCAAACAATATGATCCCAAGTTCAACAATCTATCTTACAGCACCTTCAGTGCAAAGTGCAAACAAATCATACATCGAATTTGTTTTACATAAAATAATAATAAAAAAAAAAGTAACTCCTTTTTCCCCTACATAGAGCTCTAATTTGACGAGGAATTGACTAATAAATCAATAGGCATAAGTTTTGTTGTATTTAAATGGAGCTTGGGTCCACTCAACAGACCAAGTAATCTTACCTACTCTCTCCACCCATTTGTTTGAGCTTTCCATTTTATTTCATCGCAAAACCACATCCTTCAAAGTAGCAAGATATTCTCCCTCCATACTTTAAAACTATTATAAACTAATACTGCTACATAGTACTTCAAATATGAGGAGACATCCTTTTTCTTATTATTGCTACACTTGACTAGACTTGTGTGTAACACATGTACAAGTGTATTACAACAGAGCTACAAAAGGTTTCTTAGAAACACGTAAGTCCTGTGCTCAGCTAAAACCAGGTTGTGTGCTTCGCTTTGCTTAAGTAGCACTTCGGTGTAGGCACTATGGTACTAAGGCAAGTGTCTCATCTCCTATTGATTATGTCCTTGTACTATTTTGCCAACGTAGCTAAGTTTCTGCTTTAGCACGAATATACACAACCAAAATGTCTCAAAGTTAGTTTTAGAAGTTGAGAACTATAAATTTCAAAACATCAGACTAGAATTAACACATATAGTGAACACCAAATATCTTAAACCTTCAGGATCAGAGAAAGTCACTACCAATCCTAAAACTGGGCAGGCCACCCAAATTATTGATTGGACAGAGTTCCTGTTCTGGAAAAGGATACGCAACAAACAATGTACTATCGAAGATTTGAAGTAGTACAAAACGATTGGAAGAGATGAATAGGAAAAAACCTAAATACAATACCATAAGCAAGGAAGCCAGCAATTACAAAACCAACAAACTGCTACGTTAAAAATCACCCCAAAGATAAAGAAATAGACAGAATAATAACCTCATGCCAATGGGATCTATGATATCTGATGATGCTTGTATATCTTCACCAATGGGATCTATGATATCTGATGATGCTTGTATATCTTCGTCGATGGGATCTGATGATCCCAGTGGCTCCATTTTTATTTTATGATGCCACCCATTGAAGCTGCCAGCCACCTCAACATTTTCCCCATCTGCCCAGTATTGGATTTCAACCTAATAGAAACAAATATGCTAAATCAACAAGCCATAGTTCCACCAGTAAAATCAGATACACTGGTGTGGGACGGAAAGTTGGAGGTGGGGCTATAGTTTCCTAGTAATTTAGGATCTCTTTCTATTTTATTCATTAACTCTTCTTTTTTGTATTGATGAGGACCACAAAATCTAGTTAGGATCTCTTGTTTCCTTTGTTTCATTCAAACTTCCAGACATTATATTATAGTTCAAGTTCACTATAAATTTTCTCTTAATTTTCTTTTTTCTGAGAAATCACAAATTCTAACTGGTTCTGGTATGTCAAATATACTACCTTGATCAGCCTAAGCCATGCTTCAGCAACAGAATATTGTGCTTTTTCATTATTTAAATGATATTACCTTTAATGAAGCCAACATCTATATGAAACTTCTGGTAGATATACCTTATAAAGTACATAAACCCCATTTCTAACAGAAGTTGGAGCAATTTCCCAATTATTCTTCCATGTTATACTTTGGTTGCACTAGCCAAGAATCTTGAAAATTCAGGAAATGTTAATATAAGAGGTTGCTTGAATACCTCCTCCAGTCCTGAGAGGCTATCTTCCACAGCACTTAGCTCTGCATCTTTTTCTGAAATAAGTCTTTCTGCTTCTCTGATTTCTGTTTCAGCTTTGATTTGCAAAATAGACAGAAAACGCTGAAAGTAAAAATATAAGAAAATTACACTTCTCCACTTCATGAAGAACCATTGTTCGTTTGAGTGACATGTTACAAGTATCAAAAGATTATGGTAAAATTCTCACAATCACAGTAATACATGACCAGAATAGCTGAAATAAATTACCAAAATATAACATTAATGATCATATCAGTAGCATGAATAAACTAGTTCAATTCAAATGCTACAGCAAGTTCCCAAGAAAGAGCACTCTAGTTTCCCTTATCCACTGGTCCTTTTCATAATTTGTTGAGTTGTGTTATTGTGTATAGGATTGTGTCATCAAAAAGTCAAGTCACACTTTGGTATATTACAAGATATATTGCAGAAACTGAACATGAGAGATCATAAGCCAGTAGTTAAGATGACATAGAAGGATGTAAAATAAGTGGCAACACCTCTGCAAGTGCAGAGAAATGTGTCTTTTTCTATCATTTAAAAAAGGAAAATATCCACTAACATAGCAAGACAAAAAGGGAGTTAGGTCTTCGTATTTTTATCTTCTTTTCTTTTCCTGAAGAATGGGGAAGAGTAAGAAGGAAATTATACCTTTTCCTCTTCAATCTGCTGCTTCAAGTGAGTTAACTCCAGCTCCTTCTGATGCTACGAACAGCAACAAACCATTTAAGGCATTGGTATTCTTACGGAAAAATATATATAAAAAATCTCTGAACAGAGAAAATTTGAAGCCAAGTAGGGTAAGCAAAATTTCACAGTTAAGTGTCCAAAGAGCGGTACCAGCACGAACTTGAGATGATTAATTTCAGCTTGAATCTCCATATTGTGGGGCTAACAGATAAAATATGAAGGCAAAGGAAATTCCAAGTCAAAAATGGAATCAAATATAAAGCAAACAATCAGAACAAAGAATTTTGTCACCTCAGTATCAACCCTAATTCTCCCTTCAGTCATGGCTACGTTTTCAGTTGACAGGCTATCATTCCTACAAAAATCAAGGTGCTTTCAGATAACAGAAAGATGGAAAAACCCGAACAAAAAGCAACTTTAGATTAACATCTGATCTTAAATCTTAGAGCTAGTAAGAAAATACAGTTCATAGACAAGAAGAGGACAGGAAATCTAAACTCTTCAAAGAAGAAAAAGTCATCAGCTAAACGACATCTTAACTATCCATGTAAACAAAGAAAAATTCTTGAAGAATCTAAAAATTAACAACTGTCATCCTGTTGTTAATTTGTTTCAAGCCGTGAGTCCTCCCATAGAGATCCACCCAACTTAGGTGGAGTCATAGCATAACGGAGAAGCAAATACCTAGGAAAGCAGCTTTTGAGCTTTCAACTCTTTCTCTCCCCTCTATGCTCTTTCTTCAAAATTGATAAAACTGAAAATGGGACTTGTCCACCGGTGAAGGTAGTCACGAAGAGGCGAATGATTCTGCAAAACTCTGGACAAAGAAGAACTACACAGGGGTTTTTTTGGTGAACAGAGAAGAGGACTATAGAATTATACATTTATACTGAAGGTATTTATTTGATTCCTTGTTATTTTTTTTTTTTTTGATGACAAGGGAAACCCGCAGCCGCTACCCTTTGGGTGCGCACAGGGTAAAACCCCTGCTCCTATGCAATAGCTCGCAAACCACATAGGAGAGGTAACCCGCACTAGGCAAGCCCGGTGCGACGAGCTCGACCCAGAAGGCAAACCCCTTGCTTTCGTTGGCAAGGGGTTTCGAATTGATTCCTTGTTATTTTAGAGTTTATTCTTTCCCTTCTGCCTTACACCAATTATCCTCTTTTAAATTTAAACATTTCTTGGTACCCTGAATTAGTTCTTGGTGTAAATGGGGGAAACTAGTTATTTCTTTATGAAGCAAAATCTGTGCACCATCCCTATGCTCATGTGAACCCGCATTTAGTTCTTCAATTATTTCTTGAAAATGAAATAAGGAGATAATCACCAGCCTATAATGTTCAGATCATGTTTCACTCACAAAGACTCCAGCTACTCTTAAAATCATAGTCTTTTTTTCCTTTCCCTCTTACTTTTACTTCTTAGTCAAACATTTCGCATTTGTATCACCGCAATCACCACCGTATTCTCAACCAAACCATCCTTCTTGTAGCCGGAAAAAATGTTCCAGAATTAGGATAGCTTTGAGGAAGTCAGGTGCTCTACACCTTTTTCTGTTAGAGCCGTTAACTTTTTGAAAGAAACTAACGGCAGGATGAAAGCTGCTAAGTTCTGGATACTCCAAGGATGTCTTCTTGTTCACGAGAATAGTTCAAGGATATAAGTTTAGGTTCGGGACATAGTTGAGAGATGTTTTTGGCCAATGATTGATTTATTGAATCAACAAGAATGAGATGCAAAAGGAAGATTTATTAAATCAACAAGAATGAGACACAAAAAGAATTTCAGTTTCACATTCATCCTGAATCAAGTTTAATAAAGTATGATCTGTATATTGGTAAACACAATTGCAAAAAATGAAGCAGGGTCAATGAAGAACCAAAGATGGTTTACTGAAGGCCCAGTGGAAAATGAAGAACCTAGTCAGATGGAAGCTTAAATATTGCAAGAAATGCATACCTCATCAGAGAACTCTGCATACTAGGATGTTCAACATGCTGGATTGATTGTGTCATGGGATTTCCGCTAAATATCTCAGGCTCATCACCATTACAAACAAGATCTGTATGCTCCTTAGGAGTAGTAGATTCTGTTTCTACAACATTCTGTCCTTCAACAGATCCCTCTCTTTGAAAGATTTCAAAACCACTATCTGAAAAATCAAGAAAAAATAGAACAGTTAGATTTACTCAAACACTTTGGATCTCATTTTGGAATCCAATATATTTACTCAAGCTCACAGCACCAGAACTTGAAAGTTTGCTCAAGGCCTTAGCCAGTGGTAAATATTAGTCACGGGAAACTAGCTTTTGAGGCAGAATTAACAGCAGATACAATATTGTTTTTGAAAAGTATGAACAACAGATCCCATATGCATCACAACTACTGTTTTTTTTTTTTTTTTTTTAGAAGATCATCACAAATAATGTTAGTAGAGATATAATTATTACTATTATTTTTTAGAAAGGCAACATTAGTAGAGATATAGTTATTAGTTCAACATTTTCACATTTGGCAAGGGGAAGATGCAAGTCTCAACGCCTCCAGGGTAGCTTTATGCAGAAAATAAAATAAGAACGCACGGATTCCCTACTTTCTGTAAACTCTTGCATGCTGAGGTTTTGCCCATACATCAATAAAAGAATTGCCTTAAAAAAAAAATGAAAAAAGAACATAGCTTAGATTGAGTTGCTAGATGATTTTGAATTCAGGAGACTTGAAATGGTTAACACAGTATTAGCACTTTATGAAGGTGCATGAAATATCTGGGGCCAAATGGTAAGTGTGTAAATGGATGAATTGGAGTGCTAAGTATTGTCACGATAAAGTACCTGAATTGGTGTACGTAAACCCAGATAAACAAGAGGAGTAAGAGGATTACTTACCCTCTACACCATCCAGTTCTCCCTTGTGAATAAAATTGGCCAATTCAGGTATTTTATGGTGCCAAGTATTGTCATCCAGATAAACAATTTAGGTATTGTCAAGTATCGTGTCCCAGATAAACTTTATGGTGCAAGTACGGTGCCAAATATTGTCACCTAGATAAACAATTCATGTCATTTAACATAAGCACCCTGAAGTAGCATCACTTACCCTCTATGCTATCCAGTTCTCCATTCTGTATAAAATTGGCCACCTTTTCCTCCAAGGGTTCTTGATCACCAGAATTTTGCTCATCCGAATTCAGAATCAAATCATTGCTTGCATCATTCGTGTAGTCATCCACTGCAGAAGCTTCACTTGGTAAAGAAACATCATGAGCCATGTCTGTTATTTTCCCATCTGACCTTTAAATTAGCAGGTTGTCAATCGGAAAAATCCAAAATTGGCCATGTTGTTACAACCTAGAATACACAGGGACGAGAGCTGCTGACCTAACGATTCATCTTCACTTTTTTCAACAAGGCCATCCTCTCCAATGCACTCATAGGTTGGTTGTTTGGAAATTAAGAGAAGCTCCTTGACAAGTTTGTATCCTCTTCTTCTAACGATGTTTGCAAGGTCTTGCCTGTAGAATGTATGAGACAATCACATAGCTTGTAAATATGTCTCTAGAGATCTGGTTCTTAAAGACTCAAAATCCAAATTTCTTTTGAAGTGTTTACATTTAAGGTGAAATTTTTGGAGTAACATTGATGTAAGAAATATGGTTGTCTCGTGTGACTGTATAACAATTCATAGAAGTAGAATCAAGCACTAAAGAGACATGAATAATAAAGCACAAGTTCAAGAAACTTTCCATGCATTTGTCCTAGCACATGGCGAAAGCATAAGTTATCACCTTCATGTTACAAGTTTCATTGATATTAAGTCATCCACTCATCACAAACAAAAAGAATGAGTTCCTTCGAATCCATTTATCTCCAAAAAAGGATAACCAGCTCTTTTCAACTGTATTAGAGAAGACCTATCCTAAAGGAAAAACCAGTTGATACCTTCTTTCTCCTGTGTTCCAACCAAATGTTGGGCGTGTCGCAGGAAAACTCAAAAAGGATCAAGCTAGAACTAGCTACTAGCTCCCCTACAAATAACTCAATTTTGTCCTATTTCACTTGACCTCTCAGTAAGAGAAATTCTTTTTTTGTTGCTAATATTAGTTGGAGTTTGACATGAATTAGGTGCATTCCTCTATACATACAGCTTTTAAATAGCTTCAGATCCTTTAACTGTACCAATGTTAGATACAAAATAGAAAAAGAAATGGAAAATGAAAACCAAGAACATAAATGGCATTCAAATTCACACCTTCCGTGCTGTGACAGCTCTTTCATGGAGGGCACGTGATCGTCAGGAAGTCCAACAGAAGATAAAAATTCTCTGATGTCATTGCAGAGATCGTCATTGCTTTTCACCTTCCGCCTTGACCTATACCCACCCAAAAACAAGAAAAAGAACATCAAACACGCATCTCAGTAAGAACAAGAAACGAGATTGCAAGAGAACTACTCGCACTAGTGAAACCAGGATTCTCATAGCTAATAAGTTGGTAGCGAGAACCTAACTGTACACACAGAACAATTGAGAAAGGCAGATAAAACTAGAAGACAGCCAAATGAGTGGTGTGATATCTGAATTTATTATAGAACCACAATTTAAAGAAAACAGCTCATATCAGTGCATTCAATGATTTTCATAGCTAAAAACTCACTCTCAAGAACCAAGCCACAAACACAGCAATAACAACAAAACATAGATAATACTAAAATACACTTAGATGAGTAATTAAAATTAACCTAAACTTTTTTACTTTCATACTTTAATTATGGTTGTTGCTATTGCTCCCATCTATATATAATGTTCCTATTTAAAAATCCCCTTGGAGTCCCAAGTAGCCTGGAGAGTGACTTCAGTCTTTTTGTGGAGTGAGAGGCTCATTCCCATACACCCATAAATTCAGTTTCATTCAGGGGATTTTATTTTTAAAAACGAATATTGTAGTTCAGGATAAGTAAAAAGCTGCAAAATGAGAATAGCTAATGGGGATTTTTATGCATTCTCTCTTTCTATTGAAGCAAAAATAACCAAGATTTGAAGAAAACGCACTCACATTACTGCAATCAAAGACTCTCATAGCTTAAAAGGCCACCGTTAAGAACCAAACTACAAATGCAGTATTGTAGCTCAAGGGTAATCGCATCACTCCATAGTTTAAATACAAAGCTCCAAAACGTGGATAGTTCAGGGGGATTTCTATGCATTCTCTCTTTTCCTATTGAAGCAAAAAAACCAAAATTTGAAGAAAAAAGCACTTATATTAGTGCATTCAAAAACTCCTATAGCTAAAATGTCAGTATCAAGAACCGCAAACATTGTATTGTAGCTCAAGGGTATTAGCAACACTCCACAATTTAAGTACAAAGTTGCAAACTTGAAAGTTCAGAGAGCATTGTTATGTATTCTCTCTTTCTTTATTGAATCAAAAATAACCAAAATCTGAAGAAAAATCACTCACATTAGTGCATCACATTAGTGCATTCAAAGACTCTTATAGCTAGTGGAGGAGCCAGGATTTTCATAAAGGGAGTTCAAAATATGAAGAAGTAAACACACAAATAAGCCGAAGGGGGTTCAACATCTACTATATATATATAAAAGTTTAACCATGTATAAACAGTGTAATTTTCCATCGAAGGGAGTCCGGGCTACTTGGCTTTGCCTCTGCTTATAGCTAAAAAGTCAGTATCAAGAACCAAAATATAAACACAGTATCAGTATCAAACCACAAACATTGTATTGTAGCTCAAGGGTAATCACAACACTCCATATTTTAAGCACGAAGCTAAAAAACATGGATAGTTCAGGGGGATATTTATGCATTCTCTATTTTCCTATTAAAGCAACAAAAAAAAACAAACTTTAAAGAAAAAACACTCACATTAGTGCATTCATAGACTCTTAAAGCTAAAAATCCAGCATCAAGAACCAAACTACAAACACAGTATCAGTATCAAGAACCACAAACATTGTATTGTACCTCAAAGGTAATCACAACACTCCATAGTTTAAGCACAAAGCTGCAAAACATGGATAGTTCAGGGGGATTTTAATGCATTCTCTATTTTTCTATTGAAGCAAAAAAAAAAACCAAACTTTAAAGAAAAAACACTCACATTAGTGCATTCATAGACTCTTACAGCTAAAAATCCAGTATCAAGAACTAAACTACAAACACAGTATCAGTATCAACAAACACAAACATTGTATTGTAGCTCAAGGATAATAGCAAAACTCAATAATTTTAAGCACAAAGTTGCAAACTTGAAAGTTCAGAGGAAATGTTATGTATTCTCTCTTTCTTTATTGAAGCAAAAAAAAAACCAAACTTTGAAGAAAAAACACTCACATTAGTGCATTCATAAACTCTTACAGCCTAAAAATCCAGCATCAAGAACCAAACAACAAACACAGTATCAGTATCAAGAACCACAAACACTGTATTGTAGCTCAAGGATTATACCAAAACTCAACAATTTTAAGTACAAAGTTGCAAACTTGAAAGCTCAGAGGGACAGTCATGTATTCTCTCTTTCTTTATTGAAGAAAAAATAACCGAAATTTGAAGAAAAAAATCACTCATATTAGTGCATTCATAGACTCTTACAGGTAAAAATCCAGCATCAAGAACCAAACTACAAACACAGTATCAGTATCAACAAACACAAACATTGTATTGTAGCTCAAGGGTAATAGCAACACTCCATAATTTAAGCACAAAGCTACAAAACATGGATAGTTCAGGGGGGATTTTAATGCATTCTTTATTTCCCTAATAAAGCCAAAAAAAACCAAACTTTGAAGAAAAACACTCACATTAGCACATTCAAAGACACTCATAGCTAAAAAAAATAAGTATCAAGAACCAAACTTACAAACATAGCAATATAGCATCAGTATTCAGTATCAAAAACCACAAACATAGTACAAAAACTTAGATAAACCCATAATAAACCCAAAAGGGTAGCTCAAACGAACCTGGGTTTTTTAATTGAAGAACAAATTTTTGATTTTGAACGACAAATTAGAAAGAAATGATGATTGTGGCGTATACAGATAGTAGGGCTAGGAGTCTGAGAAGGAAAAAAGAGTTTATGGGAAGTGGGGTAATGGAAAAGAGACGCCATTAGAGAGCAGAGAAAGCAATTCTCGAGATGGGTTTTGCAGCATTTGAGAATTTGGGGGATTTTTTTGAAGCAAAATTTTTTGAAGAAGAAGAAGCTATACTATTCAAGATCAAAATTGTGAGAAGATGACAAGTTCTTTTCCCCTTTGGAATGCTGCATTTTTCTTTTTTATCAAAGAATGTAGTTGCCACTTGTGTGAAAATAGTTTGTTATCCTTTACTTCCAAGGTTGGATACTCGTATTGAAACGTGATTAAATTTGAAGGGTCGTTTGTATTTTTATATTATAATATTATTTCATAAGCTATTATTTTATATTAGTAGTTGTAGTATTACTTCTCGTACTTCTGCTACTTCTTTTTTCAGATTATTTTTCTTTGAGTCAAAGATCTAGGATCTATCATCAGTTATTATTGAAGTTGAGATATTTCATGCAAAAATAACTTGACTTCAACCATATATTGCTCAAGTTGAGGCAAAATTACTTAACTAAACTTTAACTTTACGGGTTTGAATTAAGTCACATTGCCTAAATTTGAGCACATATGAAAAAGTCAAGCAAAAATAACTAAAATTCATCCATATGTGCCTGAATTTTAGGAAAAAATGACTAAACTTAATTATATATGTTATCTTAATCTCAGTCATATAAAACTTCAAACATCACATGTATGAAGTTATTCTGGAGTTATAGACTTGTATATTTAGGTACCGAAAAAATATGACTTGAATTGTGGTTTCAAAATCGATTATCCGTGCACTTCGCCCATGATATTAACATCATTTTTCTTTGTTTTACTTACACTGACCTCAAGTTAGATAATTTTAGAATGAATTGGTTATATCTTAAATAGTAGGGGCAAAAGCTGGCTACTAACTCAATTTCTCCTACGTGTAAATACAAGCTGGTAATAGCCCAGGCCCAGATATAGGTCATATATATTGGGCCCATATGCAATTAGGCCAATTTGTACCTGAAGCTTCATCATTTATCGTTTTCTAAGAGTTAATTTAATTTAACTAATTTTCGAAGTTAAATTAGTTAGATTAATTTAATATCTTAAAATTAAAATTTAGATATTTAAAAATTTATATTCAAAGTACTATAAATTGTATTTCTTCTCATATTAATACGATGAAGAAATATATTTTTTAAAATATTGATTAAAGTTCACGTAATTTGAATCTCAAGAAACAAGAAGTGACACATAATTTGGTTTTTTATTTGTTTAAAGATAAGATATTGGTTTGAAAAATTATGTTCAATCTTTACCTCCTATTTACACCTAAAAGTTGTTATGTAATCTAACAAACATTTATCAAACAAAACAATTATGGAGAATGTTCTAGAAACTAAATAAAAAGTCAATGTCCGTTGAATTTTGAATGAAGCCAAAAGTAATAAATAATATTGAAAGATTAACGTGATTATCTAGAGAGAAGACTTTAGTTTGATTTGCGTAATTATTTTGAGAGTTCGATTAATTTGAATTCGCGTTATGTAAGACTTATTATAAGAAAAACATTCCTTATCATGGCTCAAATCTCAGACTTTTAATGATACTTTTTCATATACATATGAAATCTTGAACAATATCGAACAATCTTGATGAAATCTCTGGCTTTAAGGGTGATATTCTCTCTTATGAGTGTATTTGCACAAAGTTTTTTTTCCTTCTTCTAAGGACACAATTTTCAAGCATAAGTAGCTAGGATTCACACACTTATTCAATTTGGTAAAATCATTTATTTAATTCACATATGATTTTCTCCTACATCTAAATGTCAACTACCTTCTACCAAAATTTGTCCTACACATTTTTCTAGTCCAAAATATATATTTAGTTAATACCTATGAACACAACCATAATAATATAAGCTAAGTGCATAAATAATATGATTAACACATTGAAAAAAATTCATAAAATTATCAATAAAGTAAAAGAACCAAAGTCAAATTTGATATACTTCAAACATTATATTATAGTTATATATATGTTAATCTTAACGTACCTCCACACGTAACATGTATTTTTATTTTTATTTTGTTTCATTCATCATTTTTTTAATTCAAGATTCCATAGGCCCCACCCACCCCAATGATATAATAAGAAAAAGAGAGTCATATTCATGAAAACCAAACTTGTCCAACTTCACTAACAAGAAGTTTTTTTTTTACATGATTTTAATTTTCATGACATAGAATCTTAGATTTAGAAAATAGTATGATTTGAATCGGAGACAATAAGTCAGAGACAAATTCAAGATTTGTAGTTATTTTTGTGGTTGAATTTGGGTTGCAAATAAAGACAAATTCAAGATTAAAGTGTTATGAGTTCAGTAAAGTTCTAATCATTGAATTCATTGTTTTTTTACTAAAAATTATTGGTTCAGGGTCCATTATTCATTGAAATTTTAATGATTTTTACACATAAATATATGTTGCGCATTAAAAATATTGAATTCAGATGAACCTGATATCGTAACGTTATATCCGCCTTTGGTTTACGTGTATTATGCGTGTGTGATAACACCATGATTTTTGCATTCATCACCAAGATTTTTATGAGCTAATTAGCTTCATTGTTTATGAATTTTTAATTTTGACCAATGTCTCTACAACTTAAAATATTTTAACCTTTATTTTCCAATGGAGTATTCTTTTACCATTTTTTATTTACAAAAATGTCAATGAAGAGGGAAAAAGGTTCCATAAATGAAAACCTAGCTAATTATAACCTAAAATTTTTTTCTTTTGAATTGCCCTTAATTAGCATTTAGGTGCGTATATTGAATTAGTTTGAGCAAATCCTCTCTTTTTTTAAGGTCCGTATTTTTAAAAGTTCCATCAATATTGGAAAATTATCCTTTCAGACGGCGTTAAACTCGAGTGTGATGTTTATTTATTATTTATTGCTCAACACCATAATCTTACAAGTAAAACATTAGACTGTCCTCTAACGTTTTCAATAACGTATTACTCAATTTTAGACAATGGTCAAGCATTTTTTATATAAGTTTCAGTTTGTGCAAAAATAATTTTTAAACCGTAATCTAAAAATTTCATAAGTTGCAAGAAAATTTCACGAAAAAATAAAATATTACGTAAAATATGTTATGAATTGAAAAAAGACGTACGTACACAATAAGTTGGTTTAGGAGTGCAAAACAATCATCATATTAAGTGACCCCCCAACCTATAACCAGATTACCAACTACACACTTATACTTCATGGGGGTCCTATTACCTCTCTGAACATTTTAAAAATGAAATATATATCCCCTTAAAATCGAACACCCAGATTCGCACCAAGTAGTGATTTGCACGCGCCCTACCACGTATTATTACCCTTTTTTATATATAAAAAAATAATTCTCTTTCTCTATTATGCTTTTTTCCTTTTATATTTTCCTTTTCTACTTTTCTTTTTCATTTTCCATTCCTCTTTTTCTCTGTCTTCAACAATGCTTTTCAGATTTAAAAAAATGCTTATTCAGATGGGATACATTCCATGACTACTACATCTTCTTAGACCTTTAGAGGAGATCTGAATACCGACAGAATCTCGATGTTCTTTATTGAAGCTTAAGGAGAACGGAAAACTCCATTGTCGGAATCACTTCTGTTTCCACTGCTAGTATTGAACAGAAAATAATGCTTTGAAAAATCACTAGTAAACAACACTAGTTAGCCGAAATGAAGATACTGGTGTTGGCTAGCGGAGAGACTAGTGTTGATTTCGATTTAACAATATTAACTTAAGAAGTCTGATTGATTCTTGCAACCATTTCAATAAATGGGTTTTCTCCATTAATTAGTTTGTTACCCAATGATTTTGTAAATAAATTCTTCTATGTTAATGGGTTTGTTACCCAATGAATTCTTCTTCATTTTTACACTAAAGTTCAATCCTCTTGAATTTCGATTATAATTTTGAGTTACCGTAACATTTTCAAATCAGTGAGAAGTGAAGCTACAGTGACAAGTGTGTGATTTGAATATGAGAGTTGGCTTAGTGATGAATGGATGATGCGGGCCTGACAGTGGAGGTGAGCCGATGTTGCCCTGTTGAAGATGAAAAGAAAGAAGAGTGAGCAAGGTAAAAATAGAAAAATAAATAAGTAAAAGAAAACATAAAAATTCAAAAAAAATCAGAAAAGTAATATGAAATAAAAGAAATACTTATAAAATTAAAGTTTTAATTATTTCTTTGTCACCTCAGTATTTAGGGAGCAAATAATTCCATTTTAAAATAGTTCAAGGAGGTAATAGGACCGTCGTAAAGTATAAGTGTATAGTTGATAATCTGGTAATAGATTGAGGGGGCATTTGACTATTTTCTCTTTATATTTTGTTAGGTAGAGTTACTTTAACTAACATGTTCAAAGTCCAATAATAATTAAGGCATATATTTATAAATATTATATAAAAAAATCATTTTTTTCTGTTATTCGTTATAATTAGCTGCAATTATAGGTGGTTTTGGATATATAGCTTTCAACCAACCTATATGAAGTTATTAATTATTATAAAGTAGAAATAATAATATGAAATCTTGTATGAACATAAAGAAATTCCATTTTATTGAGTAAAGCTTTCATGTATTCTCATTAGATTAATTACATATAATTGACACGTGTACTACGTACAAGGTGGTATATTTTTTTAAAATTAGATTTCTAATTGTACATTGACATTATAATTCACCAAACTAGGTTGCTATTTGTTTAACTTCGAGCCGTAGATATGGAATCGCCTTCATAAGAGAGTGTATTAATCTTGATGTGAGATTGTTTATCGCAAATTCAAATTCAGCTTGATTCTAATATATGCATCAAACATTAGATGAAAAATCAAAAAAATGATTAAAAATAATTAAATAATTAATAATCTAAATAAAATATTAGAATATTGTCTAATATTTATAAAATTTTAGATCATGATTTAACATTTTCTCATTAAAAAATTAATTTATTTTTAAAAAATCCTTAAATCATGATCTAAAAGGTCCATAAATTACAAGAAAAAAATCAATTACTAAACAACATCTCGAAAAAAGAATAATTGATGAAGATTATTTCAAAGCCACCCTTTGAAAATTTAAACAATGAAATGAATAATTTATCATAGTAGATAACGTAACTATAACCATGTATAAATCTACTAGAAATAGCATCAATTCTTAGTAAATTTGTCCTTTCTTAATTAAAAAAAAACCCAAATATATTTATTCAAATTTTACACGAAATATTTAAAAAAACTATTTGAAAATAAAAAAGACAAAACTTATCAAGAGATTTTGACCCCCTCCACCGATTAATAATTGACTAATTTATATTATTAATCTATCTTTATCACATGAAAGGTTAGATTAATTAAAAAAATTAAATCAATCAATCAGTGTTTATGAAGCTTTTCATAATGGTCCAATAATAGTAGCAACAGCTAATAAAAAATATTAGCAGTGCAAATTGAGGAGGTCAAAATTAAGCTCCTAGCTATAAATGTCAATATTTTTATTACTTATATTATAGATGGGACCCCTCCCCACCCCACGCACCCCCCAAAATTTTTTTAATTTTTTTTCTAAATTTTTGTTCTACATATTATAGTTGGACCACAATATGAAAAAGTCATTACTCTTGAAACAATTTTAATTTTTTGTTTAGGGATAATTATAGCTTTTGTCCCTTGATTATTGATGAATTTTGGTTTTAGTCTCTTTAAATTGTAAATATATAGTAATATTTTTTATAACTATATGTGACACCCCAATTTAAGATTAGTAGTCTCATATTGACAAAACACAGGAAAGATGTTGGGTAAATAAATAAGCAAGTCTTATACATTAATTAGTGACGTGTTTTAAAGTCATGCAGACCTAGACCCAAAGTGGACAATATTACTAGCAGATCGGACCATTATACTATATCACCCTAAATATAGAGTAATAGTACAAACAATGATAATTGAAGGTTGAACGTGCTTAATCAGAAATTAAAATGATTAAAATTAGACTTTGTCGATATTTGAGGACTAAAAGTGCTAATATCATGCTCCTTTTTTTTATATTTGGTAAGCATGCATCATATTTCATTGGTTTTGCATATTCATAAAACATCATTGACATTATTTTATTTTCAGATAATCTTAATTGTTGTATAATTCAAATCTAATGGACCCATAATGACAATCATCTTCTCAATAGTCTCCTCTAAGTCAATTAGTAATATCTTTTATCTAATCCAATTTTAGGCATATCTCAAAAGAAAAATTACCGAGTCAATATAATATAAATATAATTTAATGCGTCAAATTAATAAATACACGACATACTTTACTTTTTTCGCTTGTAATTTAATCACATAATAACGACATTAACTTAAATCTATGGTTTTAATTGAATGATTCGAATCTGATATATATAACTTATTCTAATATGGCTCATAAGAAGTTAAATAAAAAAATATATTATTGTCATTATACTATTGTGAACGTATTATAGAACCTTGGGGTTTATAATATTATGACATATTATAAATTGGTTGATGGCTACGTGATAACACATTTTAATAAAATAATCAATCTAGAGTACTAGTCAAATTAATTTTAAAATTTCACTTCTATTTGCTTTACTTTTTATTTGAAGTCTTTGACTATAGGGAAGAAAAGTCATCAACGTTTCTATATTTACACACCATAGTGGAGAGGGTGGAAAAATGAGACATTAATTTAAATCCCATATGGTTAATTTCATATTTAGCGTCGATGCGACGTTGTCTAAATGACGAACTTTTCAGACTCACAAAATAATAGTTTTACCTTTGTTGTGTCAATTGTGCTATATAATATATTAATTTTAAAAAATGCTATTTATATCGTTATTATGTTGACGTTTGATCAGTTATTTTTACTATTGTACATTGATTGTAGCTAGCATTTTTTTATATCAAAAGTGTATATTTTAATTAATTAAAGATTAAAAATGCTTAACTAAATATTACAAGGACTAAAATTTAAACCCATCATTAATTGAGGGACCAAAAATGATAATAATAACCCTTACTATAAATCCCATAGAGTTTCATATTTAAAGTCGACATAACTTTGTCTAAACGCCGACTTTTCAAACTCGCAAAACTTTAACTTTTCTTAGTGTCAATTCTACCATATAATATATCTTTTGAAAGGAAATTTTGTATATTATTTTTTTATTGACGTTTAATCAGTTCTTTTTCTACCGTACATTGATTATACAAGAAGGAAAAAAAGACCATTAGAAGATAATTAATGATTGTTTTTAAGTTTTTTCAAGTCACAAGTATGATATTATTTGGCTAGATTTTTGTCCTATCCTACTACTATATATTCACATGATTTGTGGTACAAAATTAAACTTCTAATGTGGACCATTGTGACTTTTTCTTGGTTCAATTTTGACTGATTCTTGTGATATTAATTAACATTAATTGCACCAATTTCCCTTTTTTGGGAAAAAAATAAAATTGGAATTTAACATCCTCTTTAGTTTAGTGTCGATGTGATTTTATCTAAATGACAAAATTTTCGAACTCGCAGAACTATAACTTTATTTTAGTGTGAAGGAAATAAAATTACCCAAGGTAATAATACATGCACAAGTGAAAGACCCAACACAATGATTTTGTAAGAGGTTTTATTCAATAACTCAATGACTCTTGTATTTTTGTACAATGAATGTATCTCTCACTACATTGAAAATATGTAATAAGGCACCCCTATTTATAGGACTAACAATCAAAGTAAACTAGGACTAGGAAATTATAAAATTAACAAATCCTAATTAAACAATAAATAAATAAATACCATAAATAACAAATCCTAAACTAGTAAGGAATCCTAAACTACTTAGAAATCCTACTCTTGGTTTATTTCCTACATAGCCTCCCTTAAACCAAGATCCTCAAATGTGATCATGCCCAGCATCTTCTTCAACTTTATGAATAACTCTATTTTTAATGGCTTTGTGAAAATATCAGCAACTTGTTCTTCAGTCTTGCAATATTCAACCACTATCTCTTTATCTTGGACCAAATCACGAATGAAGTGTCATTTGAAGTAGATGTGTTTGCTACGGCCATGAAAAACAGGATTCTTTGTTAACGCAATTGCAGACTTGCTATCACAAAATATTTTTGTAGGATTATCTTGCTTGTGTTGAAGAAATCCAAGCATCCTTCTCAACCATAATGCTTGTGTAGCACTACTTGTTGCGGTCATGTACTCTGCTTCAGCAGTTGATAAAGCAACAACTTGTTGTTTCTTTGAAGACCAAGAAAATACATCAGATCCCAAATAAAATGCATAGCATGAAGTACTTTTTCTTTGCATCATATCACCAGTTCCATCTTTAGTCAACTTCCATTTCTCTTCAATAGGGGTCAAGATTGGTTTAGCTTTGTCCATATTAAATCTTTTCAAAATATCACTTGCATATTTTTTCTTTTGCTTGTATCCTTTAACAACTAATCTTGCCTTAAATCGATCTACTTCTCCAGATGGTTTGTATTTGGTTTTGTATACCTACTTGACTCCAGTTGGTTGTTTTGAAGGCGGCAAATCTGTCAACTCCCAAGTGCTATTTTTCTCAATAGCATGAATTTCTTCATCCATTGCATTCATCCAATGATCATCTTTGGCAGCTTCCTCAAAAGTAATTGGATCACAATCTGCAAATAGTGCAAAGTTCACAATATCTTCGTTGGATAAATTTTTATTATTGTCAACAACATAATCTTGCAGACAGGCTGGTAGTTGGCGATTTCTTTGTGGACGAATCGATGTTTCTGTTTGAACAGGTTAAGCTATTTGTTCCTCTTGATCTCTGCTAGAGCTTCCTTCCTCCATAATTGAAACGATTTGCTCAGACCTAGGCAACTCAGGATTTTTCTTTGACCATTCCCAAGTATTGTGTTCTTCAAAAGTTACTTCTCTACTAATAATTACTTTTCCTGTATCTGGATTAAATAACTTGTAACCCTTTGTCTCATGACTATAACCAATAGAAATACACTTTTCTGCCTTATCATCTAATTTCTTTCTCAAAACATCAGGAACATGAGCATAAGGAAGACAACCAAATACTTTTAGATGAGAGATATTTGGTTTCTTACCAGTCCAAACTTCTTGTGGAGTTTTTCCAAAATTGGATCAAGTTGGACACCTGTTTAGAACATAAATTGCACAAGAGACAGCTTCTGCCCAGAATTCTTTGGGAGTATTTTTGGAATGCATCATTGATCTCACCATATCCATCACTGTTCTATTTTTTCTTTCAGCTACGCCATTTTGTTGAGGAGTATATCTAGCAGTCAATTGATGTTTAATGCCAAACTTCTTTAAATAGTCATCACAAACAAGAAACTCAGTGCCCCTATCCGTTCTTAATGTCTTAACAAAATATCACTTTGCCTTTCTACATAAACTTTAAAGATTTTAAAGATTTCACATGCATCAGATTTATTTTTCAGAAAATATACCCAAGTTTTTCGACTAAAATCATCAATAAAAGTAATAAAGTATTTACTACCTCCATTGGAAGGAACTTCAACCGAACATAAGTCTGAGTGGATTAGCGCCAATGGTGCATTAGCCCTCCAAACTTTGCCTTTTTGAAAAGTTTCTCTATACTTCTTTCCCAAAATGCAAGACTCACACTTTGTATCAGGAAAATCAACAGAAGGCAAACCATCAACTATTTTATTTCTTGCAAGATATTTCAAGCTCCCAAAATTCAGATGGCCAAAGCGTAGATGCCACAACCAAGTATCATTAGAGTTCACAGAACTAAAGCAAGGTAAATCTCCACGGTTAAGATAAAGAGGCCACAAACGACTTTGATTCATTTTTACCGTTGCAATTAATCTAATTTATCATCGCTAATAGTGCCAATTCCATACTTAAATCGCAAATCATATCCTTTTTCTGTCAGTTGTCCTAAGCTCAACAAATTATGATGAAGACTTGAAACATAATAAACATCAGATACAAAGTGAGAAGAGTTATTTTTTGAAGTAATTGGAATTCTTCCTTTTCCAACAGCAGGCACTTTAGAGTTATTACCAAGTCTTACGGTAGCTCTAAATGATTCATCTAGATTAACAAATAATTCCTTATCCCCAGACATATGATTGCTACAACCAGAATCTATAAACCATTCATCCCCTTTATTTTTTTCTATTTCTGAGCTAGAAAATAATAAAGTCTTTTGTTTATCTCCATAATTTTCAGCCAATTTTGCATGTACTTCTTTATTTTCAGATTTTTTAAACCAACAATCTCTTTGATAGTGTCCAAATTTTCCACAATTATGACACTGAACTTTTGATTTGTCATGTCTCTGAAAATTTTGATTATTTTGTTGTTCATTTCTAAAATTATTATTATTATTTCTCTGTTGGTAAGAATAATTACCTCTGCCACAGCCTCGAAAATTACCTCTGTTTCCTTGTCCTCTACCTCTGAAATTTTGACCTCTTTGATTTGTCTCGGCCAAGTTTGATATCTCTTCTTTTGGATTAGGTTGATTCACCTTTGCTTGCAACACTTCATCAAGTTTTTCTGTCGTTTGTTGATTCAAGGACATCTCGTATGTCATCAATTCCCCTTCTAAATCATCAAGTGTCAAAGTGCTAAGATCTTTGGTGGCCTCAAGAATCGTCTTTTTGGTGTGAAATTTTGTATTCAATGATCCCAGTACTTTTTCAACAATTTTAACTTGATCTAAGTTTTCTCCATTAGTTCTCATATCGTTGACAATATTAGTAACCCTTGTCAAAAAATCTTTGACAGACTCAGTTGAGTGCATTTGAGTTAACTCGTATTGTCTTCTAAGCTCTTGCAATTTGACTCTTCTAACATTTACTGAACCTCGATGTGAATTCACCAGAATTGTCCAAGCCTCCTTTGCTGACTTAGCATGTAAAATTTTATTATATACATGCAATTCAACCTTGCTAACAAGATAAAAACGTGCCTTAACATCCAATTGTCTATTTTTCTCCAATTGTTTTGCAGCTTCACTAGTCAATGTTGTGCCCTCTGGGACTTCCTCATATCCTTTATCAATAATGGGCCATAGTTCAACAATTTTGAAAAAATTCTGCATCTGGTGATACCAACTCTCAAAATTATTTTTTCCATCAAACACAAAAACAGGACAAGTGGCTATATATTGACTACTCATGTTTTTTTATATATATATATGTTGAATCTCACACAAGATTTATATAAGGATCACACACAAACTTTTAAAAAGATCTCACACAAGCTTTTATAAAGATCTCACACAAGCTCTGATACCAATTTGAAGGAAATAAAATTATCCAAGGTAATAATACATGCACAAGTAAAAGACCCAACACAATGATTTTGTAAGAGGCTTTATTCAATAACTCAATGACTCTTGTATTTTTGTACAATGAATGTATCTCTCACTACATTGAAAATATGTAATAAGGCACCCCTATTTATAGGACTAACAATCAAAGTAAACTAGGACTAGGAAACTATAAAATTAACAAATCCTAATTAAACAATAAATAAGTAAATACCATAAATAACAAATCCTAAACTAGTAAGGAATCCTAAACTTCTTAGGAATCCTACTCTTGGTTTATTTCCTACATAGTGTCAGTTGTGTTATATAATATGTATTCGAAAAATACTTCATATATTCATTATCTTCTTATTGATATTTAATCAGTTCTTTTTTTTATGGTACATTTTAAAAGGAAAAGAGACAATTAGAAGATGATTAATGATTTTAAACGGCTAATTTTTTGTATTATGCTACTACTATATATTCACATGGTTTGGCATACACAATAAAAGTTCTAATTAGTGTGGAATACTTTGATTTATTTTTTTTAAATTCAACTATGATATTTTTAAAACAATAACTGTTTCTGATAAACTCACGACTTACTAATTAGCAATAATTACACCATTTTTCCTTTTTTTTCTTTTGTTGGGTAATAGACATTTTTTTTGTTTTGGGCATGGGGTGGGGTTGGGGGGCGGGGGTGTTACCTATTGGAGATAAATTCAACATCATCATAAATGACATTTGAGATAAGAGGAACAATTAATTAGCACATGGCTGCCTATCTTTGTACATCACTATCTCTACAAGAAAATTTAGCCAATAATATATGTAGGACTTGACTTATTTTAAATAATTTCTACTCTATTAGCATACATTGACTATCTTAATTTTACTAATTTTATCCACTCCATAGAATAATCTCACAAATATTTTTTATGTTAAAGTAATTAAACTTTTTTTACTATAACAAAAAAATATTATATTTTACTCATTATATAGTTTGTAAATTGTAATTGAACTCCACACATTATAACAAAAAAAGCAATCCATCAAGGCGACTTTACAATTATAATTGATAAAGTTTTGTAATGTTAATGATATAGTGTAGATAAAGTCCAATAATCATACATAAAAATTAATTGTAATATTTATAGGATTTTATTCACTATAATAATAAAGTCACAAAAGTATTTTTGACTATATTAAAGTAATTGAATTTTTCTCATTATAATAGTAAAGTCGCAAAATAAACTATTATCACATCAAAGTAATTGAATTTTTCCCATTATAATAATAATGTCGCAAAATAAACTATTGTCACCTCAAAGTAATTGAATTTTTACACACTATAGTAGTAAAATAACTAAACTTCACAAACTATAACTACAAAATCTACCCATAAAGGTAATTTTGCTATAATAGTAGATAAAATTGTGACTTCATTGTAATGTGGATATATAGTGGGTAAAGCTCAATAATTAATTTATATTACCAACTATTATTCTGTGACATTATTGTTGATATAAAATGAGTAAAATTCAATTACTTTTTATCTTCAATGCTATTATTATTTGAACAGTCAATCTAATAGTCAGTCAAATATGAAACAACCTAATTAGATAGGATCAAAGTAGTAATTAATTAGTTGAAATGATTAATATGTTCTCAATAAACACAACTTTCTAGGGTCTTTGTTTCATGATTTTGAGGAAGATCTATAATTAACAAACATGAGTTATTATTATTATTATTTAAATAAGATGCTAATTTAAGAAAATTTCTTATTTCTTAATTCATTTTTTAATATAAATAGTCTGTCTAATCTATATCAAGTTCTGCCACAAATCTTGGATTAGCAAGTTCACCTACATGTATTACAGGTATTAATTAAATCAAATATTCCCTCCGCTCTATTTTATGTAGTATAGTTTATTAAGTTATTCATATTCAATAAAAATCGATTAATATCTTCCTATCGAGTACCGAGTCATTAAAAATATAGTTAAAAATAACTATCTTAGTGTGACCATTATTTAGAATAATGTCTTCGAGTTAAAATAATTGTTAATTTAAAATGAAGGAAGTCGGTTGTAATAAAATTTCGAACTCAATCTCATAAAGTTAAAATTATGAATCTTAATTATGTTTTGAAAATTTGTTGTACTTGTTTGGTGGTTCAAAATTTGATAATTAGTCTATATAGGCTATGACCAATCATATCCAATTGCTGAATTGTACGCCATTATTTAGGCAGACTTTGGATCCTTTTACTGTAACATAAAATAATAATAAAAAACAAAGACCACGTAAATAAAGTTTCTATTATTATTTTCTCACTTAATATTTGGTGTTTGTATCTGAGTTTGATTAAATTTGAATTCGTGTACTGCAAAATTCATTTCAAAGATAGTGATTCTAATTAAGATCGCTAATTAAAAGTAGAGTAATACAAACATCCCACTAAATAATACTTCTTTCGTTTCAATTATTTGTTTTATTTCTTTTCCTTAGTTCGTTTAAAAAATAATATTTTTTTAAGCAACTTTTTAATTCTAATTTTTCACGTAACAATAGTATATACCATAAGATTAAGACATCTATTCAGTTTAAAATTACAAAATTCAAAAATCGTCTATATTATACTCTCTTCGTCCAACAATAGTTGTCCACTATACTAAAAATATTTTTCCAGTTTAGAAAATTAAGAGATAATTTACCTTTTGTGTCTATTTTACTCTTGTTATTAAATACAATTTATCATCTAACACATTTCTCAAAGCATTAAATTTAATAAAATCAAAGGATAATATAGTAATATTACCTTTATTATTTATTGTTTCTTACGGAATGTACCAAAGCAATAATGGACAGCTATTATTGGACAGAGGGAGTATTAAACTTCATGTCAAATTAAAACGAGAATAAATTTGAAACAAGGGAGTATAGTATATTACAATATTTTATGGTGGAAACTTGTGTCTCCTTATATATAATAAATTTAGTCTATCTAATCACTCAACTAGTGTAGGACAACTTTATGAAAATTGAAAATTAATGTGTGTTCTTTGACTTGTGTAAGATAATATATCTCTCTCAATAATATATATATATTGGTGTCCAAATTCACTTTTCCTAAGCCAATCCTTTTAGTCCATTTTTTTCAAAATCCTTTAGAGAAAAAAAATAATTATGGGAAGAGCTCCATGTTGTGATAAAGCAAATGTGAAGAAAGGGCCATGGTCACCTGAGGAAGATGCTAAATTAAAAGAATATATTGACAAATTTGGCACTGGTGGAAATTGGATTGCTCTTCCACAAAAAGCTGGTATGTTTTATTTAATTGAGTATCTTGATAAGTAGAGTCGGGATTTTGATTTTACGTGTTCTGAATTTTATACAAATATAGTTGTTTGAATCGAAAGGATTGAATTCTGATGCAGATTTATTGGTCTTTTTCTAGTTATGTTTTAATTTTTTTTGCTCTCTTTTGTATTGGAGTTGAGTCAAGATTTTAGACAAATTATTTATGTTTAAATCGAAAGTACTGAGTTTTATCGAATCTATAAGCAGAATTATAGGTACTTACATACTTGATTTGTTGTGTTTTTTTTTTTTTCTTGTTTTGTGTTTTTTTGATTTATATTTGTTAATCAATTCTGATTTTTTGACTTATTTGTTTGTGATTAGGACTAAGAAGATGTGGAAAAAGCTGTAGATTAAGATGGCTAAATTATCTTAGGCCAAATATTAAACATGGAGAGTTTTCAGATGAAGAAGACAGGATCATTTGCGGCCTTTATGCTAACATTGGAAGCAGGTATATACATATTTCTTCTACTAAAATTTCAATCATTATTAAGTTGTGATAACATAATTTTAAAAATACGATGAGTTCGCTGCTAAAAATCTTAAAATTCAAACACATCAACTTTGAATCATGGATCAACTTCTGAGTAGGGGGGAGGGGTGGTGTTGAGAACAAGTTATAGATCGTTCGTGTGAACCGCTTTCCTCCTTCTAGCTCCGTACCTAAATGGGATGTGATAAAATTTCAAATAAATTCAAATCTTGAATCAGTCTCTGCTTCTGAGTAGCATGATTCTAGAAATATACTTTGCATGCATGAGTATTAGTACTTTCAAGAATTAAAGTCTAGTTAATTAGTAGTAAATTTTATTTTTTATGGTCATGGAAATTAAACTAATTTTGATATCAAAAAAACATATGCAGGTGGTCAATAATAGCAGCTCAATTACCAGGCCGGACAGATAATGATATCAAGAACTATTGGAACACAAAGCTCAAGAAGAAATTAATGGGATTTGTCTCTTCATCTCACAAGATTAGGCCTCTTAATCATCACAATTATCAACACCAAATTCCCACTAATTGCTACAATAATTATTCCTCACAAATTTCACTTCTTCAAGCTTCATCTTTATTAATCTCATCAAATTATCCCAACAACACAATTTTCCCATGCTATGAACCCAATATTCCTAGTACAATCCCATCAAGTACAAGTTTCTTAAGGACGGGTGCATCGGTAAGTTGTACTTCAGGCATTACCGGTAGTACTTTCCAAGAAAGTAATTTTATAGGTCCCGCTACTTCGTCTGACGAGAGTTATGGCGTTTCGAATTTGAATTTTCATAGCTATATATATAACAACGGTATTATTGGTGAAAGAGAAGAAGACCAGATAAATAATTCAAAGTTCTTGATTAACGAAGGCGGAGAAGGAAAGTTGATTAGTGAAAATAATGGTAGTGGTTGTTATGTTGATGAGCAACAAAATCCATTAGATTATAGTAGCTTGGAGGAGATTAAGGATTTAATTAGCACTAATCATGTTACTTGTAATAGCAATAACTTTTTGCTTGATCATGAGATCAAGACAGAAGAAAAAGTCATGATGTACTATTGATGTAAATATGAGAAGATTTTTCAATTTGGGAAAAGTAGTTTTTTTTTAAAAGTGCAATTGGAAAAAGTAAAAAGTTTCCTTTGTACATTTATTTTTGGGAAATTAATGTGTTAGTACTCATGCCCTTTTTTATTTTTTACTTTTTTAAAAATATAAAGATAATGTTCGAATTAGTTTATTCTCATATTAACTATTTCAGCATCCATATGATTACTTTTTAACAAGATAAATATCAGATACATTTATGCATCAAAACTTATATCTCTCTTAAAATTTGGATCGTGATTGTCATATAGTATAATTTTTATCCATTTTATTGAACGCATCGTCATGTGTTAGCACTATCGTTTTAGTTGTAATTATTTCATATATGTTAAAAAATATGCATACAATTAGATTGCTCAAGGATTATTGTAAATAATTAATTCTATTTAGTAATATTAATTAGTAACCCAAAATAACGTATTATAATAATAGATTAAATTATACTGAATATAAAAAATTCCTACTATTATTATTATCAATATATATAACTTATATTTTTTTCTCTATAAATATCTTATTAGTCTCTTGGAAACTAGAGGAGCCATTATATTTTCAAACTTCAATGATGAAACATGCACAGTTTAATTTATTTCATCCTATTTGTTTTTATCATTTATTTATATATATAAAAAAAATATGTAACTTGTTGTGTTGTCATGTTTTGTAGCTTTCTCCTTTTTTTAATAAGAAAAATCTGATTTTTGGTCAGGTATATATAATCTTGGATTTTTATGGTCTAAAGTTTTCTTTTAAAAAAATGTCTTCATCAATGAATTGAAAGGTTCCTAAATTCGAAAAATAATAATCTAAGCAATAAGTGCAAATATTTTTTTTTCATTATTAGAGGATTTTAAAACAAAGTTATATTAGGAAAGTTGTGATTTCCATCACGAGTTTTTTTCCTACAAATTAAACTAGTCAGACCCTACTGATTAAGACATTTGGTTAGAAAATAAGCACAATTTGCATCCATCAATTTTAAAATATAATTAATAACATCATCTAACAAATTCAATATAATCTCATAAGTGTGATCTGAAAAAAATAACGTGTATGTAAATCTTAATCTTACCTCGACTAACCTCATAGAGATAACCATCTAAACCGTAGGCAAATTTAGTGTACAACATATGAGTTCACGAGAATTTTTTAAGCTTTTATCCAGAGTATAAATATTTGACTATAAATTCAATTATATTACACATTAACTTGAGATTTTGAATTCTGAATCTGCGTCTGACCTACGTCATATTTCTATCACTGAATACTCCTATTGATAAGGACAAATTTAAATATATTAATTAATTAGTAATAAATGATGAATAATTTATTTGTGATTAAATAAATATTCCACTAGTGGGGAACAAAAGACATAATTATAAAAAGTGGAAATCAAGTCATGTTTTGCAGGCAAAATGTAAAGAGAATCCTCATAGGGAAACATCCAAGAAAATCCAAAAAAGTTGTGATGTCTTTGTTGTATATGTTAGAACAAAGTTGAATAATTTAGGTTCATTAATTAATTAAAATAATTTTTAAATTTCATATCCTGACTATTTAATTTATTTTATTTTATTTGATCACTTAATTAGATAATTATAGGTAAACGATAAATATTATTTTATTGATCAGTACTGATAGAGACGTATATATTCAAGAAGTGTTAATCGACAACTATTCATCAGAAAATTATACTATTCTCTTGATTTCTTCGAAGATTTACTCTTTTATATTATGATATTCCTTAGTGAAATGTAAGAAAAAAAATCTTTATATATAATGTATAATTCAAATCATATAACTAAAATAAGTATAATTTTTTTTGGAAGATCTTGATTCTTGAGAGGTGAATGCATTGACTTCTTCACCAATTTTTGTTTTCTTGTGTGGATGATGATATTAAAAGGAGAATAATTTATTGGAACTTGCCAGCTATGAGATAAGTTAAATTATTTTAATAAAGAAATATTATGTTACTTAATTAATTTTTATGGGAAAAAGGTTTTTCTCTAAGAATGTCTTCTCTAGTGAAGTTATAAAGGTCAAAAGGTGTTTACTGTAAATCAAATAAAAATTGTATGTATAGGATTTTTTCTATAGTGCTACTCTAATTTTATATTATGAGAGACCATCATCTAATTAAGTTGAATATTAGTAACTACACATATATTATCGAACCACAGGAATATGATTGTGAGATGAATGAAATTTCTCTATTGTTTATCAGATGTCGAATTCAAAATCTAAAAGTGAAGAACTCTTGGCTAATAATGTTTTCTCTTTTGATAGATTCTACAAGATACAGATACAATTAATTGGGTCAATAAATTTCAAATGTTGAATAATTAAACACAAATTAAAGAAGAGTTTTACTTTGACAAGTAAAACTATGAAATATTATTTTTGATGTTCAATTTTGATAACTTGTGGAAAATGACAACATGATGAAAATTTTGCAACATATTAATCAATTAAGTTAAATAATCATTACATATATAGACCTAAAAGAGACATTAAATTCCACAATGTTTTTCTTTTTCTTTTCCCAAAAGCATGGGTTGAAAGTTTAGGCCGGCCTTCGTGGGAAGGTACATTAAGGATGAGATTTTTAATTAAGGATGAATGCATCATGTTTATTATAGACTCTAGAGGCAAATCTAGCTTTAAAGCATGAGATTCACATGAATTCATTAACTTTTGCTTAATTATGTATTTATATGAATAAATTTATTAAATATTTGTGAATACTTAACCACAAATTATGTTCTTATTGTATATTCACTTGAAATCATTTAAGAATTCATAAACTTAAAATCATGTATCCGCTTATGTCAAGTGCAACCCTGGGTAGTAACCCCATTTTTTTTCTTCATTGAAACCACAATTAATCTGATCTACACAACGCAAAACCTATTAAATATTAAAGTGCTCTCTAATTAAGATCTTTTCCTATTCACAAGGTTCAAATATAATTTTTTTAGTTACGAATGAAAAAATCTTATCCATCCCATTATAACTCCGAACGATAACCAAACTTTTCCCCATAATCACAAGTTACAATTTACAAAAACAAAGGGCGGAGTATCCTTTTTGAGCTAGCTGCTGGTTTAAGACTTTTCCTTTAATTAGGATTTAGGGTCAATGCAACAAATTCTTAGTCTAATTAATTCATGTTAGAATTGTTGATGATACATTAATACAAGTTGTGGTGGGATCGTTTGAGATTTCTTCACTCTTAATTAAAGATTTTGAATTCAAGTTTCTCTAAATGATTTTTTATTTGTTGAGAGCACCATCTTCATAAATGTGCACCTCAATGTGTGAATCCAAATTTGGTCAAACATACAAAAATATATATATATATATATGTCTTTTTGTACGACACGAATTAATTTATTTGTGTACGAATACAAATGAAGAGGAGATTATAAGCAACATCAAACTATAAAAAAAAAAGTCTTTGTTATCTTGAAAGTATTGTCGTATTAATTATGAGCTGTCTTGTTATAGAATACAGATACCATGTATGTTAATTTGTCCAGTTAAAGTTAGGTCTGGATTTGAACTTATAATATGACTTCTACAGTACAATCCTAATACTTTTGCCTTAAGGTACATGTGAAGTCATTTTCTTTCAAGGCACAGAGTCAATGTAAATGTTCAATTGAATTGACTGAGATAGCAACATATGTAACAGTTCAGATCATATGTGATATTGTCCGCTTCAGATCTAGGCTTCAGATTTTGCACACACTCCCAGACACTCGATATTTTTATTTTTGTTGAAGTTTGCCCTATCATTATCTTAATAATGTAACGTTTGGTTAAACTCCATTGAGGTTTTGCCCACCGCCTTGTTTGCCATGGGGCAAGGTGGGAGAAAGGGCTCCTCGTGACGTAAAAATAGTTGAGAGAGGCAAGACAAAGATGGTTCAAACATGTGAAGAAGAGGTGTATTGGATGCGCCAGTAAGGAAGTGTGAGAGGTTAGTTGTAACATGAGTTAGGAGAGGTAGACGTTGGGCAGGAGAAGAATTTGGGGAGTTGATTAGACATAACATGACATAACTCTACCTTATTAAGGACATGACCCTAAATAAGAAGGGGTAGAGATTGAGGATTAGACTAGAAGGTTAGTAGATAGCCGAGTGTCGTCCCACTCTTTAATTTGTGGGTCTTCTCTACGCTTCTCCTTATTAGTTGTAGTATTTGGTAATCATGTTGTTCCTTTTCTTCTAAGTTCATCACAACTATTGTTGCTTCACTTTTTTTTTATGTCATATTTTCTTGCTACTATGCTTCGATTTCTTTTCTTGTCTGTTGAGCCGAGGATCTATCGGGAACAACATCTCCACCCTACAAAAAAAAAAAAATCAAGACGACACTTTTTGTAGGCCATTTGTGAAATTAATCCTTCAATAAATGTCTTGGATCAAATGTTCTTTTGGGCTTAAGTATTGGGCCAATTAATCGATGAATCTTTCTATGTTTCATGCCAAATCCAAGAACTATGTTTAGTTTCTATACACTAGACATAAAATGGGTTATCTCGATATAAAATTTAGGATATTAGGATAAATTTTATACCATAATTATGAAATTATTCATTCCATATAGAATGTGAGATAGATTTTTCGTTTAAAATCTCAGTATTATAATCATAATTTTCAATCCTACGATTATCTAGTTTTGAACCAAACAATATCTTTTCGTCTATGGGATTGGATACTAATTTTGGCATAAAATACAAGATGATTTTATCTTGTGTTTTGGTTGAACATCTGATTTCGAAGTTAGCTATCTCAAGATTATTTATAATGTTATATAGATAACTCTTGCTCACCGTAACATATTAAACTACGTTGATAGAATAATTATTTTAAATATACAATACATGTACAATCAATTCATTTGGTACGCAGGATGGGATGGTCATAGATGTCCCACGGGTTGGTATATTTCATGAGATTATTTTATCTCATATTTTATTACAAATGGTGGGATGATAATCCCAAAATTAGTAATACCTCAAATTAAACATTGAATAAACTAAACTCCAAATTTTATTTCGAAATTACTATCACTATTCCACGTATCAAACGATCCTTTATCAAACTTAAATTCAAATTGAATTTAGAATTTACGCATCCAAAGGGAGCATCGAGGAGCAATTATTTTGTTGTTGTAAGTGACAAAATTTTGGAGTAGTTATATAGTCAGAGGGCATTAAAAATGTTGGGGGAACCAAAACTGAAAAATTACTGAGAAAAGGAAAAAAAAGTGAGTTTGTTTTAGGTGTTGTCTACTTTATTCAAGAAAAAAAAAACTCTTCTGCAAAAATTGTATATCCTTTATTCAACAATGAAGGACATTTTTCCAATCATTCTCTAAAGGAATTTATCAATTTGTCATGTCTAAAACTTTATGCCACTTGAATATAAGTATCAACATTCTTGTTTTTCTATCTAGTTAGAGTGATGCCCATGTCAACAAGTCGCGGGTTGATATAGATTGAGTTACAGGCTTATAGATTGATAATCTTCTTGAAGGGGTGCATGTGACACACAAAAGTGAATCGTCTCATGATAGAGGAAAGTAAAGAATTTTATAAAGCAAAGCACGAGTTTTTATGGTATATGAGCTTTTAGGTTCGATGATGATGTAGCTCAAAGAACAAATTTTGTGAGGCTTGTTGACTAAAGTGGACAATATATGGCATAGTAGTCATGATCTAGTTAGGCTTGTACAATTCGAATATTGTGTTACGAGTTTAACCAATAGAATTCAATAGTAAAAATTCTCGCAAACCTTCAACGATCTTTCCTGCAAATTGTCTTGACAAGGCCAAACTTTAACGTTCATAGTCCGAAATTGAAAGTATATTTTTTTGTAGTTTCATATACAAATTTTCATTCCTGTCAATGTTTACAAGCTTTTCCAACAACTCCACTTGATTTCAAACTCAAAATTTTATATTCCAAATTCAAAAACTACTTCTTAACCTTCCAAAAATGGGCCATTATTGGGCCATTTAATATAAGAGTGAACAGAATTTTCATGGTCCATGAAAAACATAGACTTCATGTCATGTTTTGGTTTGGGCCTTTTTTTCGTTGGGGTTTTCCACACAAATAATCGTGCAGATTTACTGTTTATTTTTTGGAAAAATTACATAAATACACAATTTAAGAAATCATAATCTCTAAAATTTCCTACCATTTAAAAAAATTACAAAAATTCTCCTCTCGGATATATTCTACCCCTTCTCGGATACATCAATCCCATCTTGGATACATCTCCATCCCTTCTTGGATACATTCCTAACCCTCTTGGATATATCCCTCTCATTAAGTATTGTATCATTTGCAATGTATCGGACATCCAAAAAATGTATTCGAGAGCAATGAAAAATCTGAAAATTTTGTAATTGGGGAAACTTCCGGGATAGAATGTAATTAGCCCCCAAATGTATGGAATTTCTGTACTTTATACTTATTTTTCGAGTCGGTATACATTGATTATACACGATCATACACACATTATACACGAATTATACATAATACATTTGCAAGATATTTTTTGTTTAATTAATTGGGTCGATGGCTATTTAGGTTTTTTTTTCTTTTTTCTTTTTTTGTGACAAGATTTACTTAGAAGCCTATTTACTATATATATTATTAGATACTTTCAAATAAAACACTATTACGTAATTATTCTTTAGAGGAATATAACCATAAGAATTTAACTTTATTCCTTTTTTTCAGTAGAAAAAAGAAAAAGAGAAAAAGTTTTTTATTTTATTTTTTTCACATGAAAGTTGGGATAACGTCTCAATCCACCAAACCACAAAGCAAAAGAAGAAAATGCCCAACCTAGATCATCAACATGCCATGTTTTTTTAATATATACTTTTAAAATGCTTTTTTACTTTTTAAAATTTTATTTTCAAAAAATATAAAACTTTATTCTTGATGTTATCGCGTATAAAATTTGTCAATCTTCTTGTTGAAAGATAGAGTCTACGTTTTTACCTTTGCTCTAGTACAGAACGTTAACTTGAGCCCATGACACGTATTATTGTTTGGCTTATGTGACCTCGTGTATCCTATGGATTTATATTCAACTACCTTATAGAATTCTTTAATTTTTCTCTCATTATTATGATATGTAATTAACCTAAAAAAAAATCAAATGTTTATATAATATCGTATATTAGATTTTCAAACACTATTACTAAAAACTTTAAAATTTGGCTATATATGTAGATGCAATGTAATATTGTGAATTTTACTATGTTGTATAGTTTCTTCCACATTTTAATAATGCATTTCCACATCAATATATAAAACCTTTTTTTTAAAAAAAAAAAAGTAAAATAAAATTGGCTACTCTTAATAGCAAAAAAGATTGGAGAATATTTATAATGAATATGTAGAATTATAGTAGACATAGACCTATCTTTTCAACTTTCACAACTTAGGACCCATAATGTTTTTTATTTTCTTTTTCTGCCTTTTGATTTTACATCTTAACCAACTTAGTTTTCTTTTTTTCCTGTTTATTTCAGTGCAATAATTCCAGTACATTTTGTCTTGTAAAAAGAGAGGTTAAAATGACTTTAATTTCTTCTTGTTATTATATTAGTAGTCGAATTGTTGATAATTATGATAAATTTATGAATATTCACAAATATAGAAATTAAAAGTTTGCAATTCAATTAATTGAACGTTTAATATTCTTAGTCACATATCATCGAAATCACAATTCAGAATCCACATAATAACTAAGGGCACAAAAATATAACTATTTTTTAAAAAAAAAATTGGGGGTAGGGGAAGGAGATTATAATGTGGGGTTTCAAACCTTCACTAACAGGGTTGGAACTTAGGTAACCAACCAACTGAGCTACTAAGATTCTCCTAAAAATAAACTAAACGAAAGAGTTATATAAACATGTAAATACTAATGGAGAGTGCATAAAGATAAAAAAAATTCTTTTAATAATTTGTCCTTTTAAAGTTGGAGAAACTTTGTTGTGAAGTGCAAAATATCCTTAATGGAGTGAAATACTAAGCTCTAATTAAGTTGTAGTTCGAAAAGGTTAGCCAGCTTTCTTGCCATATCAATTCCAATTTTTTTTAATTTTTAATCTTAAATATAAATTTGTATTTAGAAATTTCATGTTGAAAATAATTTTTTTTATAAAGACAATTTCATACTTAGCAGGACTCAAATTTACTCTAGTTTTATTGCTAAATAGACCATAGTTAGAGCATGTTTGACATTGCTGCTAAAAACGGCTTATTTCTAAAAGCGTTTTTTCAAAATAGCTTTTCTGAAAAGTCCGTTTCAAAAAAAGCAATTTGTGTTTGGCAAATTCATTTGAAAAGTGTTTTTGATAAACAATTTGTGTTTGGCTAATTTTTAAAAAAAAATGCTTTTGAGAGTCAAATTACGAAAAAGGGCAAGTATCAATGTGTTTTTAATATTAAGATTATTTTATAGAGAGAAACTATTTTAAATATCTAATACAAAACTTTAACTAAATTTTTATTTTAATTAAACTAAAATGTACATATTCAAATTTTTAATCAATATTATACATAGATAAATAAATAAATAAATAAAATATTCACATGATGATTTTAAATATAATTAAAAATACCAAGTAAAATAAATTCAAAAATCATTCCACAAATTAAATCACTACATACGAAAAATATAATTACTTTTTCTCTTTTTTTAATTCTTCAAAAATATTGTTGTTACCTATTTCTAATTACATAAAATAATATATAAAATATAAAATATAAATAATAATAAACATAAAATAAAATAAAAAGTTTATCATATAAAAATAAAAAATAAAATTCTTGAATGAAACTTAACCAAACTTATGAGATATGTTAATTAATTAATAAGAGATATATTGGTAAATATGTATATATGTAAGGGATATTTTAGTCTTCAAAAAAATAATTTTCTGCTTTTGCTTTTTTTAAGAAGCAGAAATTTATAGCTTCTTCCCAACAACAGAAAAATTGATTCTGCTTTTTTTAAAACCATTTTTAAGGGTTTGCCAAACACTTAATTTTTTTTAAAAAAAGACTTTTTTCTCAAAAAAGAAACACTTTTGACTTTCCAACAGCAATGTCAAACATGCTCTTATCCTCTTAACATGATTATTGAATTGAATAAGATAAGCGATAAGCTTTCACTCTCCATCACATTAAATATCTTAATTATATTAAGAATTAAAAACTCATGTAACCAATCATGTTCATTCAAAAGTGTGGTCATATATATATATTCTTAATAATCAATGAAAATTTTATCTTGTCTAGCTATTTTCTTTCTTACATTCCTAAACTTTTGATTCAATGAGAAAAGTACAAGTTGGCATCAATATTCCCTTCATATATATAATTTAATCACCAACAATCATTCTATTCTTAATTAAAATTAATTTCGATTCGAGTTTTGTAAATGAATTTTATTAGTAAGGAGTATCTCCCCTTTAAATAGACCTTACATAATAGAGTATTGAATTTGAATTAATTAAACCTCAAAATAAATACTCATTGTTGCATCCCTTTGTAACCGATATACCTAAGGCGTGTTTGGTACGTAGGAAATATTTTTCTACAAATATTTGGCTTTTACTTATTTTTTGATATTTAGAAAAACTAGTCAAAAGAATATTTATATGTTATCTAGGGAAAATACTATGAGGCTAGGGTAGGATGGGGAAGTGGGGTCGTGGTGGAGCGGATGGGGTGGTTAAGGGATGGCGGGGAGGAGACAACGATCTTAGAGCATGTTTGGATTGACTTATTTAAGTGTTTTTAAGCCAAAATAATTTTAATACAACTTTGTAGTATTTAGATTAAATAAAAAGTGTTTTTAAGCCAAAATAATAAAAATAAATCAAAAGTCATTAGTTAGAAATCTTAACCTATAGCTTTTGACTTATAAGTTATATGCTTATCCATACAGTCTCTCAAAATGTCACTAATGAAACTTGTTCGTCTTACTTTCATTAGGAAAGTCATATTCCTGATTTTTAAGAAATTTATTTTCATAGAGAAAGTCCAGAAAACATTTTAGTCAGCCAAACATAAAAAAAAAGACTCTGAAAATACTTTCCTCCATACCAACCATACCCTTATGTATAACAAGTATATACCAAGTGTATAATAAGTATATTTGATAGAACACTATGATCAAGAAACTACACTTTTACTTGACAATAATATTATAGTTTCAATAAAAGAAACTCCCTTTGTTTTGATTTATCTGTCTGGTTTTGACCTAGTGCAGATGTTAAGAAAGTAAATAATTTTTTTGAATTTTATAATCTTAAATTAAAATTTAAAAATATATAGAATGTATCAAAATCTTCTAATTTTGTGATCTTGAACTTGTCATGTGCACGATTAAAATTAAAAAATTGCTGAAAAAGGGTAGAGACTTTTTTTCAAACAGACTAATAAGAAAAATAAATTAAAACGGTGGAAGTAAAAATACATTCAGTTCTTTAAAGAGAGAAAAGATTGAACAGAAACAAAGTTAAAGCTACTTAATTTCTTCCTTTATTTTGTGTAGCTATCAAGACATCATTTTCTTGACAAAGATATATTTTCACATTTTTAAACCTTTTTATTTTATTTATTTTATTTTTATAATATGGTACAAATTCACCCTATTTTGGTTGGTGAAAAGTCTAGTTAAAAGTCACTTATATCACATGGTAAAGGGCCACCTTTTGTACCCTAACTTTAGCAATTTCTTCACCTTATTGGATTTACTTTTTTTTTATAAAAAAAAAAAAACCATAGTTTTTGATGTAACAAATACCTAAAATCTTGAATTATTTTGAAGACAATGGGGTGGGAGATATTTAAAAAAAAAAAAACAAATACTACAGAAAATTAGAAATTAACTACGAGCAAATTCAATAGCCAAACATCAAAATCCGTTGCGAGTCATATTTATCGATGGATTACCAATAGATTATACAGTAGCTATAAAAAGTTCATAGTTAATTCTAGTTTCTTGTACTGATCCTTTTGTGATCTGTCAATTGCAATACATGGAAAAGGCTGACACAACCCATTCAAACAGCTCTTATATACGCGCTATTTCATGCACACTTGCAGCCGCAGATCGTCTTCTCCTCCTTTCTTTTGAAGTTCAATGTCGGAAATCGTATTCTCAGCCTAGCTAAAGCGAGGCAGCACTATTCGCTTGAAGTAAAGTGTCTTGATAAATTTCTTTTAAATTTTTTGGAGATTTAAGGTAATTTTTTAAACCCAAACAGAGTTTTAGTGTGAAAAAAAAAGAAGAAGAAGAAAATTTCTATAAATTTTCTTTTTTCACAATATATATTTTTTTTCTCCATGTGTATTTGTTTTTAGAACATAGAGAGTCTTGATAGAACAATATGCAAAGTGGGGGGCCTAAATTAGAGATAAAAAAGACTACAATTTCGTCCGTACAATCAAAATTGAGTTGAGATACTTTGACATAAAAGCAAAAAAGACAATATATAATCTTCAATATTATTTGAAATAAAAAAGGGTGTTACTTAAAAAATAAAAAATAAAAAATAAAGGAATTATAATAATAATAATAATTTTTTTAAAAAAACACTATAAATAAATCAAAAGGGTTAATAGTATATTTGGTCCCTCAAGTATTGACAAATTCTTATTTTAATCCCTGTGATATCTGGCTAAGCACATTTATACTATTAATTGAAATGTACAAACAAAAATTATACTATCCTTTTGCCGGTGAATGTTCATAATTTACCACAAGAATTCAGTTCCACTACTTAATTACCGTGTGTTATGATAGGCTTTTGCAGTTATTTCATATTTAATGGTAATATACTTTTGAAAATAAATCAAATCTACATAAAAGGACTAAAAACCACCATTACAACTAATTAAAGGTTAAATGTGTATAATCAAATATTATAATGACCAAAATCAGAATTTATCAATAATCGAGGAACTAAAAATGCTATTATCTCAAATAAACAATGAAATATTGAAGGATTGTAATAAATATTTTTAAAATTGTGAACAATGAAAAAGGACAAAAAGGGCATGGTCCAAAATCTTTATCTTTATGGATGATGCAAAAAGGGAAAATAAAGTGGTCACAAATTAAATATATGTGATAAAAACATAAATATAGATAGAGTTATATATAAAACTTTTTTTTTTGAAAAAATAATAAAATTGTATGATCACTAACATGCACACATGGATACCAACTCTTCCACTAAGAATATTTTTTTTAGAGATTGTAATAATTCATCACTCATCATTCATTATTACAACTCTAGACACATGACAAAAACCTTTTTGGCATTTGCCTTAGAGGTCAACAATATTCATCAAACTTATAATATGGTCCATTCATATTACTCTAATAAATATTAATAATTGGATTGGAGTATGGGGTTCCCACCCACAAAGTCCCTTTGGGATTAAGGTTACCCTATTCTTGATTTCACATTATTTTGTCCTTATTTTAAATATTTTGTAAATTTTTTATTTGATGTCTGATATTTATATTAGGATCTTGACTACTTTGAATTTGTGCCTCGTGAAGCCTATTAAAGGGAAATGTATTCTTTATGAGGATCTTTCCATTCACCTGAGTTGAATTTGAAACATATATTTAAGAATAGAGGAATCATATTCATTCATTACAATTTTTGATGGTCAATTTTCAACTTGTATTGTGTCAACTAAGTTGAAATTTCAACTAAATCTGATGTTTCTTCGAGTAATTAAATAGTATTCAGTAAAAAGCGTTTTAATTATCTTCCTCAGTAGGTTTACTTAGTGAAAATTCAGAATAGTCGAGGCAGTAGAAGTCGAAAGGATTAAACCAAATAAAAAAGCATATATTTGCTTCAAAAGCCTTGTCCCCTTAATTTGTGCAGTTTGAAATAATTTTCTTGTTTTTTACCTTTCATTTTAAGGTTAATTAATTTTAGCTTCTACATTTTCATTAATAACAATTATTGAATGTCTTTTTAAAAAAAAAATCCTAGATTTGTTTGGGGTTATAGATGATCTAACTAGCTTTACATAATTATAACTCTCCAATTTATTTATATTTTTTTTAAAAAAATATTTGGTTACATGTTATTTTTATATATCCATTAGATTATGTTGAAAAAATGGAAGTTGGTTAGAAAGAGTTGCATTACTTGTAGAGAAGATTCCTAAGCATCTGCTCTAGTGATTAATTAATATTAACAAGATTTAATTAAGAAAAGCATGCTTAAGATTTTCTGGAAACCACCAATTAAAGAGTACAAATGCCACTTATTTTAAAGGATTAGTTTCATAATGCAAGTTTGCTACCGTTAAGGATGCTTAATTTATTCATAACTAAGATTTTCTCCGTCTTAATTTATGTGACACTATATTTAACTAGGGATAAAACTATACATATGTCGTACGAGTTCAGACGAACTCGATAATTTTTGCTTAAACCATGTATTTGTATTAGGAAATTCATTAAATATGTATAACATATTAAATTGTAAATCAATACATAAAACGAGTTATGAGTTTAGTGACAAGTTCAGAACTCATAAACCTCGGCTTCCATTCCGTGTTTGGCTTAACACAAAATTTAAGAGTGAAAAAGAAAAATTTTGAAACTTGTAATTTTGAATAAGCGTTAGACATTTATGTCATTATAAATATCATGATTAAGGGTAAAAAAAAATTAAATTAAATTACTTTTTAAATATAAAAATGATATATATATATATATATTCTGCAAGACCTTTTTTCTTCTGATTCTTCTTTATGGGATTTTCACTTTAACAACTCAAGAATAATCAACCCTAGAATCCATTAATATAATTATCAGTACTAATTTTATAATTTATGTTATAATAATTGGTACTATTTTATAATTTATGTTATAATAATTGGTACTATTTTATTTTATTATTAACAGTGATACTGTAATTGTTGAACTGGAATATATCTGTTATTTTCCACTTTTTGAGTTTGAGCTAAAGATAGTGCTATTATAAAAGAAAATTTGATATTCTTATATATGTGGAATATATTGTGAAACAAAGTAAAAAAAATATATAGCATATGCTTTTATGTAAAATGAGTTGTTTTTAGAAATAATTTTATTAAATAATTAGTGGTGCATCCAATAGATGCACATTTTCCATTATTGACAAGTTGGTGGGCCTTATGGTATCAATTTTTCATATATTGTAATTTGTAATTTGTTGCCACCTTTAAATTTTGAATGAAAAATAAATAAATAGAGGTTATATAGTAAAAAAGAATTATAGACCATTTGATTTTATAAGTCGTCGTTTTTCACAGGGAGCATTTTACCTTCAAAATGAGATATTTTGACATTCAAAATAGATATCGAATATCAAACAGAAAAAAAAAGTTTAAAAGTAACTGATAGTAGTAGTGATATTATATATTGTAAGATTCTAATTTGGCCAATCTTCCTAGGGAAAATTTTATGTTGATATTCTTGATTGTTCCTAATATTATTAGCCACCTTCCCCATGTTCAAAAAAAGAAAACAAAGATCTTTTATCCCAAAAATAAAATAACATCAAAACCAATTGTAGAAAATTGAAAGTAAAAATGGTTGTTGTAAACTTGTAATCAGGATCTTTAATTAGAGGTCTCGAGTTATAATTTTGAGAATTTAAAAACCTTTTTAATTTGGTCCTAAATGAACCTTAGGCGCATATCCACATTAATAGGATCAATAATCTTTGGATATCGAATGAGTGAAAATAAAAACAAGCTTATTATATTCATATGTTTTTGTTTTTTTTTCATTTAGCATTTAATATTTATATTGAGATTTGATTAAATTTGACTATACGTCGAAAATTCTATAATAAAGGATAAAACGTTTTATAACAAAAGTAATCATTTATCGACAGACTAAAACCTGATACCTTTAATCAATGATGAAGAGTGGTGATTTGGGGAATGATTAAATATCTTTGTTATAGGCACATTAAAAACTTTTTAGTTTACTTTTGCCCTTTTTACTTTTTTTTTTTTTTTTGGGGGGGTGGGTGGGGTGGAGTGGGGTAGGGGTAGAGGACCATTTAATTATTTGATGTTGCCTAACTATCAATAGGGAATTAAATTAACCTATTCATGTTATTTTCCCTTTGATTCAAATCTTCATAAAAAGATTTGCCACTTTCAAGTGTTCTTAGCATCAAATTACATCATGCTCACATAAGCCATCTCTTGTTGTCAAATATACCATAAAATAATTAAAAATAAAGAAATTATCAAATATAATATCATAAAATCAAAAAACTTATTATATACCAAAAAAAAAGCCTTGGTAAAAGAAACCCCTATTAAAGATTTACTACCACCTGTAAATAATGCAAATCATATAATTAGGATTATTGTATAGCCCCTATAGAAGCCTATTAGCTACTATATTAGGAAATATTTTATGTTTTTTTTTGCACTAATTTGATAGGATTAGTGCTAATTGGGGAACGAAGTAAATGACAAGATAAAGTTATTTAATTAGTAAAAATAATATTTTTTGTAGAATAAAACAACATAAATTAAGGGGTGCTCCCAAAATGCCAACAATTTATAGATTTGACTAATTGGTCATAGAGACAAAAAAAGTTTATTAAGTATTTATTTAGAAGTAGTCCCCGATTGCAAGTATGTACCTTAATTGCACTAACAAAATATTGTGAATCTATTTTGAAGGATGTGAAAACCTATAATATATTTAAAATTAGCCTCTCTTTTTTACTATTAATTGGGTAAAATTATATGATTTTATAATTATTTTGTTCAGCTAAATAATTACTTGATCAATATGTAATTAGATTTAATTGGGAGAGAACGAGAATTGCTGGTAATTTACATGATACAATTACTAGGTGATTTTTTTCGAATTCTCTTTAATACTTTATTTGTTTCAATTTATGTATCTTCTTTTATATATATATATATATATAGTTTAAGATTATAAAATTCATAAGTTTTTCTTATTTTTTTAAAATTTCGTATTTAATCAAACTGCAAAGATTAATAGCATATATGGTCCCTCAATTATTGATAAATATTGATTTGTGATCTTCGTGTATCTACTTAATACATTTGACCATCAATTATATGAAACTTGCACTTTTAATCCATTTGCTCGTGAACATCCATAAATTTATTAAGATCGTCAATTGTTGCATCACTTAATTTTCCTATGTTATATTAAGTTTATCCCGCATGTACATATTGACTGTAATAATAGTCATATAGTCTAAATATAATATATTTGTTATACTTAAAAATAAATACATATTTCTATTACAGTGAAACCTCACTATATTAATATAGGTGGGATCATAAAATGTTATTGTTTTGTAGATGTATTATTTAATCGATAACTTAATATTTATTAATTTAAAGAGTGTTTGAGATTCAATGAAGGTTAATTCTGATTACATCAAAATCATTGTATCTTACTAATTTAGATATCATATTTATTGAATTCATATAAAAAAAATAACTTATGGTACAGTTCTAACAACACTTATCGCATCTAAAACAATGTTACATGTCTAGAGGTTCAGAGATTAGAAGAAATTGTGGATACCATAGAAAAAACAATGTTGAAGATGAAGTTCAAGATGATACAATACATTTGGAACCAATTACGCGTAAAGAAATACTTATCGCATCTAAAACTCTTCACAATTTTATTGTGCAGTTCGAAAAAACAACACTAAAACTTTTGATTGCAATAAGAAAAGTTAGAGATGAGTTTCAATTAAATTAAAAAAAATTTTTAAAAAAACACACAATAGAATCATATTTCACTAAATTGTCTTAGATATATTTGTACTTTTAAAGAATTATTAATATATTTATACATGAGTCTTCTGAAAATATATTATCTTATCGAAATGGATGATTGTTTCCATTGGCCCAAGTCGGGATCGGAAGAAAATATTATCTTAGAGAGATTATTAATTTAGCGAATATTAATTTAGTGAGGTTTTACTGTAATTGAAGATTAAATATGTTTTGTCGACACAATAACTCAAATCAAAATTTATCAGTAATTGAAGCAAAAACAGCGCTAAGGTCTCAACTTGTAATTATGTATATCAAATACGATTGCATAGGTTAAATACTTAATTGCATCGAGTGTTATACCAAATGAATTCAATATGCTACAATTAAGTGAATATATGAATTAATTGACCATAGTTAAGTCATAAGTGCTAGAAGTTTATACGCAAATATATATCATTCATGTGTTAGTTTTTTTATATTTTTTATTTTTTTAAATAGATTCTATCATAACTTATAGAGGTATTAATTATGTAGAGACTACATTAATTTCATACATAAAAAGTTTATTTCATAATCAACTATTAAAAATAATATTATTTGTACTGAATTTGATACCTGTCTAATTCACCTCCAAACCTGCTCCCAAACGACCAATAAGTCGTTATTAGTTTGGCAATATCAATGTTTAATAGTTTACTAATCTCATGACAAAACTTGTAAATTTAGTCACTCGAATTGCTATGTTGCATAGACTATACCAATCTTGATCCTTTCAACAAAAACATGAAATAAAGTGTGTAATTTTTTTATAGCTAACTACTAATTGATGTAAATAATACTTGCCTGTCTCATTTTAACGGTTGTTTTAGTTCAAAAGAATATCTCAAAATTACACACTTTATTTATTGAGTGATTTATTAGTTAAACTTAAATTTTACGTGTATATATATATATTTTTTTATTTCTCACTTAATGTGCAATATTAATATTGCTTTCGATTAAATCTAAATTTGTGTACTATATGATTTATTTTTTTGGAACAACGCCTAACAAATCTATAACCTGATTAAAAGTGAAGAAATCTTAGCTATCCACGACAACCCAGGTTGATGACATATACAAGACTTTTATGGTTTAAATATCGTTTTTCTTCGACAATAATAATTGGTTCTAAAGCATATACATTTTACTAAAATCTCTTATTAAAAGATTATTTAAATAGAATATACAAGGTCATCTACCAGTTGATTGATTGTCAAATTTCTTAATGAATTGGAATTTTTATTTATTTATTTTCAAAATCTTGAAATGCATAAAAAGACACATATTGTTAGAGGACAAAAATATATCATATTTAGTGTAATTTCATAAGTAAGGTATGAGGAGGATAATGTTTACATATATCTTATTTTTATTTTGTGAGTGTAGTGAAGTTGTTTCCGAAAGACCCTCAGTTCAAGAAAAATATCTACTCTACATATTACACTATTAGAAACATAGTTTTTTTCCACCGCAATTCAATAAAAAAAGTTATAAAACATGATTTTTTTCACCCCATTCTCATCAAACTAGCTCACTAGAAACACGCATAGCGAAAAACATATTTCCATTGAAATAGCGAGAATAGCCACCGAATATTTTTCTTTTCTCACAAATTCAATTTAAATATCTGTGAAAATATAGCCATCAAGCATTTTTCAGTGGAATAATAATGATTTTTTTACCAATGTCAGCTATGGAAAGAAAATACAATACTAAAAAATCATGTTAAAAATAAAACTATAAAACCAACCATTAATATGATGACCGAAATAAATAAAAAAACATCTAATAATAAAATGGAAACACATATAGTTAGATGAAATAGGTTTCTCAAATTAAGTGGACCCTAACATATGATATGAAATTATTAAAAAGATCAATCCCTAGATAAAAACAATGCTTAGAATCATTACAACTTCTTTTCTTTAATTTTAATTAAAGCTTTAAGCTTATTTAATTATATATTTTTCTTGATTAGGTCTGAATTAAGCACACTTACCCACAAGCAAGACAATAGGGTGGCATAATAAGCATCACATGTATCACTTTTTCAACAAGTATTTGAGTGGCCATTTGAGTGCTTCTACTTCATATCTTAATCTTAAATTAACTCATATTTTAAAATTTAATCAAAATTTAAGTTATATATAACGATAACACAAATAATCATAATAAGATCAGTTCAATTTAATCGACTATAACAAGCTATTACGCTATTTGCATGTTACTATATTAGACGTTTTCTTTTTGATTTCCGTTCTGATGTATGACACTCCATAAATGTCAGACTATATTCGAATTCAAACCTAAAAATTTAATATCGGAGGTAAAACGTTTTCTAACGAAGACGAATTCATACTTAGCTCGAACTCAAGTCCTTTGATTTAGAATGAATGAGTATTACCACTTTAACAAAACCCTTATTGAACGTCCAACAAATTTGTTATGAAGAGTTACATATTTGTATGTCAATTTAACGAGACATCGTCAAATAAGTAAAACTTAAACTCATTTAATAAATTTGACCTTTACCTTGGAATTAGTGAGATGAATATTTAAATATTGGACATCCCTTTTAATAAGGCTAACTAATTATGAAGAAAGAGAGTGAATTACGGTTTTCCCTTTTTGACTTATAACCTCTTTCTTCCCCAAATTGAGCTGATTAAAACACTTAAGATTATTCCAATCCCTAGTATTTTAATTGTATTTCTTAACTTATTATTTTTAGTACTTTTAGTAGAAATATAATTTCTTTATTGGAATTAGACCACCGACAAAAATAACAATAACATATTCAGTATATTCTAATGAGTAGATTATGGAAAAGGATCAGGTTTGATAGAAAGATTATTTTCAAAATAGACCTTCGACTAAACAAAAAATATTTTCAAGAAATGTTCAAAAAAGGAAAAAGATTTAAACTATAAAAATAAAACAATAGACCACCGACTAATTATGGATTTACACCAAAACTCAACAAACTTATTGGACTTTTCTATTTGATTTATCAATTAAAAAAATAGCATATAGTATTATATATAACGGCCATATCTCTATGATTGAGCCCCTCTTTTCTTACTAGTTTATTATTTTATTTTAGTTTTAAATCATTTTTCATTTTATTTTTATTTTTATTTTGTGGTCATATCTTGGTCTTTTTTTTCTTTCAATTCCTTATCATTGTTTTTTCTCTTTTATAGTTTGCTTTAGTCCAAAGTTAAGTTTGAATCTAAAGTATATTCCCAATTATATGTTGGTTTCTTATGGTCGTTTGGTATGATGTGACAACATAATTTATTTTTTAATTTTTGATCACTCGATATATGATATTTATGTTAAATTATGATAAGACTTAATTTCGCACTAAAATTTTTTACGATGGAAATAATGTTTATTTATGCATTATAAAGAAATTAACATTTTATCCTAAATGAGTTTTGAGTTTTGACAAAAGCATAAATGTAAATAGCTTTGAATTCATAATAATATATAGTAATAATCATATTAATTGTTAAAGTGCATAATGTATGACTATGAATGATATTTTAAATATTTAGGAGGATGTTTCAAGTCATAATCGTTGTTCTCATCATGATTTTAAACATATTTGCTAGAAGATCATCAATGTCGTATGCATTATACTCCATATCAAAAATGCTAATTTTATATTTACATGTTATTTTGATCATTTTTTCCTTTTTATCTATTAATTCTCTTTGTTTACTTTCTAACCCCTACCCACCCCCAAGGAAAAAAAAGAAGACAAAGTGATTTTTTTTGAGTACTTAAATAGACATAGATCATTAATTGATCCCTTTTTAAAAAAAATAAATTTATATGTCCTTGTAAGTTCCAAAAAGAGTGAAGTTAGTAAATACTTTCTCTGTAAATATAACTGTGTTTCCCATTTTCATTAACTTCAGTCTATTCCATCCGTCTCATAATAACTAATCACTTTCCATTTTACATTATATTTAAAAAAATCAAAAATAAGATGATCAATTTGATAAATTTACCCTTTATCCATATTGATGGATATCAAGATAATTTATGTTGACATAGGGCATACAAAAGGTATCATTGGAGCTTATGTACATTTATGATATAAATTATAGGGGTAAAATGGGAAAAATTAATTAATTTTATCTTGATTTAGTAAGTGATCAAGTAATTTGGGAGAAATATTTTTAGAAAGGTGATCAATTAATATGGGATAGAGGGAGTACTCGCTTCGTTCACTTTTACTTGTCACTTATTCTTAAAATAAATTTTCATTTTTACTTGTCACTTTTGAGATATCAAAAAAAGACAATAATTTTTTTTCATGTTTTATCTCAACATTAAATACTTATTTTCCATATCATTTCTTAAGACATTATTTATTAGGGGATAGTTTGGTAAAATACTTATATTATTAATTATTTTCTTAATGAATATGTCAAGTCAAACTGTGACAAGTAAAAATGAACGGAGAGAGTATATAATAATAATTTCAACTCTGTAGTAAGTACTTGCTGTTGTACTCATTGCCAATTAAATTCCATCTAGTTAATGCACTACAACTTATGTGTGAGGACACATAATAAGTTCATACGAAATTGATAACGTGTAAATCATAAAATAGAGAACTTACAAGAATAATATATTCAATGTAATTTTACAAGTGAGGTCTAATGAGAATGAAATGTACGTGTGTATTTTTATTCTCACCTTGTGATGATAGAGATCTGGGCGAAATTAAATTTTTTATAAATAGGTGTTAAAATAAAAAGAAGTAAATTTACGAAGAAGTCAAAAGGTGTTGACATGTAATATAAATAGATGAAAATTATTCTAATTGATGAATTTTTCTTATGTTGTTCAAATGTCACACTTTTTTTTTCTTTTACTACAAATGATCCTAGTGTTGACATTTACTAATATAAAGTAAGTCATAAAATAATTAAAAACATTATATTTTTTTTCTTTTTATTTTTAACTAGCAAGAGAACATGAACAACTTGTAAGTTCTCTGTTTTTTACTTACTTATTTATTAATGTATGAAATTTTCATACTATTTTTGATATATTTACCTGAATCGATCGAGGTCCCATCGAAAATAATATCCTTACCATTGATGGAGACGATGGCATTCTACATTGAGAGGATCATGGAAAAGGTCATATTCTAAGAGATGTGATATAGATAGTCTATTATAATATAAGTATTAATCATTACTAAATAGATTAAATTGATCTGAATTCCGCTTTAATTAAAAAAACTTGACTAAATTGAACTATGAACGCCTTACATTAGTTAGGCCTAGTGTCTAGTAATCATTTTGGGGTCTGACTAATCAAAATATCGGTGAGAAGTCTCATTTTAGCCGTAAATTATCATAACTCAAATTCAAAACTAATATAATGTACTATTTGCTAAGTTTTTTTTCTTTATTGGCGGAATTTAGAAGGAGTAAAACATACGCCATATCTTATTCCTACCTCATAAAAATAGAAATAATATTTTTCGAAAGACTACCAACTCAAGTTTCGATAAGAAGAAGGAAGAGGGGCTTTTTGGTAAAACAACATAATGGTCAAAAAGGAAAATTAACAGACAAAAGAAGCCTTTGTTATGAAGGGACTTGCAGAAAGTAAAGAAAATTAAAGCCTGCAAAAATACTGAATTCATTAAAATTTATATTCCTTTTTTTTCCCCACTTTTTTTCTTTCATTTTTTTTAATTAAAAAAACAATAAACTGACATAAGCAAAGCTACAAATCTGAAAGAATTTGCAGGACAAGTCAGATACAACTTACTTTACTCATATTTTTAGCTAAAAAATAAATAAATAAAAATAAAGCTGAGTTACTGACTTTCTTTCTGTAACAAATAAAAAATATATTCCAAGAAAGAACTTATTATTGTACTTTACAAAATAAATAAGTGTTTGGACAATAAAAAAATGTAATATCTGAAATAACTCAGGTATAAAAAAGAAATTAAAACTTCTAAAATTTATGGATTTAAGATGTGATGATATTTATGTATCTAAAGCTTTAGAATCTTGTGACTATAAACACGTTATAATGTATGTATAATTATAAAACCTTCTCATTGAAGGTGAAAATAGAAAGTGTAATATTAATTATTTGTAAATCTCTCATCAATAATTATTTTCTATAATAACATATCACTATTATAACTTTATTTTCTTTGAAACCGACTTCACATTATGTCATATGATATGTTTTTTGGAACGATGTGGTATTTCTCTATAGTTGCCAAGAAGTGTTTGAGCAAACGACTTCGTTATAGAGAAGTTTGACGGTATTATGTTTGGAATAAATTTTTTTAGTACAAAAGCTGCACTTTAATGGACAAATGATGTCGTTAGTGATTCAAATATATGTACATAATCAGACCTTTCTATGACAATAATTTTTTATAACGATATAACAATTAGAATTTTTTTAAAACTGAATTTCATCTTATGTTATATTATATGTTTTCTGTTACATCATTTCTTTATAGCAATCATAAATCGTTAGACAAATACCGTTGTTATAAAGAGGCTTGACTATTAAAAGAAATGTATGCCACATGAACTCAAACCGAGAAGGTAATAAAATCCCATATAGCTTATTCTTTTTTTTTTTATTGTTATTATTAACTAATATTTCAGTACAATACTACTATTGGTTATCAGAATTCTTGAATCCAACAAATTTGCTGTCATATTTTTTAATTTTTTTTTTGGCTTTCCTTAGGGGCCGTTTGGTTACTGGATAAGGGCAAAGTTAATACATGAATAACTTGGTTATTCATGTATTAATTTTTATACCATGTTTGGTTTGTAAATAGAATAAAAGTTATCCTTGTGTTAGTTTTATACAATGCTTGGTTATATTTTTGTAATTCTACATAACTAATACTCACATAAATATCGAAAAAAGAAAAACCGAACCGAACCAAATTAATTCGGTTTTTCGGTTCGGTTTTTCGGTGTCGGTTTTTCGGTTCGGTTTTTCGGTGTCGGTTTTTCGGTTCGGTTTTTCGGTGTCGGTTTTTCGGTTCGGTTTCGGTGTTTTTTTTTCAAAAATTTGGTTTTTTGGTTCGGTATTCGGTGTCAGGGTAAGAAAAATTCGGTGCACCGAAAAACTGAAATTTTATTAACTAAATTTAAAATAATATTTTAATTTTATTAATTATATACTTGGTAACTTGTGTTTGTGAGTCGTGACTCCTATTGTTTTTTATTTGAATGAAGTTAAGGCATTTTTAACTTTGTATTGTTTTAACTTTTAAATTTCAAGTGTTGAATTCTTGGTTTAAATTGTTGGCTGCTATTACAAAGAGTGTTTGTTGAAACAAAAAATCGGAAAGAGAAAAAAAAACTTCTTTAGTTCTTTGTTGGAAACTTTAACTATTAAATATGTTAATTGATTATTTCGAGTTTTCAACTTTTATCTTTAGTTAAACGTTTTGATAATTTAATTTTCACTTTATTTTTTATTTGCTTGCACCGAAAAATCGTTTTAAAAACACCGAATTAAACCGAACCGAAGTTTAAAAAACCGAACCGAACCGAACCGAAATATTTTGATTTGGTATTTGGTGCACATTTTTTCAAAACCGAACACCGAACCGAAATTTAAGAAAATCGAACCGAAGAACCGAATGCCCACCCCTAGTTGATAGGTTTTTAAATATTGTATAAACGTTATTTATGTATTAATTTTATACGGTGTTTGGTTTGTAGGTTTAAAATGTTGTATAAAAATTATTCCTGCATTAGTTTTATACAATGTTTGGTTGTGCTTTAGTGAATCCACATAATTAATACTTACATAACTTATGAGGAAATCTATGTATAATTTTATGCAGGGTAGAAGGTGGAATAAGTTATGTGGGTATTAGTTATACATGGATTAAATAATATATTTACATATTTACCCTTATTATAACATGTGTGCTTTTAAAAAAGTTACTATTTATTTTTGTCTTGATAGTTGCTTAATTATTTTTAGTTTCTTTGCTTTATTTTTTATTAATTACCCGGTTAATTGTAATTAGTTCTTTACTTAGTTTCTTTGCTTTATTTTTATTAATTATTTTCTTTGGCGATAAGAAGTGCCGGTTAATTGTAATTAGTTCTTTACTTAGTTTCTTTGCAACGCACGGCCAATACATGTATTATAATATTTTTAGTTAACTTCTTTTAGTTATTTGTTATTTACTTTAGTGTTTTTAGCTATTGACATTTATTTAAATTTTAATGTGTTATTAAGATAGTTGTTTATTTTAATGGATATAATAAATATTAGCTCGCTAAACTTACTGTATTGTAATTACATAACTAAATCATGTATAACTAATACATATATAATTAAACCCTGCTTGCATAATAATACCTGCATAACTAAACCCTGCATAACTAATACCTGCATAACTAATACCTGCATAACTAAACCCTGCATAACTAATACCTGCATAACTAAACCCTGCATAACTAATACCTGCATAACTCTAACCAGTAACCAAACGGCTCCTTAAAGTATGAAAAAAAAAGAATAGGAATCTGCAGATTTTTTGGTGATTTTCTGACAAGTGTTAGCAAAAATATGCCTAATGGTATCTTATATTAGAGCCAATTAAAAGTCATTATTAACTTTTATTTATTTTTGAAGGTACTAAAATGATATTAGTGGAAGTATGTGGTGTTAATCTGACAAAAAAAAAGAGCTTAAAGATGAAAGAATTTGGACAAAAATGTAGTGGAGATTTGATTAGATCCAACCTGTTTTTTTCTCTCTCTCTGTAACACAATCATTAGTTATATTCAACTTTGGGGAATTTTATTCAACAACTAAGGTGGAAAAAAACTTTTTTCTTTGAAAAAAAATGATCAGTTAATGAAGTAGGTTGAGAATTATGAAGTTACACGTTTAAATCTCTATAGAAATAAAATAAATTGTTATGTAATTTGTTTTCATCTGTCTTTATTTTTAGTGGATAGAGTTACAGAAAAAATTGTTATTAATAGAAGATAACAAATATATCTCATAAAATTAATCTAAATATTTAAAAAGGATTCTCAAATAGCACAATTATAGGAAACAAAAAGAAGTTATATGCATTCTTATGTAATTTAAATTTGACCCTAATTAGGTGAAATTTAAATAACATGTACATATAATATTGTATAAATATAAATTAGTGTAAAGATGAAATTACTATCTATCCCTACTTTTTTTCTAATTACAATAATCCCTTAAAATTAACCCAATCCGGATAGAAAACGCGAATACATTAATACATATACATTATTAAAATAAGGGATTTCCTAATCCGGATACATTAGTGAAAGGGCGGGTACATTATTAAAATAAGGAATTTTAGAGATTTTTAAAAATATGGAAAATAGTTTACTTAAAGCTGTGTAATTTAATAATTTTCACATTTCCATCATCCAAGATTTTTTTTTCATTTTTGGGGAAAAGCAGCCAAGTGAATTGAATCCCATAAAAAAAACAGTCAAACAATTACTCTAACGTTATTTTTACTTCTCCATCATATTAAAATTATATCTTTATGTTTATTTATCATGTTTAACAAGACATGAGATAAACATCAATTATTATCAATATTGTAATAAAAAAACTATTGATATTAATTATACATAAAAATAAACATCAATTGTTATATGCTTAAAGTCAGTCCAAAGTCAAAAATGAAACAGTTCCCTCAAAGTCAAAAAATAGTACTAATATTAATTATATTTGTATATTATGCATTTCTAATGTGTGAAAATGATAGATTATTAATGTTCAGAAAAAAAAACAAAAAAAATTCTTATTAAAATATTTTGATTATAATTTAGTTTTTTTTAACCACCGCCAAATTGAAACTATATGTTTTTCTGGTCAAAAAAAACCAATCTTCAGTTTACACACAGTATTTCTTGTCGGATGCTTAAGTTCACACTATCTCTTTCTATAGGTCTATAGCCTGCTCTCATCATCTGTCAATTCTTTGTTTTGTTTACAAAATAATTTTAATATCTAGCTAAACATCTTCAAAATTTATGTGTCACATCTGTATTGAATGTTCACGAGATAGTTAAGATCAAGTTAATGTATTTAAATATGCATCTTTAAAGTTAAAATGTTTACTTACCGATCGAGATGAAGTTTCGATGTTTATTTATATATTATATCAAAAAGTTATATTAAGAGGATAATAAGGTGTACAAAATATTCTGTGTTCACGTACCAATCGAAGAAAACCACAAGTAGAAAAATGTGATATAGACAACTTTTCCTAATGCAAGTAGTAATGAGTAAAAGATAATGGAATCATAAAAAATTTAACCTTTACGAACTTTATCTGTAACTCACTGTTTTCACAGTTCGAATCCGTACTCAACTTTTAACATAGTAAAGTTATGTTATATTGCATAGTTCAATGATAGCTTTGACCCTTTCTACTTTTTCTTTTTAATTTCTAGGAATGACGAGTGCTTGCCATTCGAAAAACTCCGTCGTATCCACCCTTACCTATTTTAGAGGTTTAGCAAAAAGTTAATAAAATAGTAAAAAAACCATCCCCTTACTCCAATGCTAAAAAGTACATACAGTAAAAAAAAATGAGGATTTTTTTTCAAAATCAAAGTCAATGGTGAGGTAGAAAAATGTGACTAGGAATTGAAAAAAAAAAAAATTGGAGTAAGAAACAAGAAAAATTATTTAAAAAGTTGTGTATGTGGGGTGGGGTGTGCGTGGGGGTTGGGGTGGTGGAAAAAGAGAGTAAGGAGAGATAAGAGACAAGTGTGGGAAAAAAGAAAAAAAAACTACATAGTGTGGTTGTGTTTTGTAAGTTTTCATTTTTGCAAAGCAATGTCACAAGATTCTGAGGAGATAAAGACCATTGAACATTGGAAATGGTCTGAAATGCAAGGTCTTGAACTTGTTGTCTCTGAAGACAAAAATTCAAACACCCCCACAACAACAACAACAACAACAACAACAACTACAACAAATAGTCATCAATTTCAAGAAACAAAAATGGAGGTTAAAAAAGAAGAAGGGGGTGATGTAGATAAGCCAAGTAGTCCTCCACCAGCAGTTGGTTTTGGTGAACTTTTTAGATTTGCTGATGGTTTGGATTATGTACTAATGACAATTGGTTCACTTGGTGCTTTTGTCCATGGATGTTCTTTGCCTTTGTTTCTTAGATTCTTTGCTGATCTTGTTAATTCTTTTGGCTCTTATGCTAATGATGTTGATAAGATGACTCAAGAAGTTCTAAAGGTAAAAAGAAACATCAAATTTTCACTAGTTAAGTGAAAGTGAAAGAAAGCTATAGTTGAATTCATTTTCTTGATAATGTTTTGTGTTTTTGTGTTATGCAGTATGCATTTTACTTTCTTGTAGTGGGTGCTGCAATATGGGCATCTTCATGGGCAGGTAACCAAAAAAAAAAAGAATTCATAAAAATTGAATCTTTATTTGATTTCAAGAATTAGGAACTTCATAAAAATTGAATCTTTTTTTATTTCAAGAATTGGAACTTCATAAAAATTGAATCTTTTTTGATTTCAAGAATTGGGAACTTCATAAAAATTGAATCTTTTTTGATTTCAAGAATTGGGAACTTCATAAAAATTGAATCTTTTATTGGTTTTGAGGATTCTTTCTTGATGGGAGATTGGATTTTGCTAATGGTTTGCCAGAGATATCATGCTGGATGTGGACTGGTGAGAGACAAACAACAAAGATGAGGATCAAATACTTAGAGGCTGCTTTGAACCAAGATATTCAATATTTTGATACTGAAGTTAGAACTTCTGATGTTGTTTCTGCAATTAACACTGATGCTGTAGTGGTCCAAGATGCCATTAGTGAGAAGGTGAACATACTAGATGAACTTTTTCTTTTCTTTGTGTGTGTGTTTATAGTTTAAGGATCTGATAAGCTTTTTCTGTTGTGTTTTACTGCAGTTGGGCAATTTCATTCATTATATGGCTACATTTTTGTCTGGATTTGTGGTGGGATTTACAGCAGTATGGCAACTAGCTCTAGTTACTCTTGCTGTAGTTCCACTTATTGCTGTAATTGGTGCTATCTACACTATGACATCAGCCAAATTGTCAAGTCAAAGTCAAGAAGCACTTTCAAAGGCAGGGAACATTGTTGAACAGGTAAAAAAAAGTTGCATTAATTTTGTGAAATTAGGATGTTTTTTGCTACTTGATTTGCTGAAGTGTAGTAACTTACAGACAGTCGTTCAAATTCGGACGGTATTGGCGTTTGTTGGTGAGGCAAAAGCATTGCAAGCATACTCAGCAGCACTTAGAGTTTCTCAAAAGATTGGATATAAAAGTGGATTTTCAAAAGGATTAGGACTTGGAGCTACATATTTTACTGTCTTTTGTTGTTATGCTCTTCTTTTATGGTATGGGGGCTATTTAGTTAGACATCATTTCACCAATGGAGGACTTGCTATAGCAACAATGTTTGCAGTCATGATTGGTGGATTGTAAGTACTAAGCTTTGTACGTAAATATGTCGATTTTTTTTATTAGAAGAAGTTATAGTTGCTTAAATATTTCTCCTTCATTTGATAGGGCTTTGGGACAATCTGCCCCTAGCATGACTGCATTTGCAAAGGCTAGAGTTGCAGCTGCCAAGATTTTCCGAATCATTGATCATAAACCGAGTGTTGACAGAAACGCCAAGACAGGTTTGGAATTAGACACTGTTAGTGGCCAGCTAGAGCTTAAAAATGTCGAATTCTCTTATCCTTCAAGGCCAGAAATCAAGATTCTCAACAATTTCAACCTCGTTGTTCCGGCTGGAAAGACCATTGCTTTAGTTGGAAGTAGTGGTTCGGGGAAAAGCACTGTGGTCTCCCTTATCGAAAGATTTTATGATCCCACCTCAGGTAGCACAACTTTGCAACAATTACTACTTCATTATTGAATTCAATATTAGCAATGTGATGGGCAACTTTAATGAAATGTCTGGCAGTGGAAAGTGAATTTCATGAAGTCCATGTGTTTATGTGGAGACATGTTTAGTTATCATGGTATGTAGCTCAGACTCTTCAAAATGCATGCTGGATACTCCAAAAGTAGGGCATTTTGGAGAATCCGACACGGGCTCGACAACAATTTCGGAGAGTCCGAGCAACATATTTAAAGTATGAACATCTCAAGCTAATAATTAGTCCTTATGCAGGACAACTTATGCTTGATGGAAATGACATAAAGACACTGAAATTGAAATGGCTAAGGCAGCAAATTGGCCTTGTGAGCCAAGAACCAGCACTTTTCGCAACAAGCATCAAAGAAAACATACTATTAGGAAGGCCAGATGCAACACAAATTGAGATCGAAGAAGCTGCTAGAGTTGCCAATGCCCATTCTTTCATAATCAAACTTCCTGATGGCTTTGATACTCAGGTTAGCTAATTTAAAATATTACAATTTGTTTGTCAGGTTATGACTTGGGTACGAAGTTTAAGAAAGTAAATTTGACTTTCAAATCTTGTTTTCTTAAACTAAAAATATGTGGAATGTACCAAAATGTCCATTAATCTTGTAGTCTTAAATACACCATGTGGAAAGTTAGAATTAAATAGTCACCAAAAAAGGAAAGATACATTCTCTTTGAAACGGACTAAAAAGGAAAGTAAGACAAACAAATTGAAACGGATGGCGTATTTACCAAATCGAAATTTAGTTACTTTAGATTCAACCAATTATGCTGCATTAATAAAGATTTAGCAGATGTATCATTAAATGTTAAAAAATTTCTTTTACATTCCATATGCTATTTAATATGTGACCATATAATATAACTCATGCTGGTCCCACTAGTTTATGGAAGATGGATTGGATATAAGGTTTGATGGTAGAGAGTGTCTAAGCTCTAAAATAAATAAACTATAAGCTAGTTTGGCATTTATCTTGGTCCAAGTGGGACCACTAGGGATATTACAAGATTGGTTAAGGACTTGAGGGCATGTGGGGGAAATGATGCAAATTTACTCAAGTTTTTTGGACTCTTCAAAAATGTCATCGGGTGCGTGTCGGATCCTCCAAAGTAGTGCATTTTTGAAGGATCTGACACGATTTGCAACAACATTTTTTGGGAGTCCGAGCAACAGGCATGTACTATCATGTATCAGAAGGGTTCCCTTAGTCAAAGGCAAAGTTTTTTTTTTTTCATATAAAGGATGACTTTAGCCTTAGGCAAAGCCAAATTCATTGGTTGTGTCGAATGTCAAATATCTATTGCTTTGAAGGTACATTTAACTGTAAATTATTTACAAAGATGCTCTTTTTTTTCTTCATCTAAATTGTTTTGTTTGGTCAACAACAAACCTAACATTATTTTAATGAAGTCAAAGTGTGTAGGGGACTGGTCATTTCATTTAAGAAATAGGTAACATGGGGTTTTCAGTCAACAGTGCATGTGCAGGAACAAGTTTTATTTTATCTATTCATGTGAGAACAAAAGACTTTGTTTATAATGTTAGTAGTTGGAGGGTTGACACTAAAAGATAAATGCATCAGAGTTTTTTTTAAAAAATTTGAGGAAAAACATGTAGGGTTATCGATACTCGGTAGGATTATAATAAGCTTGATATACATACAAAGTCAAATAAATAATTACTTGGAATTTATTGGTGCTCACAAAGCCTAGCATTTCCTTGGTTTGATTAAACAATAGTTGAATGGGACGTGTTGCTGGACTGTTACGATTAATTTCAGTTTAACCTTGATTTGTCAATGAGATGTTACTTAATTGTCAAATATTGAACTTTTATTTGTTAATCTGTGAGAGAAATGAAACTTGAGCTGCAACATGTATGGCGTAAGCTATTGATTAATTTTGGCGCGTACCTTACCTCTCTTTCGAGTCTTACGATGGATGTGTGTGGCATGAATCATAAATGATTGAGAGGATTGTGACACTATCATTATCTCAGTGATTAACATTCATCGATTTTTTTAAAGGATATTACTATTTAGTTAATCACGGGGTACATTTTTTTCGAGTTAGACGTATAGAATGTGAAAATGTGTTTTTGGACATTGCAGGTAGGGGAGAGAGGATTACAATTATCGGGTGGACAGAAACAGAGGATTGCTATAGCAAGGGCCATGCTTAAAAACCCAGCCATCCTTCTTTTAGATGAGGCAACTAGTGCTTTAGATTCCGAATCGGAAAAGCTAGTGCAGGAGGCTCTAGACAGGTTCATGATCGGACGAACGACACTTGTGATTGCTCATCGCCTCTCTACTATCCGGAAGGCTGACCTGGTGGCTGTACTACAACAAGGCAGTGTCTCGGAAATTGGAAGCCATGATGAGCTTATGAGTAAAGGAGAGAATGGTATGTATGCCAAGCTCATCAAAATGCAAGAAGCGGCTCATGAAACCGCCCTTAGTAATGCCAGAAAGAGCAGTGCAAGGTATAGTTATCCAATTAATAATATTACACCTTACACTAAAGACGAGAATCATAAAACTTGCAGCTGTTGCTTATACGTGAGCTGATCGTATCTTAATGCTCTTCAACTTTTTTTCTCGCAGGCCCTCGAGTGCAAGGAACTCCGTAAGCTCACCAATCATCACTAGAAACTCTTCCTATGGTCGATCACCATACTCCCGCCGTTTGTCTGACTTTTCTACCTCGGACTTCAGCCTCTCCCTTGATGCTGCATATTCTAATTACCGAAATGAAAAGCTTGCATTCAAGGACCAAGCTAGTTCTTTTGGCCGGCTTGCAAAAATGAACTCTCCTGAATGGACTTATGCTTTAATTGGTTCTATAGGTTCTGTCATCTGTGGTTCACTTAGTGCTTTCTTTGCATATGTCCTGAGTGCCGTTCTTAGCGTGTACTACAATCCAGACCACACTTACATGAGCAAACAAATCGCGAAATACTGTTATCTTTTGATTGGAGTTTCATCAGCTGCACTCATTTTCAACACTCTACAGCATTACTACTGGGATGTAGTCGGGGAGAATTTGACAAAACGGGTGAGAGAGAAAATGCTGGCAGCAGTGCTTAAAATGGAAATGACATGGTTCGATCAGGAAGAGAACGATAGTTCAAGAATTGCAGCCAGGCTCTCTCTGGATGCCAACAATGTTAGGTCAGCCATCGGGGATAGAATCTCCGTCATTATGCAGAACTCAGCTCTCATGCTAGTCGCGTGCACTGCAGGATTCGTATTGCAGTGGCGTCTGGCCCTTGTCCTCATTGGTGTCTTCCCCGTGGTCGTTGCAGCAACAGTTTTACAGGTGAGTGACACTCAAATTGAGTCCTACAAGATGTTAATTTATGAGTTAGCAATCATCAACAACGTTGCAGGTTGCTGTATACGTGTAGCTTTTTGAGTCCGTATCTTAATGTTTTTTTTCTCGCAAGGGAGTGCAAGGAACTCCGTAACACCCATCAAGAAACTCTTCCTATGGTCGATCACCATAAGTTTGTCTGACTTTTCTACCTCGGACTTCAGCCTCTCCCTTGATGCTGCATATTCTAATTACCGAAATGAAAAGCTTGCATTCAAGGACCAAGCTAGTTCTTTTGGCCGGCTTGCAAAAATGAACTCTCCTGAATGGACTTATGCTTTAATTGGTTCTATAGGTTCTGTCATCTGTGGTTCACTTAGTGCTTTCTTTGCATATGTCCTGAGTGCCGTTCTTAGCGTGTACTACAATCCAGACCACACTTACATGAGCAAACAAATCGCGAAATACTGTTATCTTTTGATTGGAGTTTCATCAGCTGCACTCATTTTCAACACTCTACAGCATTACTACTGGGATGTAGTCGGGGAGAATTTGACAAAACGGGTGAGAGAGAAAATGCTGGCAGCAGTGCTTAAAATGGAAATGACATGGTTCGATCAGGAAGAGAACGATAGTTCAAGAATTGCAGCCAGGCTCTCTCTGGATGCCAACAATGTTAGGTCAGCCATCGGGGATAGAATCTCCGTCATTATGCAGAACTCAGCTCTCATGCTAGTCGCGTGCACTGCAGGATTCGTATTGCAGTGGCGTCTGGCCCTTGTCCTCATTGGTGTCTTCCCCGTGGTCGTTGCAGCAACAGTTTTACAGGTGAGTGAGTTCACGGAAATTCAAATTGAGTCCTACAAGATGTTAATTTATGAGTTAGCAGGTTTATCAATAAAAAGATCAACATCTCCATGGCGTAACGCATGAGAACCTAAAATGGAATTCAAACTAATTCATTTAAGACACTTCCTGTTTCTGTATACTCCTCCGTCCCAATGTATGTGACACTCCTTTTTGGTCAGTCCAAAAAAAAGGATGACACCTTTCTATATTTAGTAACAATTTGACTTTAAACTTCTCATTCTACCTTTAGTGAGATGATATATAAGCACACAAATATCTGACTTATTTTAGACTACAAGTTTTAAAAGTCTTCATTTCATTTCTTAAACTTCGTTCCTAGTCAAACATGTTCACATAAATTGGGACGGAGATTCATTAAGACACTTCCATTTTAGATTATATGTGCTTTGTGTGCTGAATTATTTGTATCTCCCAACAGAAAATGTTCATGAAGGGATTCTCAGGAGACTTAGAAGCTGCTCATGCCAAAGCTACACAACTTGCTGGAGAAGCTGTAGCTAATGTAAGAACAGTTGCTGCCTTTAATTCGGAAACGAAAATAGTCAACCTTTTCGACTCCAGTCTCCAGACTCCGCTTAGGCGTTGCTTCTGGAAGGGACAGATTGCGGGAAGTGGTTATGGGATTGCTCAATTTTTGCTTTATGCTTCCTATGCCCTTGGCCTTTGGTATGCCTCCTGGCTTGTCAAGCACGGGATCTCTGACTTCTCGAAGACGATCCGTGTTTTCATGGTCCTCATGGTTTCTGCTAATGGTGCAGCCGAAACATTGACCTTAGCCCCTGACTTCATCAAGGGTGGCAGAGCAATGCGTTCTGTTTTCGAACTCCTTGACCGCAAAACAGAAGTTGAGCCAGATGATCCAGATGCCACCGCTGTCCCTGATCGTCTTCGTGGTGAAGTGGAATTTAAGCATGTAGACTTCTCATATCCCACTAGGCCCGATGTGTCAATTTTCCGTGATTTGAATCTTCGTGCTCGAGCTGGAAAGACTCTTGCTCTTGTTGGACCAAGTGGATGTGGAAAGAGCTCAGTCATTGCACTTATAGAGAGGTTCTACGAGCCATCATCCGGACGTGTCATCATCGATGGCAAGGATATTCGGAAGTACAACCTTAAATCTTTGAGAAGACACATTGCTGTAGTGCCACAAGAACCTTGCCTCTTTGCTACCACCATCTATGAAAACATCGCGTATGGACATGAATCAGCAACCGAAGCTGAGATAACTGAAGCAGCAACCTTGGCAAACGCCCACAAGTTCATATCTGCATTGCCTGATGGCTACAAGACATTCGTCGGAGAAAGGGGAGTTCAATTGTCCGGTGGACAAAAGCAAAGAGTCGCCATTGCTCGTGCATTCCTAAGGAAAGCTGAGCTAATGCTGCTAGACGAAGCAACAAGTGCACTCGATGCAGAGTCCGAAAGATGTGTACAAGAAGCATTGGATCGCGCTTGTGCAGGTAAGACCACCATTGTTGTTGCACATAGGCTATCCACAATCAGAAATGCACATGTGATCGCGGTCATAGATGATGGGAAAGTAGCAGAACAAGGTTCTCATTCTCATCTGTTGAAAAACTATTCGGATGGTATTTATGCGCGTATGATACAACTACAACGATTTACACACGGAGAAGCTGTGAATATGGCAACAGGAGCAACGTCTTCCTCGCGTCCCAAGGAAGATCAAGATTGAGAAAAAAACGCGAATTGAAGCTCAAAATGAAAATACCACTAGAAAAAAGGAGTATACCTTGTGTAACACCCTTATTATTTTTTGTACTGCTAATTTCTTGTTCACTGTCTCTAGTATATTATAGTATAATATGTGCATTAATCCAAAATTTATATTTATCCTTCAATCCTTCACTCTTACTCATCCCTTAGTAATAGTAAACTTCAATTCTTTTTTTGAAAACACACCAAATCAACTCAATTTAGTAGTAGTAGTAGTACAATGCCTTGAGCAACGGTGGATTCTTTTCGTGTGACCTATAGGTCATGGGTTTGAGTCGTGAAAGAAGCTATTAATGTTTGTATTAGGGTAGGTTGTTTACATCGCACAACCCTTCCTTGAACCATGATAAAGCAAAATGGTTTATGCACCATATTGCTTTTCTTTAGAAGTACAGTGTAGGAAGGAAGAAAAAGGGTGTGTAGAACACTTACTATCTTTGTTGGGACTTTTAGTACCTAATGTTCATTAGCTACTCCATAAAGTGGTTGCGAGCCATGGGGTCTCAAGTTCAAATTTTAACGGAGGAAAAAAAACACTAGATGATTCTTTCCATCTGTCCTAGCCTTGGTGGATAGAGTTACATGGTACCTGTTGCTGGTGGAAGTTGGCATGTATCTCGTGAAATTAGTCGAGGTGTATGAAAACTGATCCGGACACCACTCATAAAAAAAGGGGCAATAAATGACCTTAGGTCATAGGTTCGAGCCGTGATTCAAGCGAACTAAGTTTAGTATTTAAGTGGAGTATGGTTACAGACTCATAATCTCCTAGTTTCAAAGGCTTTGGGCACAGGGATAGACCGGTTCAACCAAAGAGTTATCATTTGACGAACTGTTGATATTGATCCAAAAGAAAAGACGATAGGTATTGTTAGGTCGTGATCGACCAACCATCCGATATGTCCATCCATAGTCATTATGCCCTCCTAAAGCGATCTACCAAATTCATCGAGTTTTTTCAAAGAATCAAAATGACCAATTATTAATGATTATCAGCTATCTATAAAATACTCATTTGCTGAAGGCTTCCAAACACATCATAATCTAAACCGACTTCAGATGAATTTCTCGATCATAAATACAATATGTGAAAGGTCAAAAGATATATAGACACACTATACATGATTGATTTTAGTCATGTCCTTCCTTGGCCACAAAGTCCTAGTACATCCCCTTTATTTCAAGACAAATTCATCATAATGTTTGAAACAAGATACATTGTTACTTATTAACTTTAATTTGAAGAAATAAATTTTTGGACATGTTTGTATTTGTGTCCCACTCCTATCAATTCACCACCAAATCAACCTAACTAGACCCTACTAATTAATTACTACTAGTACTAATTGTTATAAACGTTAATTATGACAAACCTTAATAGTCAAGATTGTTAAATTTGTCCGTGATCACTTTTTCATAAAAAGATTGTTTGTGTGGATTAATAAAATATGGGACCTAAAAATGTTGGATTTCCGACAAGATTATAAGTCATAATACATGCCTAGATATGCATTTTTTTGTTGTTGTACTTTTTTGCAATTTTGGACTGTTTGATGTTAATTGTGTCCCTAGAAGGAGCATCTATAGTTAAAGAGTTTAAATTTAATGCACTGATATGCGTATAAAAAAAATATTTACATAATTAGATTATTTAAAAAATAATTATAAATAACTTTATATAATAATAACACTAACCGATAACTTAGAATAAATGATAAATACCTTGTCATAACTTATAACATGTTAGATTATACTGATCAACACTAGAAAATTCACCATTTTCATATAGTACGACTTGTTTGAACGTTGAGGATTTTCCACAAGATTCACTCCTTCAATTATTGATAAGTTTAATTTTGGTCCTTGTGATAGATGATTCAATATATTTAATCTTCAAATAATTTAAAATATATGTTTTTGATCCCTTTATGTAAGAAGTATATTATATTTAGATTATAAAAGTATATTATCCTCAAATATAGAATAGCAATACAAATTAAATATAACACAAATAATTAAATAACAAAACATTTAATAGCTCTGAAAATTTGTCAATACTCACAAGCAAATGGATATGAAATATACATTTCAAATTATAACTAAAAGTTAAATATGTTTAGTCAATCATTACAAGAATTAAAGTTAAATTTACCAATAACATAAAGGACCAAAAAATGCTACAACATCGACCCCTAACCTAGTAAAAATGGTATGTAAATGACTTATTATAATGAATTAAATTATACTTTATTATATATACTGACAATATATATAACCGATAAATCCATCTATCACCCTCTAGATTGATAGTGATATGGGAAGTGGAAGAAGGGGGAGGAATAGGAAACAACATAATTGATTAAGGGGGTTCACGTGGTGAGTGGTTCCACATGCGGAAGAGTGTTAAAAAAGGAGAAAGCAACTTATAATTGATGAAATGGAACGGAGTGGTTGAAATTCCTCCATCCTCGATTAGATATTTTAAATTTGAGTTTTTATAACAATAATAATAATATATCCAGTGTAGTATCATAAAATTAGGTTTGAAAAAGATAGAGTACTGTATGTAGACCTAATCTCTACCTCAAAAGTAAAACGACTCATGTTATCGATAGACCCTCTGCTCAAGTTTAAAACACTTTCGAAAGAAAAAAAAGCAATAGAATAGCAATACTATAATCAAACTATACAAAATTAAAACATGTTATAATTGGATTCGAGTCTCTTTGAATAAAATAAGTTCTATTTGGAATGCAATCCTAAAAAATAAATCATGTAATACGTAAATTCAGAATTAATCAAATCTCAATATAAATATCGAACATCGAGCGAAAAACCTTGTTAAAAAAGATTGAAAGAAGAGTCTAATGGCAAAAAGAAACAAAAATCAAACAATGTGAGATATTTTTATATATAGGTCAAAAAACTTGTTTGGTGTTTGTACTATTATTACATAATAATAATAATAATAATAATAATGATGATGATAATAGTAATAATAATGGTGGGGTTATTTTGTTGGTGGTGGGAGGTGCACGAGTGAAAAGTTGCAAAAAAATGTGGCATTTTTAAAGTTGAAAGGGATGCTATATTATGTCTTTTTTCATGATGAATGCAACGGCATTATTTTCCAACATTGGCAAAAAAAAAAAAAATTGAATCAAGGGGTATTTGTAAATAAATTTATAAAATGATTAAAATTTATCTTTCGTTAATAATTGAAGTTAAATAAATGAACCTTTATTCACTAACGTCGTAAGTTTTTTGAATTATTTATGAGGGAAGTAATCAGACATGGATTGTGGGCATAAATTAATTTTTTCTGTAAAACATAAGTTTGAGACATTTCAATAAGTCATAAATAAAAAGTTTGCTCAATTGGTCACAAGTTCTGTCTTATAGGTAAAAATTTACATATGTTAATACAATTGCAAGTTATGATGAACGGCAAAATTATTACCGAAAAAATGTATTATTTTATATATCTTGACCACAAAAGAGTTGTTTCGTAGGATGTATTAGAGAAAATAATACATATATGAGTGACATATCAGCCTTGATATTATTTGATATCTTGTTTGGTAGTGTTTTTCAACGTATGTATTAGCTATACATCATGTTGGTGAAATTACATATTACAATTGAAAAACGAAAATGAAGAAAATAAAATCTCTTTCGGTTGAGGCGTGGATTTCTCGTTCTCTTTAAGGAGATTCAAGACTACTATAACAAATGTTTTCACCAGTCCAACAATAGTCCTATCGACTTGTCCCCTCAAGCAATAATATATAAATAAATATAATTAAAGAAAGATCTGTCTTGAAATATAGTAGATCAAATTATGGATTTAAAAAAACGTTAACGTTACTAATATATACTATTTAATATTATTTTTATACATTCTATCAAATCAAATGATGCGAAGCATATTCCATTATGACATTATTTGGATCTTATATATTTGTAATTGGCTATGTGAACAAAATGCTAAAGTCAAAACATGACAGATATGAGTTGAAATAAAATCATTCAAGTGAATAACAAGTTGTGTGTGATGAAATATAGATATAATATAAGAAAAAGAGACAGAGTTGAAGACAAATTTGTATTGAAAGTGAAAATTAATTTATTGTAGTCAAATGGTACTAGTTTTCAGAGGTTTAATAATGACAAATGCCCTTGACAAAAATTCAGTAAATATTAATAGGTGTTTGAGCATTAAAAAATAAGTATTTCAAAAAAAAGAGGTGAAAATTATTTAGAAGTTAAAGTTGTATTTGGATATGCACTTTAATCGGTGAAGATTAAGAGTATTATCTACGTTTTTATCAGAATATGTTATCAGTTGTACAAACTTTATATAGACAGGGGCGGACCTAGAGGTTGCCGAGGGGGTTCGAACCCCCTCAGTAAAAAATTACGTTGTATATTTAAGATATTATAAAAAAATTTATGTTTATATATTGATTTCGAACCTCCTAAATGTAAGATTAGAGGTTTTTCGAACCCCCTTAATTGATATCTTGGATCCGCCACTGTATATAAACATACTCATTATATATTTATAAATATTTGATTATGAACCTAATTATTATTATATAATACTTTTAAATTATTGTAGAAATTCATAAACTTCAAATCTTGAATTCATCTACACATAAAGGCGCCAATTTTTAGCGACAAAATATAGCCACAAATTTTGTTTTTCGTCACTAATCCATTGCTAATGTGGATACTATTATTATTTTCATTTATTTAGTAACATACGTGTTATTTCGTTGCTAATTCGTCGTTAGGCAGCAACAGAAAGGTAGTTGTTGCTAGAGATTTGTTGCTAAAATTAAACGAGGTTTTTTTGTAGTGTTTGAAAAAAAGTAAAAAGTTTTGTGAGTGAGAAAAAGAAAAATTCACTTGAAAAACTTGTCAAAATCTAATATATAACCTTATATTGTTTTGAAAAAAAAATCATGTCCAAATGGATGATTAATTTTAAAAATTATAATCTTAAGAATTTCATAATATTAAAAAATTTTGAACTTATAAACTCAAACATATGTCATTGTATTTGTATAACTATTAAATCTTCTCATTAATTTTTTTATCTATAAAATTGTGTCATTTTAAAAATATATTAATAAAAAATAGTATCTAAAATAAAACGAAAAAAAATACATCATGAGAGCTTTGGGCATATGTTTTTGACTTATTCAAATGGATCATTAAAATCCCAAATAAGAAAAAATCCATGAAATACAAACAAATTTTGCGTCAGAAAGTGTTGTAAAAAGCAATTTTGAACAATTTGTTTTTTTCTTATCATCATAATTCTAATTGGCGTACACGTTTGGAACTCCGAAAGAGTATGAGCCCGTCCCTCTACTTTTCTCTGCGACTTAAATACTTGGCTTTATTTGTAATAATAGAGTTAGAACTCGTGACGTACGTCACACATATATATTGTGTACTGTCCCTACGACTGAATGAAAAAGGTCAACTGAACAAATAGCTGGTTTGAGAACCGATATTTAAGACGTGAATGAAGTATATACGTTTCTGTAAATTTAGCTGTTTTAGAATAAACTTCAAATTTACGGAAATGAAGTTACAAAGTTGTGTACGACTCTGAAGTTAGGTTTTGTGCAATTTGATTTGAGAATCACACGCTTATAAGTTTTGATAAATCATTTTATTTCACTTTTTTATTTTTCGATTTATTTCACTCATGATATCTCATCCATTTCATCTATCCTTTTCATTATGAAATTAATTCAAATTAAATAGAAATTTAAAGAGATTTACAAAATCATGAGTATTTCTACTTAAATACTTGACTTTGTTTGTAATAGAGTTGAACTCGTGACGCGCATTCCATAAATCACGTATAACGTCCTTATTCCTTACTATCAAATCAAAGTCCTAATTGTAAGGGCGAAGCTAGCATGAAAAGTACGATTTAACTTTGATTCAAACTTTGTATATTCTCGAAAAATTCACCGCATGTTTTGCTTCTTCTTTTGATAACGTGTGTGTATCTCTGTGGCTATTCTGATCTTAACACTCACGTCTCTGTTACTTTGTAGTTTGTACTACCTTTTTTATTTCTTTTTAATTTTCTTTTAAAATTGATTTTTCACTAGAAAAGTTCCACATTCAAATTCAAAATTGTGACTTCTAACTAAAAATGAAGGAATATTTATCACTCCACCACAACCTTTGTTGGGACTTTTTTACATTTTCTATACAACTAGAAGAAACTAAGATAATTGTATGTGATATACACATGAGCAACTTAAAAAAATAACTATAGTTTTCGGGTTATTAAATTGGAATAGCTATAAGTATGATATTTATCAAAAATGACTATAGTTTATATCATAATCAAGCTGTATTTTAATTTATTTTAATATATTGATGTAGTTATACTTGTAACGCATTAAATAAGGTAATTTCTACTATTGTAACTTACTGTCCTTAAATTATGCCCCTCAAATTCTCAACTTCCCATCATTAAATTAACAATACATAATTACCTATTAAAGAGTTTTTATTTGATTATTGAGTGTTTTTTTTAAATTTAATAAATAAATACTCGGATATTAAAATCATTATAAATAAAACATGCACACATTTGTGTGAACTAATGACCAATTTTATGAACCAAAAAAATCCTTTCAACTTTACAAACTAACTTATGTTATTGATTTCCGATGATAATGGCTAAACTAAAACATAAATATTAAGTTAGAAATATAAATACTAAAATAAATAAATAGAATTAACTAACATACAAATACAAATGAATATATTGGTTTAATATATATACATACAAAAATGATGGATATTAATAAATGAATACATTGATTTAATATATATACATACAAAAACACACGAACATTAACTAAATATATATATTTTAAAAAAAACATTGATACTACCAATGGGCAATGACCAAAGTGAGAAAATATATTTGAATTAACATATATTTATACAAAAGTACATGTATATTAATCAATGAGCAATATGAATACACTGAATTATAATATTTTTATACAAAAATACATGTATATTAACCAATGAGCAATATGAATACATTGAATTAAAATATATTTATACAAAAATACATGTATATTAACCAATGGGCAATGACTAATTGAGAAAGATGTTGAACAAACAAGACAATGTATATATATGAATTGGAATGAAATTTGAAAAAAAAATAACATTGATTTAGGGATATAGAAAGACGAAAGCTTTAGAGATGGTAAACATAGGGAACAATGACCATAAAACATACCTGAAAATAAATGATTAAGAGGTAGTAGCATATTTGCTATTTAATATTTAAATAAATCTATAATAAATAAATAAAATATACTATTGCTATATGTCTTAAATATATAAGTTTGCTATTTCCTGTAGTTTTTCCTATACACATTGCCTAATGTACCAAATTGGACATTTAAATTGGTCCAAACTTAAAAATGAAATAATAATAGCTATATTAATCCAACTTTGTACCTTTACAATAAACTATATATGAGATTATTGTTCTGTTAATCGATTATAATAGAATGCTTTCATTACCTAATACAAAACACACACACACACACAAAAAACAAAACAAAAAAAGATTAGCCCCATAGGATCACTCACTAATTAGTAATTACCATGATTGAACGCACTTAAATTTTTCATAAGAGTATCTGCTACCTTCTACCGCCACAAGTACTAAATTATTCCACAACCATTTGTTTCTGATAGTGGTTGTCAGGACTCGGGATTAGTTTTGTACACCTCAACTATTTTACCAAGTACTTGCTCCTCCCACCAATACAAATACCAAATAATTACTAACCATTAATTTTTTAACGATAATAATTAATAGCTTAACATGTTATTTTGTTCATTAAAAGGTTCAAAATTTTGTAAAATTGTACAACTTTGTATAAATTTCAGTTTCATGTTTGGAAAGTTAAATGACAATTCTGGGACAAGAGTAGTTCTGGAGAAAAATCTATTTTCATCTGATTTACAATCTAAAATACAATGCTTCACAAGATTTTCCACAAATTTTAGATAGGAGAGATATCTTGTAAGATGGATCAAACATTATTCCGGTTCAACAAAGAACTCAACGAATTACTGCTCTTTCAGCGTTTAGCTATCGAATCCAAATTGAATAAATTGGCATAGAAATTCAAAGACAGTGATTCTTTAAGCAATCTGTGGTTCGATACAACAGAAACAAAACATAGACGGTCACTAGCGAGCATCATCTCAGTGAATCTTGGCCAAACAAGAAACACCAAGCTAATGCGCTCTGCTAAGTATCTTCTAAACTTGCTATACTGGGAGACAGAGAGAGACAGAGAGATGCTTCCTCAGCTAAATTTCCAAAGTTTGAGGGAACTCTACCAGTGCCAAATGAGTTATAAACAGGACGAGGGAAGCTCTAACTCATTGACATTAGCTTTGGACCATTATCTGGCATGCCCATTCCAGCAGCTAAGTCGGCATCAAGTTGGGTGTGCGGTTTAGGGCCCATCATTATTTTCACACTGCATAAACAGAAGTACAAAACTATTCAAACTACCAACTATAATCACTAAAATCATGGATTCACAATTCATTAGTCAAATTTGTATGCTTGGAGCATATACACTTCAAATTGGACGCTTCTAGCTGAAAATCTAATTTATTTACGGGCAAATCAAATTGAATATGTAGATCCCCACCATCTCAGTTTACAACTTATAATGTAAGTGTCACATTTTCAAGTTGTAACACTTGTGTTTCTGTTACATTAACGTTTTAAGTTGTAACTATGAAACAAAATCCTACAATTTACCATGTGAGACATGTTGAATTATCCAACAAATCCCTACTTGGACAACGCAAAGGAAATAGAGAAGCCGATAGACGAACAAAACACGATTTGTATGTTCAAGAGTCCATACATTATTTAGCAACAGTTCTCTTTTCACCATTCACTTGCAAAAAGCTAATCTATTCCTTCACCCTGTCCTTGCAAGTGCGTAAGACTGCAGAGGCTCTACAATGTATATGACCTCTATTAGCATTTGTTGCCCCAATGCAGTCAAAACAACCAGGCTAGAATAAAAAGGTAACTTGAAAAGAACACTAAGCAAATACTGCTGCCAAATTCACTACTAGAAGTTCTTCTATCTTTGAATGTAACACACATCGAACTCTTTAGACAATCAGCTGGTACTATTTGTTGGCAAAATGGGTTCACAGCAAATTATCAGGTATGTGATACTGTGTAATACAAGCAGATGAGATGGTCTTCAGTCTTCAATATACAACCCTAAAAGCACATCTCCTATGGTCCTCAACTCCTAAACTTCATGGTCCTGGTAAGTTAGACCATTGACCTATATCTGTCCAGAAAATTTGATGGCCAAAATGCAAGAATCGAGATGGTCGAGGACCATGTTTCCTTTGAAAGCTTTGAGGTTGTTTAGTTGTTAGGCATGCTTTCCACCCTTCCCCAGTTTGTCAGTTCAAAATGAATTTTAGAGAAGGTTCTCTCTACTCCTATTGGACTGTGTGGGACATTATAGTTTGCATTTTACTGAGTTTGTTATACTTTATAATAAGGAATTCTATGATAGACACACAAAAGCGCTATTATATATTCCCGTTCTCTAAGAGGCTCCAAATTAGCCAAGGAATTGGTTGAATTATATCGAGGTGTACTTCTCCTCCTCCTTTCCCTTGGTCAAGGTATCTGGAAACACATCAAGGCCATGTCTGATTTCTTTCAAGAAAACTCAAGAACAAAAGGGGGCTGGTAGGAAAACAAGTTTATGGTCTGAAAAGGCATGGTTCTTTCTGAATTTATACCGTTTCACTACATTCAAAACAATTGTACTTTTTTTAATAGACAGTATATGGCTGTCTTGTCAACTTTCAGAAGGAATCAAAATAATTGGAAAATGGATAGCAACCTAAGTTGATTGGACTCTTCGGAAGCTCTCCTCCAGTTTCTTCCATGTCTGATTGTCTCACTCAGAAGGTCACCCAAAGGCATTTGGATAGGTACCTATGTTGATTGGATAGCTCATTACTACGACTTGCAATGATCTCCTTCTGGATATAACTATCCCAGCATCAGCTTTTGTTGGTGTCTAAATAACAAAAGTTACTCCTTACACATCAAAAATAAAGAGGTCTACTTCCTATTACGATGTTTGGATGATGATGTCTTATACTGAAGGAATATCACTAGGCATTAATTCTTTTTTGCAACAATGGATTCAGGCCAGTTTGAGTGCACCTCGACTATTTCACCAAGTATCTACTACTACCAACCCGCACAAATACTGGGCAACTCTGCCACCAATGCCTAGGCAAATGGAATGGTATCACCCAAACAATTTTTGTTTCCATTGGAATTTAAAACATGGACTTCCATTGCTTTAACTCAATTCATTGATTGCTATGCCACATCTTTAGGATGCCTACATCTAACTGCGTCTGAAACACCTTTTTAGTTACTAATCCTTCACGAGTCAATAAGTTTGCCTTTAACTACAGTACCCTCACTAGTCTCTAGACTAAATACAATTACTTTGTTTCCTACAAATAGCTTTTTATAACAAGTCAAGGATATCAAATCCAAGAAAATCATCAATTTTCAGCATTTAGGCATCATTACCTCGCAGTAATGATCAGAAGAAACTACCCTCACCTAACTTCAATCTATTCACACAAATTCATCCCATAACAAATCAATAATTGCTTGTTGTTTCCTCTGCTTCGATTACCATGTTATTTGCTGTTGCTACTGTTCTTTCCTACTTTATTTTTAGCATGACTTCTTCACTACTGTATTTCCTTTCAATACTTGTTATTATGCTTTACTTGAACCTGGAATCTATCGGAAAAAAACCTCTCTACCTTCACAAGGCAGGGGCAAGGATGTGTGGCGCACTACCCTCCCCAGACCCCACCTGTGAGATTATAAAGGGTATGTTGTTGTTGCAGTAAGAAATCAATAATTACCTCAACAACTACACGAAAAAGAATTATCTTTTACTCCAATTATTTAACAATTAAGCTAAACTCAATTAACATCTTACCGCTTCCTGTGCTTCTTCGTCTTGAAATGCTCATCCCTCACAGTAACATTTGCAAAATATCGACTAAACAGATACACAAAAAAGTCAATTTTTTATAATTAAAAAAATTCAAAATTCACGAAAATTAAAGCAACGAAGTTTATCTTACTCGCAGTGCATGCAGTAGTATTGACCCATTCCGGGAAGATCTTCATCGACGGGCAACTCTTTCCGTTGCTCCTCCGGCTTTAACAGCTCATCATAAACAGCGTCGTCTCCTTTAACAAGGAATTTTATACGGCGAAATTGCTTGTGAGAGTATCTACGCTTCTTCACGCTTCTGTGTGGACACTTTCCTCCCATTTTTCTCTCTGCGAATTAGGGTTTTTCCGATTGGATTGGGAAATTTTTTTGAAACCCTAGATTGTGATTTCAAAGGGGATAAATTTATATATATACTTCCCTACTGGACGACGTCGTTTTGGGCCAGGTCTTGTTTAAGAATATTATAATCAAAATTTATTTATTGGAATTAGTATTATTTTAGTAAATATTTAGAGGTCCTTTAGTTGTTGGTTAGAGTGGAGTTTGCATTAAAACTTGCCTAATTTTATACATTATTTGGCTATAAAAATGAGAAAAGATAATCCTCATATAAAATCTAGCATAAGTATAATATTTGGTTGGCTTTTTTTTTCACTCTTTTTACATAGGAGTATTGCTAATACAATATTTGGTTTATATATTTTTTTCCCATATATATATATATCAACTTAAACCATGAGTCTAAAAGAAGCCATAGAAATACTAAAAGACTTAATAGAAAGTCATAAGCAACTAGTAGTTAGATTAAAGCTAATTAAACTAGAAATAAAATCTATAAAAGACAATTTGCCTGGAAGACTTACAAGTCTGATAGAAAAAATAGAAAGGTTTGATGAAAGAGTAGGTCAAAATTACATAAACAAATTGCTAGAAGAAAACTTATCTAGCAGAAGTTGTTATCTAAAGGGTAGCCTTGATGACAAGCTTATCCTCATATTCTTAAAAGATCACAAAGAAAAAGAGGAACTAGAAAAATCCAAAAAATCAGAGTTACCAGAAAAAGTAGAAAATACTAATACAGTAGATAAAAATGATGAATGAACTAGATGAACTAGTCTATGCTTTAGAAGATTTAGATCTATCAGATCAAGAAGTAAAAGTCAAAATGAATAAAGGAGACACGGGAGGACCCCAAGGAAACTTCTACATAGGAGAAGGGTCAAGCTCCATTAAAATTGAAGACCTAAATTCAGAAAAGGGCTTCTTACCTAAAGCAAATAAGAGAAAAGACTTTGTTAGTGAATGTCACAATAACAATAAATCTAGATTTATGTTAAACAAACTCCCTTTAGGAGATATAGGGTCGACTCAATTCCTGGATCTAGATTGCAAAAGAGAACCAGAAACAACCTTAGATACTTGGGCACAAAATCTATTTCTTTTCTTCTTGTTAGGAAAAGGAATAACTTATACAAAAGAAGAAAAATATATTATTGCAATAAACACTTTCACAGGAAAAGTAAGCAACTGGTATACAGGATTATCATAAGACGCCTTAGGAGTCGTCAAAAACACAGCCATAGAAGGGTTCGAAAAATCCACTCAAGAAGGATTAAAAGAATTGCTACAATTCATAGGAAATGAATTTTTAGGTGGAGAAGGAAATACCACTCATAATAGAGAAAAGCAGAGTAGAATAGCTAAAGAACAACTAGAAAAATTACAAATATGTAAAATGAGTTATATTCAAGAATACACCTGTGAATTCGAAGAATATTATTACAAATTTTTCAATAGCAATAAAGATATGCTTCCATACTTAGAAAAGTATTTTCAAAAACTACCAGGCTTTTGGGCCAAATACTTCAAAGATGAATATGAAAAGGAAAACTTAGCAGGAGATACTCTTGGACAAAGAATATCTTTCCTAAATACTAGACTAAGTCAACTATGTATGACTCATAGTATACAGAGAAAGGCTAAAAGAATCAATACTCAGATATATTGTCTGGATACAAATGCAGCGTCTTAATGGGGATGCTATGATAAAAAACCCTACAAAAGAAGAAAGCAAAGCCACAAAGGGCTAATTAAAAAACGAAATATCTCTAAGAAAAACTATATACCAAAAAGAAGGTATTATAGAAAGAAAAAGGATTTCAAAAAAATAAAACCCACAGAAAAATGTAAATGCTATAACTGTGGAGAAGAAGGACATAAAAATTTCGAGTGTAACAAAAAGAGAGTCAAAATATCAAAAATTGACAGACAAGAGATTGATTCCGATCTAGAGTCAGTAACTTCCATAGGAAGTAATGATTTTTATGAAGAACTTTATGAAGAGTATTCAGAATCAAGCTCAAGCAGCGATTCAGAATAAATGAACCAAGAAAGAGAAGACGAGTCAATACAGTGCGTAGAAACTGAAGAAGATCAAAGAAGTTATGCTTTAAAAGCAACGTTCGATGGAGAACTGTTAAGAAAAATTCAAGGCTTAAAGCTTAGCCTTAAAACAGAGGATAACATTTTCAACAGAATGTAAAGAATGTTTTCCAGAAATAAAATTTCTTATCATGAATATCAAGAAATTGAAAAAGTAATAGAAGTCACTCAGACAACAGGAAAACATAAGCTGAATCTATTAACCAAGACTATGATAAATCAAATTATGAGAAAATCCCAGAAAGAAAAAGAAAGAAAATGAATTACGTCCATTTAGGAGGTATTCAAATTCTAGTCAAATCAACCTTCAAAGAAGGAATCAACTGTCCCATTGTAATCAACCTTTCAGAATAAAGATTCATCAACACCAAAGAAGGAAACCTAAGTATAATCGAAGGTAACTTAGCTTATACCAAGCTTCTATTCACCTACTATCCAAAATATAGTATTTCACTTAAAGATGTAGATTTTAATGATGCTTTAAGTTTGCATTTTCAGGTCAAAAGAAATGACCTTTTCAAATCAGGTAACCATATAATGAGCATTTATTATCAAGCTCTATATACAGTTACTAACTCAAACTATGGCAATATTTATAAAAGTAAGGGAACGATCGAAATAGATCAAGAATGCACAGGTATAGCAAGGATAGTGGAAGCAGAAATTCAACATAATTAGGATCAATGTTCCTTGTTATATCACCAATCACGAAAGTGATCATAACATAATCTTAGGAAACCTATTTTTAAACAGTCTAAATGACTATAGTATAGGAAAAGAAGGTATAGAAATAAGTTTCAAAAATGAAACCTGTTTCCTTCCAAAAATATGAAATGCCAAAAGAAACTTCTTTTAGAGTATCAGTCTTTATAGAAGTTACTACATATAATACCAAATTGACAATGGAGCAGAAGTTTGTCTAGCAAAGAGATTTCTACTCAATGAATGGGATAATAATATAAACAACATATCAATGATTGGTATTACAGGATTTAGGAAAAAGCTAACACAATCAAAAGAAAAAGTGGAAATAATTTTAGGATCTAAAATTGTTGCTATAAATAAAGTATTTGCCTATGATAAGCTTGAAACAGACTTATTATTAGAAAATGATTTTCTACAACAATTTCAAGACTATCACCAAACAATCTACATGATCAGTCTTAGAACTCCATGTAGTCATTTTATCAAAGTCCCTAGAAAACAAAATCCGTACTTTCTAGAAAAAGAAAGAGGAATCTTTAAGAAAAAATACTTAGAAAATCCAAAGAAAATTTCTTGTAAATGTCTTAATCTAGAATGGATTAAAGACAACTTACAAAATCATACGGAGAAAATCCCCTAGAAAAGTGGGAAAAGAATAAAGAAAGAGCAACTTTAACTCTTAAAGACCCAAGCATCATCATTAGAGTAAGACCTATGCTCTACAATGAAGAGGATATAATCAAATTTAAAAAACAAATCAAAGAGCTAATTAATCTAAAGTTAATTAGACCAAGCAAAAGCCCACATAGTAGCCCAGCTTTTATGGTAAGAAATCATGCTGAGATAAAAAGAGGCAAGGCTCGTATGGTCATAAATTATAAAGATCTAAACAAAAATTGTATTTTTGATGGATATTTTATTCCCAACAAAAATAATCTTATCAACCTTGCAAAAGGAAAAAATTACTTCTCAAAATTTGACTGCAAAAGCGGATTTTGACAGATAAAATTAGCAGAAGAATCCATATCATTAACAACGTTCAGTACCCCCAATGGTCACTACGAATGGATAGTAATGCTATTTGGATTTAAAAACGCCCCTCAAATCTTCCAAAGAAAAATGGATAAAATATTTTCTGAGAAGGAATTTTTAATCGTATATAATATTAATATGTTCTAACTCTTATCAAGAACATTTGGCTCATCTAAAAGAATTTTCAGAAATTTGTATAAAAAATGGGATTATTCTAAGCCAAAAGAAAGCAGAAATCAACAAAAATGAAATAGAATTCTTAGGAATGATCATTTCAAAAAATGGAATAGAACTACAAACCCACATCTCAAAAAAGATTGTAGAATTTCCTGACAAACTGACGACCAATGGACTGAAGAACACACTCAGTGTATCAAAAAACTAAAAGAAGAATGCTTTAAGTTACCAAAACTTAGATTACCAGATGAAAAAGAACATTTGGTTCAACAAATAGACGCCTCAGATTATCACTGGGGAGCATTATTACAAATGGACTTAAACGAAATCTGCAGGTACACCAGCGGGACGTTTAATGAAGCAGAAACCAGATACTCAACCAACGAGAAAGAGTTGTTAGCAATTGTTAGAGGAATTAGGAAATTTTCGACTTTCCTTTTACCCAAACAATTTATTATTAGATCTGACAATACACAGGAATCAGGGTTGATATCAAACAAACTCCCTTCTGAACCACAATACAGAAGATTGCATAAATGGCAGGTTTTGTTATCTTTTTATTCTTTTAAAATTGAAAATATTAAAGGAACTGATAACTCTCTTGCAGATTTTCTCTCCAGAAACGTCCAATATGGACAACCAAACACAAACTCTGGTCAACAGAATATATGAAAAAATGCAACAAGTGTAGCAGGCTATTGATGACAAAAGCCACAAGCTTTTTAACATTCGAGACGAATTAGCAAGTCTGTCTGAACAGACAAGAAAGATGCAATATGAAATAAATCAGCTCCATTCGGAACAAGCAGAAAATATGGAAGAATTTTTGCTTCTATGTGAACATTTGGATACATGTCCAAAATGGAATTCAAAGGGGAATATTAATCCCAGCAAGGTGGCAGGAGATGTCCCATCAGCACCTAGTGCCAAAAACATCTCATCGGTATGCATGGATATGCCAAAACCTGAGTCCAAGGACAAAGGTAAAAGGCAAGCAGAAGAAAAAAATTCTAAAGATGCCAATACTTCGAAAGAAGAAAAAGGCACATACTCAGCAAAAGCTGAAAAAATCTCGGGTAAACCCGAAAGTAGCACTAACAAAGTTCCATCAGGAACAAAAGTTTTTTCTTCTTTTCAGGTAGGAAAACAACATCCTAAGGAAGAAGAATATCTTGCCTTCTCAAGATATATTTACATCACAACTCAATTATTCGAGTTTGGTTATTTAGATCGGGTTTATACCAAACCAGATTTATAGGAACTATCCAAATTACCAATACAGATGATAGAGTCAATAAGAAATTATGCTGAAGGAGACAGAGTATATTGCCGATTCTTTAGTATAGCTATGGAAAGCAAAGATTTGCAAGTATATTTTCCAACGATCAACTACATCACAGTGGAAAAAATTAAAGAATTTAACGTCAAGGTGACAGGGGTTGATAAAAAGCTACCAAACCTTAACAAAAAATGGATACAAACCAGAAGAGCCTTGGGAATGAAAGCTTTATATTTTATTCTCAAAAGATTTTACAATGAAGTTTACAAAGTCTTAAACCACGGCGTCCACTTGACTCTAATGTCCAAAGGAAAAACGAAGTCAAAAGCACTAAAAGAAAAAATCCTTGATTTTGAGCTTCACAGAATTGAAGCAACCGAAGAAACATGGAAGTTTGCCTGCAAGTTTCTAGATCATCATCACTCACCAGTCGACAGGGACAAGTCAGAATAACAACAAACACAGTTAGAAACAGCTGTAAAGAAGCCAAGATGTAGACATGCAAATAAAATAAGAAAAGAAACGTAAGCACTTACGTCATAAAGATAGCAACAGGAAAAAGAAATCTTATCTTAATCCTGTCAGCTACAACTTTCAAAGGGAATCTTATCTGATGAGGAATCCCATCTAGTCCTGCCGGTCATAATGTAATAATTAGACCCTCCTTACATCTATAAAAGGAGAAGAAAAACAAATAAGAGGAGCAGAATGGGAAAGAGATTGAAAAATAGAAAAAAAATGTTAAGTATCAGAAGAAGAGAGTAAGAACTTCTCCCGCCTGGGAAAAGTATCTTTTATATTCCAATGTACATGTAAAAGTGTGTAAAGTTTGCCCTTGTATAATATTATTATGAAATAAAGAGTTTGGTTTGAATATCTCTCTGTTAAAGTTTCACTGGACATGCCATAAGTGAAGGTTGCGATCTTCAGCCCAAAGGAAGTGAACAGTAGGAAAGTAGCCATTGTAGACAGAGGTCGAGGAAGGCGAAAACTGTTCAGCACTAAGGGAAAAATATTGTGATAGTGATAAAGGCTATTCATCAAAACAGAAAAAGAAAGGTATGCACACAAAACTTTATATTTCTTAATAAGTATTATCTTCAGGACAAACTATAAACATTTTTACTTAAACATTCGAATATTAAAAATACTGAGTACCTATAGGGAATCAAAAACATATTAGACTAACTAATCATGTTTAAGACACAAATTACCAAAATAATTCATGCTTATAGCATATAAAATGATAAAAGACATTCAATATCATCTGGATTTAGTCAGAAAGAGAGCATGGAAACATCGCTTAGCGCTATACAATCTTGATAAAGCAATAGAAGAGATAGAAAAGGCCTATTTAAATATAAGCCTAAAATCAACAAAGTTAATAGTAGCTATTCATGAAATAAAAATGATTAGAATTCAATAGTATTTTGAATACTCTAATGCAAAGAGAGTATTAAAAAATCATACTCTGTTTACTACATAAATATGCAAACAAATTTCGCATACCTTGCAAAGCAGCATAAGCAGCACAACCCCTCTATTGGTATCAAAGCCATATGATTAACCCTACATGGTATATAGATGAAAAAGCCTTAGTAAAAATGCTAAAGGTAATCAACTTATATAGAGATTTAAAACAAAAAATAATACAGATAATTATACTAGAAAAAAATGATGAAGAATTTTCATTACATAATTATTCAGAATGAATATCTGAACACTATTTATCTGAATCTGATTATTTTCTATTCAATTAAATGACAAATCAAAAACTTTTTGAATTAATTCAAACAAAAAAGAAAGAACTGGACATAAGAAAAGCCTGGTATACATACAACCTATTTGCAAATATTTGTAAAAAATCATTGTTATCGCAAAAGAAAACAATTTTCAGCCTAGAACTGGAAATACAAAAATTAGAATATACATATATATATCAACTTAAACCATGAGTCTAAAAGAAGCCATAGACATACTAAAAGACTTAATAGAAAGTCATAAGCAGCCAGGAATTAGATTAAAGTTAATTGAACTAGAAATAAAATCTAAAAAAGACAATTTGCCTAGAAGACTTACAAGGCCCAAAAGCCTGGTAGATTTTGAAAATACTTTTCAAAGTATGGAAGCATATCTTTATTGCTATTGAAAATTTTGTAATAATATTATTCGAATTCACAGGTGTATTCTTGAATATAACTCATTTTACATATTTGTAATTTTTCTAGTTGTTCTTTAGCTATTGTACTCAACTTTTCTCTATTTTGAGTGGTATTTCCTTCTCCACCTAAAAATTCATTTCCTATGAATTGTAGCAATTCTTTTAATCCTTCTTGAGTGAATTTTTCAAACCCTTCTATGACTGTGTTTTTGACGACTCCTAAGGCATCTTTTGATAATCCTGTATACCAGTTGCTTACTTTTCCTGTGAAAGTGTTTACTGCAATAATATATTTTTCTTCTTTTGTATAAGTTATTCTTTTTCCTAACAAGAAGAAAAGAAATAGATTTTGTGCCCAAGTATCTAAGGCTGTTTCTAGTTCTCTTTTGCAAACTAGATCCAGGAATTGAGTCGACCCCATATCTCCTAAAGGGAGTTTGTTTAACATAAATCTAGATTTATTGTTATTGTGATATTCACTAACAACGTCTTTTCTCTTATTAGCTTTAGGTAAGAAGCCCTTTTCTAAATTTAGGTCTTCAGTTTTAATGGAGCTCGACCCTTCTCCTATGTAGAAGTTTCCTTGGGGTCCTCCCGTGTCTCCTTTATTCATTTTGACTTTTACTCCTTGATCTGATAGATCTAAATCTTCTAGAGCATAGACTAGTTCGTCTAGTTCATTCATCATTTTTATCTACTGTTTTAGTATTTTCTGGTAACTCTGATTTTTTGGATTTTTCTAGTTCCTCTTTTTCTTTTTGATCTTTTAAGAATCTTAGGATAAGTTTTTCATCAAGGCTACCCTTTTGATAACAGCTTCTGCTAGATAAGTTTTCTTCTAGCAATTTGTTCTTGTAATTTTGACCTACTCTTTCATCAAACCTTTCTGTTTTTATATATATATATGGAGTTGTTTGACGCTAAAGGCATACATATAACTTACATTAGGGAGATTAAGGACATGTATAAAGGAGCTAAAACTTGAGTGAAAATAATGGAAGAAGACTCAGAATACTTCCCAATTGCTATTGGGTTTCAGACAGATCAATTCTTAGCTTATTTTTTTCTTTGTGATGGATGAACAGATGTAGCATATCCAAGGAGAGATGTTATGATGTATGTTATTAGTTGATGACATAGTACTGATTAATTAGATACGTGGTGGAGGCAATGGTATGCTAGAGGTTTAAAGACAAACTATAAAGTCTTAAGTGTTCAGGTTGAACATGACTAAGACAAAGTACTTAGAATCCAAGTTTAGTGATGTGACTCTCATGACATACATGAAAGTGAGGATTTTGACATACAACTTATATCCCTCCAAAGAGGAAGTTTCAAGTATCTACGATCAATAATTCAAGAAAATGAAGAGATTAATGGTGTTGTTACACATCGTATTGGAGGGATGTGGATAAAATAGAGTCTCACATCTGATGGATTATGTGATAAGAATTTTCATCGATACTTAAAGATATGTTTTGTAAATTGATTGTCAGACCAACTATGTTGTATGGGGTAGAATGTTGGTCGGTCAAGAACTTACACATCCAGAAAACAAAAATAGAAAATTTAAAGATGGATGTGTGCACATATTATAAGAGAAAAAAAAATTAAAATCGAAGATATTCAAGATAAATTGGAAGTCATCTTCATGGTGGACAAGATGATGGAGGTGAACTGAGATGGTTGGACATGAGAAGAGGAGATGCACAGTTGCCCAACGAGTAGGTGTCAAAAGTGACTAGACATGACATGACATGACACATATGCAACTTATCAAAGAATACATGATCCTAAAAGGAGGATATGTAGGTCAATGACTAGAGTAGAAGGTTAGTATGTAGTCAAGCATCGTTTTCCTTATATGTATTGTTCTTATTACACTCCAACAATCTCATTGTTCGATTTTGTTATTATTGTCACTGTTGCTCCTAATGATAACTTCTTGAGCTGAGTGGTGAAGTTAGTTGCTAGCGCATCTAACTTTGCATTCAGTGCAGTTAATTGATCCACTTCCAAGACACCTGCAGCCTTTGGTGCTGTGCTCATTTGCGTATCACCATTCCAATCCGGGTTGCTTTCAGACATTTTGTCCAAGAGCTCTACCAACTCATCATAGGTCTTCTCAAGAGCTTGCCCACCTGCCGCAGTATTCAATAGCACTCTAGCATTATATTCAAGGCTTTCAATAAAGGTATGAGCTAGTACCTCATTCGCCTGATAGTGATGTGGACACACAAGCAACATTTGTTTAAATCTATCCCAGGCTTGGTACATGTTTTCTCCGCTTCTCTGCTTGAAACTCAATATTTCACTTCTCAGTTTTGCAGTTCTGCCTGAGGGGAAGAATCGATTCAGGAACTTCTTTGCTAACTGATCCCATGTGGTGATAGAGTTGGGAGGCTCAGAGTCTAACCATCGCCTCGCTTCTCCCAAAAGTGAGAATGGGAACAAGGTCAATCTCACATAATCAGTTGATACCCCATGTGGAATATAAGTACTGGTTATCTCCAGAAAACCTTTGAGGTGCACTTGGGGATCTTTATGGAGCAGGCCAGTGAATTGCCCATTATTATGGAGGAGCTGTACCATGGATTGTTTCAACTCAAATCTTCCACCCGGTGGTGGTTTTCGCATGCTCGAGGTCATACTGGTGGTGAGTGGGACTGCCACGTCACGAACTGGCCTCGGAGGTACTACTGCAGGTATCTCTATATGTTCTCTTTCCATGTGTTCTCCACGATCGTCAACCGGGTTTTCGTCTCGATTTTCTGGGAGATCTAGACTTAATTCCTGATGTCGTCCGAGATTAGCTAGCTTTCTTCGTTGTCAAAGGGCTCGTTCAGGTTCGTCGTCTGGTTCAACAAGATCACCTTTGCGAGCCAGACTTCGGATCCTAGTTGCCTGCAATACAGAACGGCTAAGATCAAGTTATTAGCACTTCGAACAATCACTAGTAGACTCAAAAGAATTAAATATAAATTAATTTCTAAGTCCCCGGCAGCGGCACCAAAAACTTGTTGCTCCCAAATGCACACGTAAGTGTACGTGGTCGCAGAAGTAATAAATAGCTCTTTTAGAATCGGGTTTTCGTATCCAAGTGACTTATGATCAATGTATATCAATTCAATTAAGTCTATAATTTAAAGAACGTATTAACGATATGGTTTTGATTACTACTACTACTAAGAACAATTTAAATAATAAACTAACTGACAAGGATAACGATAATTTCGGTGTTTTAATCAATTAAGGGACAATTCCAGGGCTACCACATGTTTTGGGTTTCATGTGTCACATCTCATGCAAAGAATTAATTTTAGTTATCACATTACTGATTTACAGGGTTGATTTTATGATCATGATCTCTCGACCTCTAATCGCCTACTCCAACTAGCTGTCTAACTACATCGTTGAGCGGGGATAGGCAGTTCTAATTGGCGAGCATTTATATTTCATCCTGTTTCGTAACCAAGCTAGGTATTCGTCCGGGTGTCACTCCTAAACACGAATCTAATCAAAGTTAGAACAAGCTCTTTACATTCTCTGGTCTATCTTCCTCTTCATCTCTCGAGTCCAAGAGTAGACAATAGATTTATTTCTATGGTGGCCTAGCATGAAATACTAAAACAAGAATGTAAAAGTAATGTATATGATAACCAATAATTAATTCAAAGCAATTTGACGTTCAACAATAACCCATAGCTACAGCCCCAGAACAAGGGTGTTTAGCCACACATAATATTCATAAACTCAAAAATAATAAGTTTCATAAAATTCAAACCTAAAGAAGAAGTAGAGAATTGAAACCAAAGATGAATTGTAATCCCTTGCTCTTGCACGCCAAAAAAATAGCTCCCTAAATAATTATTTCTATAGACTATTTATAGATTTAGAAAACCCTGAATAAAATAATTGAGTCCAAAACAAAGTAGGAATCCAAAACCAAAAGGAATTGGTTTATGCGTGGAACTGCGCCGCCATAAGAATTTGTGCACTGCTCATTGTTTCATTGTGTGACACGTGGCAACTGCAGGTAATTTCCTTAATTTCTCTCTTTGCCGCATGACTTTTAACACACACACATATATATATATTAATATTATATTACAATATTTCCATTAAGCTGCCTGTTTGATTTTCCTTCTAGAATCTTCCATTTTTAATTCGTTTTAGCTCCAAGCTTCTTCAACTTCACACCAATTTAATCCTACCAATAAAATACACTATTTAGCACAATCCATAAAATTCATGCTCAAAAAGGAAAAATAAAAATACTAAATGTGAGGCAATTAATGATAAGAAAATATATTTTTGGCCTCAGATCAGTCACACCCCGAGCTTATACCCTGGACGTGGCCAGCACTTGGAGGCCATTGCTAGTCCCAAGCGAACCCTTGGCCTAGTTAACTATGATACATATAACTCAATAGAATATGTGGAAGCTTTAATAGATAAGCATTTAAAACATTTAAAAAACTTAAAACAATGTTTGAAAATACTTAATATAAATAGTTAAACATTTAATAAAACATCTGAGAAAGTACTGAAAACTATCTAACTATGTCTGTCTATGAGGCCTCTACTGTCTAAAGATAGGTGATGGGACAAGACCCGCGACACCTAAAGATACTACTAAAATCAAACAATAAACTAGAGTCCTCTGAAATTAAAGAGGTCTCACCAAAAGCTGACGAGTGGATGATGTGATCTCAACAGAATGCTTGTTGATGATCCTAAGTACCTGAATCTACATCATGAAATGATGCAGGTTGAATGACATCAGTACATTGAATGTACAAGTATGTAATAGGGTTGAATAAAACAATTAATTGAACTGAAGGACTGAAAACAACTCAATTGAATCAATACATGAATATGAAGTGAAAACCATTTAAGCTTTACAATAAAATATGCAATAAAAGAAATATGAAAATAATATACTTTACTTTGTTGGGGAGTTTCTCTAACCGACAACCATCCTTATGAGTCTAGCGATGATGCAACGTTCCATCTACATTGTCAGCGCCATCTTATACTTTATTGGGGTATAGGATGCTAACTATAGCTATTGATCCATCCAATAAACCTTCTTGAGGTAGTGAGAAGTTGCCCGAAACTTGGTACGATCATATCCTACGCTGGTTACGTAGTTCATAGGGCTTCGAGTTTAAAACGAACTCTTACCCAATTCGGTGCTCGATACTACTCTCAAAACATACAATATCAATAATGCTAATATAACATTTGAGTTGAGATAATACTCAAAAAGACCCTCTTTAAGGGATAACTTAACTTAACTTTATCTGTTTGAAATGCCTTTGAAACTTTTTATGCTTTTCTTGAAATAGTACTTTCTTTCTCAATGTAAAATAATACATTTTGGACCATTAAATTTTCCTTAAAACTCTTGAAATAATCTGTATTTAGGTTGTAATCATGAAAACTATATCTAAAATAATATTGTGATCCAATCATTGATGACTCGAAAAGTCATACTACATAAACATTGATGGCATATCTAGATGCCATACTGCTTAAACATTGATGGCATACCCGACTATCATACTAATCATGAATCGTAGTATTGTGAGACAATGCTCAATATATCTTTCATAAACATATCTTTATTTCTACGCATATGACTTTAAACATGAGACAACTCACTTGAAATCATGCATAACCTGTAAATACTCAAAAGTAGCTTTCATAACTTCATAAATAATCTTGAGACATGATTGGAGAATCATAATCATATAATAAAACATGTAGTTCATAGTAATTCATTGATATGCATGAGAAATCTTTCATAAAAACTCTAATTTTGCATAATAATCATAGCTTGAAGAAGATTGGGTAAAACCTTAGATTTAAACCTAATTCATCATATAATTAAAATACTTTAAGCATGAGAGTGAAAGGAATACTCTCATTGAAGCCTTACATACCTGGAAGAACAATGTTCTTGGAGAAACTTGAAGAAAAATTTGGAAGATGAAGTGTGAAGAAGAGTCTTGGATTGAAAATCTTAGGTATCTTGAAGAGCATCTTGAACTTGGAGCCTTTAGATCTTGAGAAATTGGAGAAATCTTTTTCTTGGAGTTCTTGATATTTGGAAGAAGGAGAATTAGGGATTTTGAGAGTTTCTATACGTATAATGATGATATTAGGTTATAAGATGAACTTAGGAAAGTTAATTGAGGGTAAAAGGTCAATAATACCTTTCTGTGAACGTAAGAAGACCATAAAAATCTAAAAAAACAACCTTTCAATGAATTCTGCCGGTCAAATCGGCGATCTGTAGGTCCCCTCGCTAAAATATTTGGCGGTTTGCCAAATGGGGCTTTAGATTAGGGGTGTGCATCCGATTTTTCGATTTTGTTTTGTACTATTCTATTTGAATTTTTTGATTTTTGATTTTGATAAAGTGTAACCCAATCAAAATCAAAATAAATTTGGTTTGATTTGATTTTCCTCTATTCGGTTCGATTTTTTTCAATTAGGTCAATAATTAATAACATAACCAAAGTTATATATATATATATATATATATATATATATATATATTAAGAGAGAAGTAATAATATTGAATCTCTTAAATATACTTTCTAATATAAACCATAAGTAAAACTTAAAACATAATACTTATAAGTATACAAATTATAGATGTCCAAACATAAAATATAAACTTAATCATAATGAAAGACAATAACTAAAAAGGGACAAAGTGGTTAACTCCTACTTAATTCTAAACCTAAACATTATATATATATATCTATATCTATATATATAAATTCAGTTTTTTTTTTTTCTATTTTTTTTTCTAAATTCGAAACCAAACTAAAAAACCAAACAAAGTAAATTCTTAATCCAAAATCAAACCAAAGAACCAATCCAAATTAAAATTTGGTTCGATTTGATTTGACTTTTCGGTTTAATCCGAATAGTGCACATCCCTACTTTAGATCGCCAAAATAGACAGAAACTTGAGGTTTTCAGGACATTTTGGCGAGCTAATTCGGTGATTCGCAAACCCATTCGGCGAGTCGTCAAATGAGCAGGTGTCCTCGTCGAATTTCTTAGACCAGACATGTTCCAGTAAAACAATCATAACTTTTTACTCCGAATTCGAAATAGGGCAAACTTGGTGGCATTGTAAAGTAGACTCATAGACCTTTAATTTGATAGGTCATTGACCACATAATTCTTAATATGCTGAGAGATATGTTCGTTTGAAGTTGACATAAGTAGGATCTTATATCAAAACTCAATCGTTAAGGAAGCTTTCAACTCAACATTGTGCTAGGGAATTTTTGTGACTTTAATTCATCTCCAAATCTATTCCCACACAAAAAAATTGACCTTAACACCTAAAAAAATAATTAAGAATCACTCGATACGACCTTCTACGCAAATGAAGAATTATTCGAATTTCAACTTCGAATCTTCGGGGTGTTACCATTATTACATATTGTTTCTTTTACTTTAGATACTATATTACTTATTGGTGCTATTATTCTCTTCTCTATTTTTTACATAACTATTTTACTATTATATTTTTTTCCTTACTTATTTTTTATATGTTTTACTTGAATTCTGAGTCTATTGAAAATAACATTTTTATTTGAAAAAATTACTAAAGTACACACCTTTAAGTATATTATTTTCCATTTGTCCCTGTATCTTTTAAAAATAACTAAAATATCTTATTTTAATAATGTATCTGTATTAATGTATTAATGTATCCGTGTTTGTACTAATGTATCCGCGCTTTCATTAATGTATCCGGATTGGGTTAATTTTTTTTTAATAATGTATCCATATTAATGTATCCGCGCTTTCATTAATGTATCCGGATTGAGTTAGTTTTTATTTTAATAATGTACCCGTATTAATGTATCTGTACTTGTATTAATGTATCCGCGCTTTCATTAATGTATCCGGATTGGGTTAATTTTAAGGGATTATTGTAATTAGAAAAAAGTAGGATAGATAGTAATTTCATCTTTACACTATGTGATTTATGTAACTTACCATTTTATCTTTACAAGATAGAAGCAAAGTTACGTATACACCACTTTCTTCAAACCTCACTTAAAAAATCACACTGAATATATTATTATTACATTACTGATTAAAATAATCATGGTAAATGAATTCTTACCTTATAACTTGATATATACTTTAAGCTCAAAAAATAAATACTAGTGAGATGGTCCTGTGTGCATTATTTAGGACAAGGAAGAAAATCTATTGAAAATGACAACTCAATTTTAGGTTTTCCATACACTTGACAAGTGCATGGCTAAGGATAGCACATCATCTTCACATACCCCTCAGCTCAAATTATCAAAAATATTTTTTATTTGGTTTGATCATTTTTATTTTTACTGAGTATATAATTTTTGCTAGGTTAATATCTGCCTAGCTAATTTGAGGTATTTTTATTAACTTAAAATAATTGATAAGATATTAGACCGTTGGCTAACGTTAACAAATTTTAGATCATTGTGTCTAATAAAATTTTCAATTTGTTCAAAAGAGATTTTTACATCATGATCCAAAAGGTTTTAAAAATTGCAAAACAATAAATATAAAGAGGATCATTTACTAAATGTTTTTTCTAAAAATAAAGAATCGGTGCATTTTGTCGTGCCACTTACAATTTATTAAAAGAGAAAGCGATCCATATTTTACCACCCTACGGCTCGAAGACTAACATTATTATATTTTAGGTGAAGAAATTATATTCATTTCACCACAAGCTTAAATAGTGTAGAAGCAATTATTCGTCTTGAAAACAATATCATTGATATCCTTTCTCATCTCGATAGGGAAAGACGGGCCTGCCTCGTTGCAAGTCAACACCTAAATAGTTATATTATTACAACGACAAATCAAACAAGAATCTTGATGAGCAAATTAAATCTACTATAGTAATATTTTCTTAACTATAAAAAGGATAAGTTTCAACTTAAGCTTACCATGGTTAATTCGTTCAATACTTGCTACCTCTAATTAACACAGATTCAGCCGATCCTTGCACATAGTGCAACAACTTCAGGGGACAAAAATGAAAGGCCAAGATACCATTTTTGTCTGCATGAGCTCCAGCACCTTCCTGAACGAATTATATGCTAACAAATTCGTTCACTAAGGTGCAGGTGCAAATGCAAATAAAAATATGGCTCTTGTTTACAGAAATATGTCTACATTAGGACGAGTAGATATAATAGCAAGTGTGATGAAAATGAGACTCGAATATAATAGGTCTGGATGCCTAGTATGAAAGAGCCTTCATATTCTCACAACCTCTCCCCACACACATATATATAATATATAATAACTATTGGCATTGAGTGTTGGTATTATTTATAATCATTGATGTGGTGAATTCTTGGGATTTGATGGGCTCAAAAAGATGAATGCTACACAACAAATCAAACACGTGAAGTGGTGAAATAAATAAACAAAAAAAAAACATTGGATACATAAGTTTCATTCAAAGAAAGAAGCTTCAAGTTGTAAAGTTAAAAATAGAAGTTGATTTCTTCACCTTTAATCAACGATCTTGAATTCGAATTATGAATATGAAAAAGTTATGTTATGGAGTACTTCCTAACTTAAATGAATTTACACGATATGTTTTGAATCTGTGGAAATTCAATACAGATATCGAACACTGAAATAAGAGAAAAGTTTGAATGGTTAGTAGAATGGTTAGACAGAAGCCACGTGCTGAATAGGCTTGGGCAGATGCTGTTTATTCTTGGTGACCAATGATATAATGACATGTGGTCTGACCAAATGCAGGCACATTAACTCCACCTGAAGTGCCTCAGTCTGTCTAGTGGAATGGTGAGTATGCAATTTTCAACCAAATTGTGAGTAAATGGAAACCAAATATGGATCTCGAATTTAAACTTGATGAATTCAATCTAAATATTTCATGATTTTTCACGTATATTTTGTTTTGTATAAACACTGCTAGATTCAGTTAAACACATTGTTGCATCGACATTCTGCCACACTTAACCTTTGAATCGAACTGTAAGAATGAAGGATCTTTACCACGAGGTGTAATGGAATGTTCGAAACCTCCCTGCCTTTTAACTAGAGGTCTCAAAGTTTGAAGGACAAATTACCTAATTACACACTATTTTTTATCATATTTTCTTATTTTCTTATTTTCCCAACCGTTTTAAAAAATATCAAAAATCTCTTCTTTTGCTCCCATCATCTCCATTTCCGAATACATCAATTTGAAATCTCATACTCAAGATTTTCCTTCTTTTTTTAACGCCACAAATCTCTCCATAGTTACCTCCATTTATTCATTTTTGAATTTCAAATCTTCTCTTTCCAATTAATGATTTCAAGTTATTCAAGAGGTAGATCTCTTTCCATCACTTCAATTTATTTATTTATTTTTTATTTATTTATTTATTTTTTAGTTTTTTCACCTTCGTTTCAACATTATGATACATTACATTTTTATCATGCACAATGTATCGTGTTCAAATATTAGTTTTGATACATAACCTTAATTAGTATTGATACTTGATACAAAAATTCTACCAAATATATCATTTATCATGTATCAGGTGTTGCTACCAAAGAAGAAAATTGTTTTATTAAATGTATCAGAGATACAACAACAATATGATACATTTAATACCTATTAGTCATAACTACCCATTCTTCCATACTGATACATTAAAAAAGATTCACATATATCTAATACTTTATATCAACAATATACTGACCCAAAGCTCTAAAAACCCATTACATATATGTCAAACTAGTAATGTATCAAGTTGTAACCAGTAATGTATCATGACTTATATATCCATATACGAATTCAAAAATAAAAAAATATTGATTAAAGCACAAACAAATGTATCTTCACATTAGTTTACATAGAATTTTTCACCAAAAGTTGGTTCAAAATGTACAAGCTCATCTGGATCAAACCAGCCATAGCTGCTAATGCCATAAAAAGCAACCAAAATGTGACCCTTCCTTTTACTCCTTCGCACAAAAGGAGTAGCAAATGCTTCATTGAAAATGTGACCTGGCCTCAAAAATTTTGATAATTTTAAATAAAAATTGAAAGTATCTTCAATGAACTAGGAGAAGAATTTTGAATCTCAAAATTTTCAAGAATTTTGAATCCTTCCAGCTAGAATGGGTGCTTCTTGTTGTCCACGATACAAATAAAGAAATAGTATTAAATTAGGTATATATTGTCTTCATGCCAGCAGAAATATGCTCTTTAAGATCCTTTTTGTTTTCTCTTGGTTGAAGGAATCTTCCTCACACCGCGAAGAGGTCCTGAAGGCTTGTCCCGTTTCTAGTTTCCAGATTCCAGATTCCATTTTTTACTCTCCACCATGCCATGTTAAAAAAGGATCTTCGATGAATTGGGAGAAGAATTTTGAATCTAAATTTTTTTGACAATCTTAAATCAAGATTGAAAGGATCTTCGATGAACTTGAAGATTCACAAATTAAATTGTTTGTCCAACAACAATTCCATCACTTTTGTAACCTTCATAACTCACCTCGCTTACCCAAATTTCTGAATGTCTCAACAAAATCGATATATTCATCTTGTATTAGCCACTTTGGTTGAGTAATTTGGAGTTTTCACGATTTTGGATTATGGAGAAGATGAAAAATTGAATTTTAAATTTTGTGAAGTTGTTACAAATTGGAATGGATTGATATCAATCAGTTTTGCTTGAATCGGGGGAATTAAAATCAATTTGTAGATTAATATTCCATATTAAGCCCAACAGACAAATTTTGTAATGTATCATAAGTAATGTATCCGGACGATTCTTATGTATCAGAAAGGCTGATATTTTAAGGGATTTTTGTAAAATAGAAAAGGGTAAGGATAGGATGTAATTTAGGTCTTACACTATGGGATTTATGTAAGTTATACAAGTTTGAAACTTGGGAATGTACATCTTAATGGATAGTTGAACCCAAGGCAGAGGTAGAGGGGATTGGGTAGGGGGATAAAATCTGTGTCTACTCTTCAAATCTTATTTGTTTAATTATTACATTGAGTATATTATTGTTGTTGTATGGTCAATTTTTTGTTTAATGTATATATAATTATATGATGAACCCTGTTGATGAAAATCGTGCCTCGACTACTGATTAACTCTAGCAAAAGATCAATTGGGGATCTACAAAGTTGCAGCAAAAACTGGAGAGAAGAAACAAGAAACATTTGATCTGCCATTATGCTACAGCTTACAAGCACACTAAAATTCATTCATATTTGATCAATTGGATGATAGTATTATTAATATCATGTTTTCAAGTTCAGTAGCTACATCATATCTTGTAGAATTCAACATACATAAAGCAAAACACCAAAGAGCTATTCTAGCTCTATTGAACGGTCAGCAACTTTCTCTACCAAACTCAATGGATAATGGATCTGCCTAGTTTTTCTTTAATTAAATACTATACTTTTGACTGCTTATAATGTTTATAAATGGAAGTACACGAAATAATAGATAGTAACAAACAGTCCAAAAAAAGAAGCAATGAAAGTACCAAGAAATAACAAATAGTAACAAAAATGACAGATGATAAAGTACAAGAAATAACAGATAGCAACAGAAATTGAAGGACAAGAAACTACAAGAGTAACACTACAACTATTAGTATAGATGGACAACAAGACAATGCTCTCCTACCTATTAATCTTCTATCTTTATCCGTATCCTCCACAACCTCCTATCTAAGGTCATACCCTCGTAAGCTGAAACTACTTTTATCATAATCTCTACGGAATATAGTGTGAATCTATGTACAAGAAAATTTTCCACCAGACTAACAGTGGACAGAAGTAATTACTCTTATAATTTTTCAGATATTAGCATCACCTTGATGATGCATATGACATGAATAAGACATAGATTACCTTTTTGGGGAAAACATGAAAAAATAAGCTAATAAATACCTTGAGGAAGGAAAAGATGCATGAATCTGCACTTAGAAATGGAAAGAAGAGATCATATACAGCAAACTTAATTCATCCTCATAGTAATTGCTGGTCCTAGGAAATGCATTGAAATAGACGCTCACCTGCAACACCAACATATATCGAAGACATATTAGGTAGGTAATCGAACAGCAATATCTCGGTAGCTAAACTACATATTCGAGTAGGTTATCCAGCCCTCCCTAAAGAAAAACACATAGATGTGCTAGATTTCTCACTAAAGCATACCGATGCTCCTCTCCACAACTATTAGATGTCACATAATCCATCACTCCAAGCAATAATCACAAGCACCAATTGACATATGCACAAATTAATCTTTAATGATCAACAACCGATTTGGGTAAAAGAAGGACCATCAACAGCCAGTGTTCGTCCAGCAAATTGGGATATTCAAGTGGTTTGATTGATTGGCAGCATAGGCGTGATAAGGTTCAAGTTAGATGAACAGGAAAGTAAGGTTTGAGAGATGAAAAGGTGTGACCATGTACCACTGCTCAATTTGTGAGTAACTGGAAAATAAGAAGCAATCTTCCCATTTAATTGAGGACTTACCATGGAAAAGAAATGGAAGTGTCAAGTCTTGTAACAAAATCAGTATTAAGGAAGAGGTTAAATGCGAAGCATGCACAACAGCAGTAGAATTTAGAATTGAATTCAAGGCCATGATTCGTAAAACTACTCTAATCATTTGTGTAGCATGGGTCTACTCTGATCCAACAAATTTAAAAGCAACAGAAAAGAAAGCTAGGTTGTAATGGATGTGCATTTCGTTATTTTCTTTGAAAAGATTGTTTAGATCTAATTTAAAGCAATAAACAAAAGAGAAGATAGAAATGCTAATATATTGGATTATTATCAAGTAACACACAAGCCATAAGTTGTTTTACTTTAATAATTCGATTATAGATGTCCAATCCATACATGTTTTGAGTTACTTAAGAAAGAAAGAAACCACTAGCATCTGAAAACATGTCAGATTTTCAAACATGAGGACTGTTGTATCATATTGTCAATGATCACAATTAGGACGTATATCTGCGACATACACATAATGAGTACCAATTTGGCCACATCGCCCAACATGATATTACAGAAAAACCAGTTGGAAGTGTTTGAATAATATAGTCGATACTATTCTAGTAATGGAACTTAAACATTGAGAAACAAACTACACAATCAGTGTTTGACATGTTATGTACAGGACTCAATAATGTCTTCCAGGGAAAAACAAGTCTTGCTCATACATTGGTTACCAGAAACTAACTTTTTTCTATCAGCACCAATCCAGATATCACAATAGAAGAGACTTGGTCAGCATAGGGATGGAATCTAATTTTCAGGAGATTTTTGGATAATTGGGAAGTGGAAAGGGTGGTTGAACTACTAGAAAGGGTAGGAAATTTTACAGGGACGACCACTACTCCTGACTCCATCAGATGGAGGCACAATGAAGTGGACATTTCTTAGTAAATAGAGTATACAACAGGGGTTTATCTGAGATGACAGGAAGTTTTAAAGGCCCCTTGGAAAACTATATGGAAAAGTATGGCACCAACAAAGGTGAAATGCTTTTCATGGATGGTAGTAAAAAAAGCATATATCACTCATGAAACACTTCAGAGGAGGAAAATCCAGATAGCATCTAGATGCTCTTTATGTATGGAGGCAGCAGAAACTAAAAGTCACTTATTCCTTCATTGTAAGGTAACATCTCCAATCTGGGCACTCTTTTTCTGTCTGGCTAGGGAGGATTGGACAATGCCAGAACATAATGCACACTTACTAAAAGCTGCTACATCAGACGGGGTGGGATGTAAGAGTCAAGAAAAAAAAGTGGTCGAAAACGGTACCAGCCTGCAGTTGGTGGAACATATGAAAGGAGAGAAATGAAAGGATTTCGAAGGCAGATCTAATTGACTAATTCCATTCAAAAGATCAAATGGAATTATACTACCTCTCTATGTTTTTGGTGCAGAGAACAATGTAACCACAAGTTTTTGATGGTGGCCAGCATTAAGGGTATGCTGAGGAACACATTAATTACAAAACTCCTAAGAAGTCCACTATCTGTACTTCAGTTGGATAGTCAACTGTACTCCTAAGAAGTCCACTATCTCTATTCCTCAGGATTAAGGGATTGTTAACTTTATCTTTTAGCGCCCACGTGCTTATTTATCCCTATGCTTACTTGTAGAATAGAGATTGTTATTCAAGATCATAGATATGATTACGGATATCATACCCTTACAAGATCTTGAAGTCTATAACTTTGAAAATAATTTTTTCACATAATCACATGGAAACAGTAGTGGAGATCTCAAGATTCTTAGTTATGCTAGGCATTGTGGAGGAGATTTCCAGGACAATATGAACTTATAGAATCTTAACTGCATCTGAAGTGGTTTAAGAACCTAAGGTGGTTGGTCCAAAATTCTTTCTGTTATTACTTAATTCCCCACAATTCACAACTGTCACATTCCCAATTTGAAAGGAATAAATTTGGAGTACTACACAGAATATAAAAAATAAAGCATCAACAATGCCGAAATCTATTCTAAATACTTATGCAAACTCAAGACAAGATATATATAAGATTAGAAATTATAAAATATGCAAGAAAGACAAGAAAGACCAAAAGCATTTTTATGCATATACTGATGAGGTATATTAGACTGAGAAAAGTCAGGCATCTAAGAATTAAAGAGAAATAGATCAAGAATAATCACATGGTTGAATATAATTTGCACTATCCACCTACATCCTCATGTACAGAATTACAACGTTTTCTCAAAAGTTCAGGGTAAATGTTGCTTCAGATCAAAGAATAAACACAAGAGAATGGAAGGTGTCAATTTTATCTTATGAATTTAGCGCCCACAAATATCAAACAATATCCTTTTAAGAGTCAAAAGCAAGTCCTTTAGACATGGACTAAGTTTAGAGGTTATCAATACACAACCAAAAGACTCAAAACTAGATATATTTTTTAGCGAACTCCATACTTTGATTTTCAAAATACATCAATTTTATGGAGTGCCAAATGTAAATAGACCTGTGCCAATTAAGCTGAACATTCCTGTTTCATACCCAAAGTGACGTTTGGGTAAATATTTGCCCACACCAGGTGTTTATAAAAATCAAGTATGCTAACCTTAGTAAGTTAGAAATTAGAGTGAGAATGCATACAACTTAACCATGATTACGTGGTGAACGTATATATGAAGGACACATTCAGCGATGCAACACCAGAGGCTGGCGTGGGAGAGAGGCTTAATGCACATGTCATCCAAAAGAAAGGAAGTTTCAAGTATCTTGGGTCTATTATCCAAGGAAATAGGGAGATTGACAATTGTGTCACACATCATAATGGTGCATGGTGAATGAAATGGAGGCTCGCATCTGAAGTATTGTGTGATAAAAAGATGCCACCAAAATTTGAGGCCAGTTCTACAAAGTGGTTAAGACCAACTATGTTGTATAGGGCGGAGTGTTGTCCAGTCAAGAGCTCTCACATTCAGAAGATCAAAGGTTGTGGAGATGAGGATGATGCGGCAGATGTGCGGGCATATTAGGAAAGATAGGACTAGAAATGAAGATATTCAGGACAAGGTAGGAGTGGCCTCGGTAGAGAAAAAAATGCAGAAAGCGAAACTGAGATGATTCGAACATGTGAAGAGAAGATGCATGGATATGCTAGTTCTAAGGTGTTAAAGTTTTTGGCTATGGATGATTTCAGGAGAGGTAGAGATAGACCGAAGAAGTTTTGGGGAGAGGTGATTAGACAAGACATGACACAGTTGCACCTTACAAGGACATGGCCTTAGATAGGAGGTTCTTAAGCCCTAAAGAGAGGCTCAAAACGCATTAAGCGCTTCACCTCGCTTAATGTGCACTTTAGTGTTGTCATCAAAGCTCTACACATTTTCCTTGTGAATGAGCATTTCCTGAAGAGGCAACGCTAAACCATTGATATTTCAATTTATCATAAAAACAATCGATTTCTTTGTCCATATATTTGTTATTCATACTTATAATTATTAGTCTTGGACTAAACATATATATATATATATATTTATATTTTCTCCATTTGCACCTTTTCTCAATAAAGCCCATGTTTTATTTGCACTTAAAGACCCTATGAACCTTAGAGCTTTTTTGCGCTTTTCGCTTTTGATTACACTGTTGTGGAGGACACAAATTATGGTAGAAAATTAGTTGGTAGTAGAGTGTTGTCTCGCTTATCCTTCCATACTAGTAATCATAGTATTTCTCATGTAGTTTCTTGTCCTTCAATTTTTGTCATTATCTATTGTATCTTGGTAAGTTGCTCGGACTCTTCACTTTTGGTGCCACGCCCATGTCGACACGACGTGGGTGTGGGTGTGGATGTGGGATCCGTGTCCGATTTGTTCAATCAATTTTGGGTACTTTGACCAAAATCGATGGGGAAAGTCTGGATAGTTTTAATGATTTGTGTAATCAATACAAAAGCAAAGGTGAAATTGAAGAAAATGGAATACCTTTTATATAGAAATTTCTATGTCACTCCTTTTCCTTTAATCTCAGTCCAAGATTATCCTCAAGTTCTCCACATAATATCTCATAATTTAGGTTTTATAACTCTATTTTTATATATTTTAATTATTTTTAGGCAAATCCCCACACCCGTATCTATATCCCTGAATCTTAAAAATTAGATCAGGAAGGATCCGACCTCTAGATCCGCACCCATATCGGACACCCACACCCTAGCAACTTAGGTCTCTTGTACTTCGATTAGCGCACTATTTTTTGTTGTAGTTACTGTTCTTTTATTTTCAGAATATTTTGCTATGCTTTTAATAGGTTTTGCCATGATTTCTTCACTTTTATTTTTTTTTTTCTTTTTGATTTTCTTTTTCTTAAGCCGGAGGTCTATTGAAAACAACCTCTCTACCTCGCAAGGTTAGAATAAGGTTTACTTACACTCTACTCATTTTAGACCCCTTGTGGGACTACACTGGGTATGTTGTTGTACATGTCTTGCATTCATTGGTTTGGTGCAAACACCTAGCACAGGTAAGTTTTTACCATGACGTTTGTCATAAATAGATTAAAGTTGCTTATAACTTTCAACTTAACAACATTTTGGTGTAGGAAAGTTGATAAATTGAGTAACCAAATCAGCCAATTTAACCAACAATTTATTGCCCTAAACAAAATCGGACATAGCATAACTTTAGAAGTTTATTGCAATCAACAAGTGGGACGTATTTAAACTAAACTTCCTCCTTTCTAAAGTATTACTGACAGCCATGATATAATTAGGAAAGTCACCCTTCACAAGGTAATTTATACACATTTAAATAAAGCCAACCACTTACTAACATATCCATCATGACTTGGGACTGCAAGTATACCACACAAGAATCGACAATTTAGATGACACTCCAAGAGTTGATGACGGTGTTAGCCTTGGATGTGCTCAAAACGTGTTATGTTCTATATTCACATGATTCCAAACTATGTGTGGCGTCTTTGAGGCTAGATTTATGCATCACTTCATGGTTCTACATCCAGAAAAAACAGAGTTAGGCCAGCTGTAAAGAACTTCAAAGCGAACTTTGCCATTTTCATTTATTTGATAGTATGATTTTAAAAGAAATCAGTGATGTTGGTGACAGGATAAAACGACGTAGTCCAATTAAGATAATTTTTTGTTTCTAATTCAGGTCAGAATTACCACTAATACTAAATACTCTCAAAAAGAAAGCATGAAAATCAGAGTAACTTAGGAGCTAATAAAAGGATATAAGCAATAGTAAGAGAAGATGACAAGTTATACTAAAGACTCGAGGAGTTAAGAAGCATTTTGGCAAAATTCAGATGAAATCTCTTTCACGCTTCTCTTTAGATATAATCATTCAAAACTTAATCTTTATTATCGAATACAAAGGTTTAACATGTATATTTATGTTTAGATCCTCCAACAGCATTGTCGGAGGGAAAAGCCAAACCTCCAGCTAGCACAATGATACGTTGCAGCACCTTCATTGCATGTAGACCGTGTGTCTCTCACATGAAAGAACTTTATTTAAATGGATTACTCAAACTACGACACCACTCCAGCTCATCTCCATTTACTATCGTCACCTTCACCACAATTACACTTCATCTTTATTTAAAGCAGCAAAACCTGCATCCTAAAGCTCACTGCAATTTTCCTCCATCTCTATGTACTCCAGGGCAAGCTCGTTCCTTTCAACCCAAAGTGCTCTGCTCCATTACTAAACTCTGAATTCAGGCCGAGCACAAACCATGAGAAATCTCGTTTTCCAAGATCCTGGGATCAGAGTAAGCACCAATACTACTCAAAGTCTAAATCATGCTTGGGAGCGAATACGAGTTCCAGTAGTAGTGCCTGCTCTACACCTTGCAATGTATATATGCATAGCCATGTCCGTCATGCTATTTCTTGAGCGTATTTACATGGCAATAGTGATAGCAGGGGTCAAGTGCTTTGGAAAGAAAAGATATACCAAGTATAAGCTCGAGTCCGTAAAAGAAGACCTAGAGAAAAACAAAAACTACCCAATGGTGTTGGTCCAAATTCCTATGTTCAATGAAAAGGAGGTACATACCTTACTTGAGTACATGTCTTTTCTGATCAAGTTCCAGAGATTTAAAGTTATGCATAAATGATTATTGTTTAGCTTTGTGTTTCAGTTTTTCCTAGAAGAAACTACGAATATGCATGTTTCCATCGCCCTTTCTTTTTTCTGATCAGTGGTTATATTTTTTCCATCTTGAGAGTATTTTTTAGAGAATAAATCACAAACATACAATGATCCCAAAACTGAAATAAATTTAGCGAATCAGCAAAAAGAAAATACAATTTCATTTCTCACAACCACCAATAATCAAAAACCTAGAAACAACACAGAGCATACAACCATATCCTAGTATCAAGTGAAAGTTCATGGGAGGATTTTACCTTCAATGCTAGAGGAACAATATTTGTTCTTCTCTCACCCTTCCCCTTTACAGCTTCCCCATACCCGGACCATTCAGAAAAGAATTACAAAAATAAAAATCACACCAAAAATATCGGAAATTTCTTAAATGAACAAATAGATGCCAAGAGATTACTCCCTTCTCATATAAATCCCGAACCATTAGTCAGAATTTACTGATTAAGCTAACAAAACTTTTGTCATGATATATACCTAAGCTTTTCCCTGTTGAGTACTGCTACAAAACCATGATTTTAATAGCAAGAGACCAAATAATTTAAATAGATCTAAAAGGTCAATGTTAATTGGCCAACAAGGTCAAACCAAGATGTAATCCAGGACATTGAAAGGAAGGAAGCTTATTGTCCATCTGTTTATAAATTCCAAAAGGAGCAAGATAGTTTATGGACATTTTTCACAGTAGAATATACCCACTAATTTGACTGATTGCAGAAAATATAGATTTATGTTAATCATCCAACACTGTTAAAAGACTTGTACATAGCTTAATAAAAAGATAAACTACAATGAGCATCAAGAAACCAATGGAAATAAATCTAGATATTTTCTGCAGTTAGGAATATAAGTTTAATAATATATCAATAGAATATTGACTGCAAGGCTCTAACCTCTAGCTTTAGTCAAATGAGGAACAATATTTAGGAGCATACAAAATAAAGGCACTGATTTTTGCGCCTTGCTCCTGATCAAAGAGGATTAAAAGTAGACTAACAAGAAAAACACATTTGAAATTACTCCCAACTAGAATAGCATATGAATAGGGATACGAACTTTCTCTACAAAATAAGAACCATTATCATCTTATTGTTTATTATCAGATTATCATCTTATTGTTCTTTATCAGATTATCATCTTAGTGTTCTTTATCAGGTTTACAAGCTCTCAATTGGAGCTGTATGTGGCTTGTCATGGCCATCAGATAGGCTTGTAGTGCAGGTTCTTGATGACTCCACCAACGAAGTTTTACGGGTATCTCTTTCAACTCAACTTTATCTGAGAGAAAAACTTAAGAATCTTCTGAATTCCAACTAATGTTTGAGAATATAATTGCAGACATTAGTGGACTTGGAATGTCGAAAATGGATAGAGAGAGGGATAAACGTGAAATACGAAACAAGAAACAACAGGAATGGCTACAAAGCTGGTGCTCTCAAGGAGGGTCTAAAGAAGCAGTATGTTGATGACTGTGAGTTTGTTGTGATCTTTGATGCAGACTTTCAGCCTGAAGAAGGCTTTCTTTGGAGGACCATACCATATCTTCTCGACAACCCAGAACTGGCTCTGGTTCAAGCCAGATGGAAATTTGGTAAGGCCAAAGACTGCATTATGTCCATACACACACTGAATAATTGGTCATGACCTCAAAAACAAACAAAATTAAAGGTGTTTGGAAGAGGTAAAAATTAATGAATAGCGGATTACTATGTTTATGATAATAAACTTTGATTGTATCAGTTCCATGATAAGAGGATTCTTTTATGTTGTTTCTATCTCACTCGAAGAACTTGCCATGAAAAGACTTATCTAAAAATCAATTCAGAAAAGCGTCCTTAATCTATTTAAAAGGCAATGCATACATAGAGAAAGAATTACCAGCTTCAGTCGTATTTCTGGTTCTTTCTTGGTTATTAATGTAAGTGAAAATCTTTCCACAGTCAATGCAGATGAATGTCTGATGACTCGACTTCAAGAGATGTCATTGGACTATCATTTCAGTGTTGAGCAAGAAGTTGGCTCGTCCACATGTTCATTTTTTGGGTTCAATGGTAAACAAATAGTCAGATCTCACTCCATATACAGGCATTCCACAGCTAGACATTATTTTAAGAATGTAATTAGCTTTTTGGATTGAATTGTAGGGACTGCTGGCGTGTGGAGAATTCGAGCAGTGAATGATGCTGGCGGCTGGAAAGACAGGACCACAGTAGAGGATATGGATCTTGCAGTCAGGGCTAGCCTTAAGGGTTGGAAATTTTTGTTTGTGGGCGACTTAGCTGTGAGTTCATAACTTCAATCTTCTTATTTATGGAAATGACTACAAGCCTCTATGTATCAGATGCCTAATATAGTTCATTTAGGTCAAGAACGAACTCCCAAGTACCTTCAAGGCTTATAGATTTCAGCAGCACCGCTGGTCATGTGGCCCAGCTAACCTCTTTCGCAAGATGATTAAAGAAATCATCCTTTGTGAGGTATCACTATTTTTAAAAAAAATATTTATACTATTAATAAAAGTTTTTTTGTCAACAAGTCACACATCATACCTTTTCTTTTAAATGCAGCGTGTATCAGTATGGAAGAAGTTTCATCTCATCTATGGTTTCTTCTTTGTGAGGAAGATTATCGCACACTGGGTTACGTTTTTCTTTTACTGTGTCGTCATTCCAGCAACTATCTTGGTGCCTGAAGTCCATCTTACAAAGCCTCTAGCTATATATCTTCCAGCAACTATTACTATTCTTAATGCCGCTTGCACACCAAGGTATGTGAACTCACGAAACTGAACTCAGAAATTGTCCTTTTGTTTTTCAGTTTCATATTTTTCAAGCACAATAATTTAATACACCTTAATCTGGTTTCCACGCAGATCTTTCCATCTTCTTGTATTCTGGATCCTATTTGAGAATGTCATGTCTCTCCATCGATCCAAGGCAGCAATAATAGGACTCTTAGAAGCCAGCCGAGTAAATGAATGGGTTGTAACTGAGAAGCTGGGGAACACGATGAAGCAAAAGTACAGTGCCAAGGCATCTAAGAAACCAAGATCGAGGATAGGTGAAAGGTAATCATTATATTATTTGACAGTTCTCTCAGTCCCTAGGAAGTTGGTTAAACATCAAAGTATTCTCTATCCTGCAAATTTCTGACTGTAAACTGCACTATGGTTTGCAAACAGGATTCACGTCTTAGAGCTGCTAATGGGAATGTATATGCTACACTGTGCTATATACAACATGCTATTTGGAAATGACCACTTCTTCATCTACCTGTTCCTGCAAGCAGGAGCGTTCTTCATTGTTGGAATTGGCTATGTTGGAACATTCGTCCCCAATTAGAAAATCCAGTGATCATAGGATGCCACTGGCATGCAGGACAAACAGTGAGAACCATGCCCAACTAGTATACTAATAGTATGCAAGTGCTAAATTGTTTAAAAATTAGGCCCTACAAAAGTTTAAAGGTTTTAATGTAATAATGTGTTTCATTATTTTTATATATTTCCAGAATTTACTGATGTTCATTTGGCTGTCCAAATAACTTTTGCTACTCTTTGTCATGTCATCAGATTTCCATTGCATAGTATGTATGTAGTAAATTGTGAAAAAGATAAGCATTAGTATTGTGTTCTAATTTTTACTTATCACAAAAGAATACTATCTTCTTTTCTGCAAGAAAAAGGCAAATTCATGGAACTTAATGATTTAGGTAAGCATATTTTACTTCATGACTCAACCCCTCCTTAAGAGTTTAATGAACCTGCAGATCCGGAAAGAAAAGGGCAGCCCCGTACACAAAGCATCCCGTGTTAGCAGGGTTCGGGGAATGGCCGCACGGCCCGCACCTCAAGGGGTGTGATATAGACAACCTAACCTAATCCAAGCATTAAGGGTTGCTTCCTCGGCTCGAACCTATGACCTATAGGTCACACGGAGACAACTTTACCATTGATAGAAGAACCCCAAAAATTTATAAACCTTACATGGATAAAGGCCAAAACCAGAGCACCTAAATATCTTACAAGAAAGTGGGGAATGACAGTGAAACCATAAAGTCAAATATTCCTCCAGCTTTGGACATCTTCATCTGTTAACTGCTTGTTAGCCATGGGAATTCAATATTTTTAGAACTTGAAATCTTCATTAAGGATCTATTGAAAAGCTGGCAAGGACGGTATATGAAGAAAAGGATGAAGATGATATGGAAGCTTATTCCTTTGTGCATCATTTGGACAGTTAGGCAACAAAGGAACAAGAGATGTTTTATGGGAAAAAGAAGCTGATTTCTGTTATAAAATACAGGTGTTTCCAATATTTGTTTCGCTGGCATAAAGATGATACTGTAATTAGCATGGATGACTTCTCAGACTGGCTAGATTCAGTTTCTGGGTAGTCTTTGTACAAGTCCATTTATGTACTCGTCTTGGTCTTGGTACTTTTTTCGACTTTTCCAAATGAAATTACATTATCCATTATATACATATATAAGCAGTCAGTAGAGGTGAGATTCACGAGAAGCATACACAATTAGCAGACACATCTGGCTGCAACGGCAGACAACTCCCAACTGTGTATATAGGGCTCTCCCCTTAAGAGCAGAACACATGGAGAAGTTGATATGGCAGGGAATAATAAAAAAATGACTTCCTGAAAAAACAATATATCTTTTCATGAAGTAATATTTATATTAACGCGGTGAGAAATTCCTTTTTTATACAAGTAAGGTAAGAGATGATGTGAGAAATTCCTACAATAGAAGTAGTAAAAGAACAATATGGTTCTCTGCAATAAAAGCAGTTGAAAAGAAGATATTTTCTCACTGTCTTGCTTTATTAATTCTTTAAGTTGTGAATGCAGGGCCTAACACATGACCTCTAGCATAGTATCCTATAAATTAGTCACGATGTTCTTCTTGCCAAGCACACTACCAATGTTAAAGATCAATGCAACTAAAGGATTTTATGAGCAATCATAACCTGGAAATCATTCTCCACTCCTCTCCCAGTGCCAAAATCAAGACGTTCTTTGTAGTTTGAACAAATCTCTTTTTCTCTAACAAGGTAAGATCCGTGTTGTCAAGCTCATAATTGCACAACTATAAAACCTACATCAAATAACTTGCCTATGCTCTTCCAAAATTCCACCGGTATATTGTCAGGCCCAGTCGCTTTTCCCTTGCTCATCCTACGAATAGCACCCTTAACCTCCTCGACCTTTATACACCTACAATACCCAAAATAACGACGACCCTCGGTGTGCTCCAAATCACCCAATCCCTTTTAGATAATGCCATAAATTCTTCAACTAAAACAATGATTATCGCATGCATAGGCAAATACTGCCCTAAATTTAGGCTCAGTGAGCACAATAAGCACACAAACAGACTTACATGGATGGGGTCAATGAGTCGATCAGAAGGCTCTTATGGCCTGGGTTGGTGCCCTCCATTGGACTTCCAAGGAGTACTCGCCTAAGGTCTGCCAAATTTGTGGAACTAATGCCAATAAAAATAATATAAGATCTCATAAAATAAGTGGAGACATAAACAGATAGCATGCAAGAGCAAAAATTTGCTTCTGATTTTACAAGCAAAACATATTTCAAGTTGGCAAATGGTAGGAAGATTAGTTTTTGGCATGACACTTGGTAGGCACATTCCCCTCTCAAGTTGGCTTTCCCTGTTCCGTTACCATGATAGTCAACCAGAATACCTCTATTTCAGATTACTATTCCAATCTTGGATCGAATATTGTTTTCCGAAGGAATTGTAATGACTGAGAATTAGAGAGCACTTGTATCTTACTTCAACAAAAAGGAACTATTTCTGCAGACAAGAAAAACAGCATAGAAAAGATGGGATCTTTACAGTCAAATCATGCTACACCCACACCCTTCTGCTCAATCTACAAAATGCTACAACAATTTAGCCTTGGAAAAAAAGTTTGGAAACGCCATGCCCCTTACAAAGTTCAGATCTTCACTTGGTTAGTAGGTAAAAAAATGCATGTCTCACACATTCCAAATTGCAAAGAAGAGGAATGCACATTATGCTGATACTTGCATTAAATTTTACCATACTTACAACAACAACAACATAGCCAGTGTAATCTCACAAGTGGTGTCTTGGGACAGTAGTGTGTACTATCACAAAAAAAAACCTCTTTATATAGCAATCAACTATCAGTGCCTCAGTGGAACCTCATATTAATACACCTCCAATTAGTATCATACTCATTCCTTTTTGGCAAAAAAATGTATGACACCATTACATTTCTATGCAATGTTCAGCAATTCAAATTCATTAAACTACACAAAACTTTAAAGTTTGACATAATAATTTCTCTCATGTCAAGTAATTACACGGAATACCTGTTACCTCCGCTAGCAGCAACTACCAATAACTCTATCCATCAAAAGTTAAGTTAAAGACATACGAGAAGAAATTACCTGTGAAAGCGCAAAAGTATTGTTGACGGAAGGAGTGCTGCAAGTTCCAATTACCGTGCCGGCGAAGAGACCCACCGGACGCCGATCGGGTCAAAGGGCTTTGAACGAACCGAATCGAGTCGATGCCCAATAAACTTGAAGTCCAATAAGAATGGGTCCAATGTTTAATGGGCTTTAAAAAGAAGCCCAGTATCAAAATGAATCCATGGCATTTGAAGAATTGAAATTATTTTAAGTCTAATTACAAAGTTAAAATTATTATATAATGAACTTTATTTGTTTAATACAACGAAATATCAGTATTTATTTCTCATAACTTGTAAATTTTGCTCCATGTAGAGGAGGAAAAAAAAATACAATTAGAAGGTCTAGTCAAAGAATATTAATTTTGACCTCCAAGAAGCAAATATTTATCATTTAATAGATTAAATTATAAAAGTGTTTTTCCTAAACTATTTTTAATATCACCTTTAAACATGTCCCTGAATAAAGCTTTTAGGCCTCATTTATTTTCATTAAGATTTAGACATCTGAATTTGAATGCACATCTGAATGATATTTGTCTCAAAATTTAAATACTAAATGATTAAGATTGTTTATTTTTCAATATCTGAATATACATAATTTGTTTATATGTACATATTAAAAATACAACTCAAACAAAAACTAATTAAATATTAAAAATCAATCAAAATAAAATCATTATTTTGATTAAAGAATGAAATACTTATGTTTGCTAATGATGGTGGAGATAGTTTATAGTGGCGGGGCGGTGGTGATGATAATAGCTATTGTTAGTGGCTAGTAATGATGGTGGTGATAATTGTGATGGTAGAGGTGGTTGGTGTTGTGGTAACTATCATAATGATGATGATTGGTAGTGGTGTTGGTGGTTGTAATGGTGAAATTGGTTGATGTTACTAGTTGGTCGTGTTAGTGGTGGTGACTGAAGAATGTGTGGTGGTTGATAATGTGTTTGCAATAGTTGGTGATGGTGTTAGTTATGATAATGGAGGTTGTTGGTAGTAGAGATTGACCACATTGATGGTAGTGTCTGATAGTAGTGGTGGAGCTGGCGGCAATGGTGGTGGTGATCGAAGAATGTATGATGGTAGTTGGCGGCAATGCTAGTTGTGATGGCAGAATTTGTTGGTAGTAGGAATTGATTATAGTGATAGTAGTGGTGGTGGAGGTGGAGGGACTATAGATATAGAGCGGTAATGGCAATTGATATAAGTATAATGATGAAGGAGATAAGTGTGGTAGCAGCTGGCAGTAGTGATTAGCAACCGTGGTGATTGTGATGGCAGAGGTGGTTGGTGGTAGATGGCGATAATGGTGGTGATGGTTGTGATTGTGATGGAAAAGGTGGTTAGTGGTGGTGGCTGGTGGTGGTGGATAAAGTGTTGGTGAATATTATCTACATAAGAATACCTTTTAATGATATTGAGACTATATTCTAGATCTTAATGGGTAAGACCTATTAAGACCAATTAAGTGCTTCAAATCTTAATGAAAATAAATGCACTTAATACTTAATAGTCTAATGTCTTAATCATTCCATTTCAGACCTCTATTAAGTGCAAACAAATGAGGTCTTAGTCTTTAAGAATATCAAATATTTTAAAACAAATTATTTTATGAATAAGATTATTCCATCCTTAATCAGAAATTCATGTATTCCCCTTAAATAAGCCTTACGCCATGATAACGATATGTTAATTCGAATTAATCGAAGCCCCAATTTAAATGAGTGAAAACTCTTCCCCACATATGCATTGGAAGAAGAAGAATTACATTAATTATCCATGAGACTCTCAATTTTTGTGTTTTGGGTGGAGGGGAAAATAATTCAGTCAAATCAAATTAATTGATAAGGGAACAATACCAAGTTGTAAACTCAGTGTCACAATAAGAATCTTTTCTAATTTTTATCTAAAAAACAAATCTATAACAGCTAATATATTTATTTATGAAAAGACAAGTTATATGTATAGGTCGGTTTCATTTGTGGGGGTATATCATAATGTTTTAGGGTTTGTACAAAAGAGTCATTTAAGTTTTCAAGAAAGTTTTTCATTTTTTTTCTCGAGAAAATCATTTGTTTGAATTAAAGGAAAAAAAAGGTCAAAACTTACTTTTTTTAGTCTATATACACTAATTATATATGCCTATACACGGAGTATAACATGAATTATGCATATATTATATATTTGTTGGCTATTTTTAGTTTAAGCGGTTGAATAAACGACTGTTTAAGCTAATTTTTCTAATACTATTTACTCTCACAATTAGGAAACATTACCATTTTACCCTTGATTCCTAAACGTGCTCCGATCTAAGGGTAAATTTAAATCATAATCAGAAGTGGATGGGTAAGTTTGTACTTTTTTTCTTGAAAATTTTGAATATCAATTTCACGTTAAAACTCCATTAATGACAAGTACAAATACGAAAACTAAATTGCTAACCACAAGGATATATTCAATGAACAATTGTACATGGGCAAATTATGATATATTTTTTCCCCTAACACTAATAAGCTTATTGCCTATGGGGATTGGGGGGACCTCTTTCTTCTTATTGGCCAAGCAAAGCATTAAAAACACTTGGTTGTAATTTGCCAAACTCTAGATGTATATATTGCTCATCATGGGGGACCTCTTTTTCTTATTTTGCCCAAGGCAATTCCTACTACTACTACTTCCTTTGATTTCGGGGCGAGGCGGAATTAGAATTCGAATTTTTAGTTTATCAATTTTGAATTTTAATTTGTTTGTATTTATTAAATTCTGATATGTGTTGAAAAAAGTTAAAACAAATATAAAATTTAAGTCAAATTAAAGTTATTGAATTCTGTTAAATTCGTAACTTCAAGATTAGCTCTGTCACTTTGTTGGATCCCAAAAAAGTTACATAAAAGTCAAGATATATCCTATTCCAACTTCATTTTCAATGTCCTTATAACTCCTAACAGTTTCATAATGATTAACAGTTGTATATAGTTCCCAATTGATATACCCCTACACTTGGGGATGCGATAGTCGGCGAATAGTGGCCAGTTGATTATAATGTATAATCAAATAATTGAGGACATGAACAGAATTTAAGCAAGCAAGGATAGCCGGTAATTCTTTTCTCAAAACTATTTTGAAAAATAAGTATGTTAGAATCTAACCCCAGTCATATTAACTCCAAAAGTTATATATAGTTAATAGCAAGGACTAAAATTTATTTTTAATCAAATTCAAAGTAAGAACCATATTCAATTATGAGTCTTTTCATAGACAGAATGTTGGCATTACCCAACAAGCCCCCTCCCACACTTGTCATAAATGCAACATGTTGTTCCCAGGAGTTGAACGTGTGTTCTTGGTTTTGATATCACTAGTTGAAATCAAGTGCTTATCATCATAGACGGAGCTACCCCTACTCGGGGATCATGTAGCCCCTAGTGACCTCTTTATTGATATCCTCATTCGCAAAGGTCGATTAGTTGCACTAGTTGATATAGGAGGCATATAAACGATCCTTTAAGACTCAAACCTGGATTTGATTCCCACTCTAGTATCCCGCACAAAATATAATTCGCACTCATTTTTGTAGCCATAGATCATGATCAATAGTGCCCCACTGCTCTAGCTTAAATACTGAGTTTGACTATGCTTACCATCATGCAAAACACAATAGCTAATAGTCAGAGGCATCTCAAGCCATTGGTGGCCTAAAGTTAAAATCAAACGGAATTCTTAAGTTTTTACTAAAAAATTAATATATTTTAAATGTAAAGATGTTAATAACTTTTTTATAATCGATATCTTCTAATAATTCTTTTTCAATTTGTAATATAACCAATTCATTTAATTTTTCTGGAAACATAATTCTCTAGATGTGTCAAACTTCTAATAATTCTTTCCTTTTCTATGAAAGTATATTTTTTATACAAATAGTACTCAAATTTTTTCAAAGAGAAACTTGTATCCTATTACTACTAAAAAAAGGATGCTTTTTTTTTTAAATAAAAAACACCGTAGAGACTGCACCACTAATAGTAAGGACGCAACTTTTTTTCGTAATCAATCCTATCAAGCAAATTAAACGCCATGTTTAACTATGACTTTGATCTAGACCATCCCAACCTACGACCCGAGTTCCGTCATAAACACAATTTTAGTGTCACCCAAAAACATATCGAATAATGACATTTAACGTAGCTTTTATTTTGCAAGATACAAATTTTTGATATCAAAGGTCCCTGCCACACCATACCACCATTGAAGTTAAAATTAAAGTGAATTTTAAGTAAGCTGTTTAAATTGTCATTACTTGTGAAATTTCTTTTAGTATGTGCTGTTCAATTACTCCTAAAAAGTATTTATTAAAAATCATATATGAAACTTTAATATATGTGACATATCGTGAATTGAATATAACCATTAATTTAACTTCATTTACAACATTCTTCCTCCTATATATCTCAAAAGATTTTAAGTGTGGAACCATCATTATAATTACGATTTAACAGAACTCAATAATTTTGACTCAAAATTGATTTAATATGCATAAATAAATTATTAAAAACTTAGGGGAAAATTGTGGTTCAAAATGCATCAATCAAAATTATAGTGGACTATATATTTTCTTGCTAATTACAATGATAAGATTGTAAGCATTTATCGAATAGGAATTAATGGCCACATGATATTGAGATTAGTAGCTAATTTAATTAATGAACAAATTGATACTTGTCCTACACATAAGTTTTGTGTAGTCTATTCTTTGAAAATTGGAAAGATCGATACTTCATTACACTTGAAAATGAAAACTCAAAGAATCATCTTGACTAATTAGTGATTAATTTCACATAATTTGGAAATGTAAAAATGACTTTACAACCTCTTCCCAACAAACATTGCATTACCACGTTAACCTTTATCAGAAACAGTCTTTCTATCTTATATATAAAGTAAGGATAAAATATGTATGAACGATATATCATATCCTTTCTAGACCCCATTTATGAGATCACAATAACTAAGTAATTGTTGTATATTTGACAAAAAAGTGTTTTTGATTAGCGTGTAAAACTCAATTTTTTAAACCAGACAAGTAAAGTTGAATAACTGTTTTAATAATACTAGACAAGTACAGATGGACGGAAGAGGTATATTTTTCAAAGTCAAAGTGTAAAATTGATTTATTACTCTTGATGTGCTAAATATCACAATAAAATTGTTTTTAAAATAATTCTATTGAACTTTATGTCAGAAATGAAATAACAACATATCCAGTAAAAATTCTTGAGTATAAAATGTCAAAAATGAAATGAAAGACATTATTATTATTTCATGTTTGATTTTTTCCAATCAAATATATAAAAGCTTTTCTAGAAACATTATTTTCTTTTCAAACTGATGGATCAAATTTACCTAACAAGATGGTGCTCGATTGACTAAAACGTTGTAAATATATTCAAAATATAATAATGATTTTTTGCACCAACTTTGTGCAACCAACATTACCAAATATATAAGAGTACAAATTAAATAGTAGTACTACTTTTTTTTTCTTTGATTTTTATAGTACAAAGAACTCAAGAGCAAGGAAGTACAGTTTAATTTGTTGAGTATTTGTCTTTGTTTTCTCATTCGATATTCAATTATATGTATTAGAAGCTTGATCGAAATTCAGAATCGAAAAATTTCACATAAGAGTAAAATATTTCCTAACAACAATAATTTTATATTGAGAATGTGAACTCAAAACTTCAACTTAAAAATAGGGAAAATTGTTCGAAATATATCCGAACTTTGACCAAAATTGTTGTAACAATCCCAAACTTTGGGCAGACCCCTGCACTATTTAACAGTGTATTTTAAAGATATATATAGGTGTCCACGTGGACATCATAAATATGACATCATTATAAATAGTAACTTGTCCAGCTGGACACTTAGCTTGTATATCTTTAAAATACATTATTAAATAGTGCAGTGGGTGATAAATCCTACCCAAAGTTTGAAATTGTTACAGCAATTTCGGTTAAAATTCAGATATATTTCAGACCTTTTTCCCATAAAAATAAAAGTATATTTATCATTTCATTACGATCTCTATTGGTCTTTGCCCTTCTTTAATTTTTTTTAATTCTTTGTCATTAAGTTAGCTTTTTTATTTTTGTGCTTCCAATTTACATTGGATTAGTTGAAAACTTAAATTTTGAGCCTACTCCTCTTTTAACAGAGGGGAACAGAAATTAAATGGGCACGAAATATTTTTGCTTTAATTAATTTCATGTTTGATTGGGATTTTTAAATTATAAAATGGGAATGATTATTTCTAATTGGAATACTTTTTTTTTCTTTCGATACTTTTTGTTCTATAACTAAATTCAATTATGAGGGTGGGAGGGGGAAGGATTGTTAGGAGAGTAAAAATAAAGATTTTTTATGTGACTTTTTGTCTATAATACGGTATCAGACAAAATGTATGTGTTTTTATGACTGGAAGAACCTTGTGTTATAACTTTTATTTGAATATTTTTCTGCATTGACTTGAAAATATAAACTATTGATAGTTTTCGACATTTATTCGAATTACGGTGGGATAGTAAATTTTTTTGCTTAATTTCTGCTAGATATACCTCATCAAAATTATTAAACACAGAAACAAAGCAAAAATTTCTCGATTTCTACTGATATACCAACTTGATTAGTTTTTATTTATCAAAAACAGGGAAAACACAAAAGAAAGTCTCAATTCATTAATTCAAATATATAAAAATACATTAATATTTATACACAAAACATACTACATTATATATTATCTCCCGAGTCAAAATTAGTTGTATGAATTACGTACTAACAAGTACCAAATGGTGTGATCAAGGACGGATATAAAAGTTTATTAATATTAAGTATTATTTACATAAAATCAATAAATATACATATATTTTTATCACTTAATTATAATTACTTATTATATATTTTTCACTTAATCACCTAATTATGATAAGTTAAATTGATCTTGTACAAATACATGATACAAATATATATTAGGACACATGACAAGATCATATTTGTCCGAACCTAATAATTTTTGTTCAACCTTTAAAAGTGTTTGAATCCACTAAATAAATACAAAATAATATATTTCAAATCCAACAAATTAAATGGACAATGAAAGAATATTGAACTCAAACTCATAAAATTTGAACCCTAAATCCATGACTGAGTAAGATGGTTGAGAATCTATATCACAATATGCATTAAGCACCCACGCAAGGTATGATGAAAATTAAATAATTAGTGAATACATAATACTAATACTTTATGCAAAATTATATTTAACTATTATTAGCCAATTTATTTAATTTGATATCATCCATATATGTTCCTAAAAATATGTAAAAATTAATAGTAACAAAATTTAAATACTAGATTGAAGAATTTAAAGATTCACAAGCCACATATATATTATGGCAATGTTACAAATAAAACAAACGAAAAAAGAACAAATTAATTTACGTCACCTTAATTTGTGGCTGTTATATGCTCCTTATAATTAAACTTAAATTAACTCTTTACCTACTACGTACGTACAATAAGTGTTAAAGTAATTATTTTCTTGGACTTGGTTATTGGCATTTCTCCCCAAGATTATGGAGGATTATTTTTTTTATGTATAAATATTTTTACGTTAAGAACAAAAACGAAAATAATTTAATTTTATCATGAATATCTATTAATTTAACTCAACAACAACAATAAACTCAATGTAATCTCATAAATGAAGTTTGGAGAGAGTAAAATGTATGCAACCTTAACTTTACCTTCATGGGTAGAGAAACTATTTTCGATTGACCCTCAACAACTCTCCTATTTCTTTATCTGAACTTGAGACCGATAATATAACCAAACTTACACAAACAGAGTATGTTAATTTACCACCTTGGCATAAATAATTATTTGTCTTTTGGTGAAAGGGTGAAAGATCCAAAGTGAAAAGGTCAATGAATTAATTTTAAAATTTCAAGTGGAATTATAGATTTTTTGGCTTCTTAGATAACCAGTGAGTTAGCTTGTCCATTTTAACGTTGAAGATGGCTTATATGTTTAGCTTTTAATTTAATGAATTATTCTTATGGGATTTCTCGAACGTCATTTTTTTTTTTTTGGCTTTTACCTCAACCCAAAAGACAATAAATGTGATTTGGTACTTGCATGGATTAGATTAATGTAATTCATAAACATAGCTCTTTTTATAAAAAAAATAATTGTCATAGTGTTCCGTGGCGGATCCAAGATTTCAATTAAGGAGGTTCGAAAAACTTCTAATCTTATATTTAGGAGGTTCAAAATCAATATATAGATATAAAAATTCTTTAAAATACCTTAAATATAAATTACGTAAATTTTTGCCAGGGGATTCGGATGAACCCCTCGGGTTGCTCTAGGTCCGCCCCTGATAGTGTTCGAAATTTACTAGTTTAACTAATTTGAATTTGTATTGTGTACGTTTTTTGAGGGGTACATTTTTGGTCAAGAACTTATCAATTTCATGGTTCGATCCTAGAATTTTTCATCTTGGGTGGGTATATCTCAATTGGTGATTGATTTAGAAATGGTCGTTAACTGGGGGTGGTAGCTGTGAGATTAGAGTAAACAATTATTTTTCCTTTCATCAATCAATAGTTGAATGTGATTAATTATTTTTTCAAAGTAAAACACCTTTTTCAAGTTAAAATAAACAAGTAAATAAAAACATTGGTTAAAGTTAGCTGATAAATTACGAAAGTAACAAAAGTACAAAACCGGCGGCAATTCTATTTCACATTCATGCATCATTCATATAATTATTTTCATATTTTGATGTAATTAATTTAATTACAAAATAAATGAATGAAAATATACATCAAAAAAATAAAATTTAATAGAAAATGTATAGTTAAAATACTATATTAAAAGTGAAAATATTCAATTAAAATATATTTAATTTAAATATTCAAATAAAATATCTTGACAAATTTAAGAAGCCGACTATATGTACATTCATCTCCCCTTATAACACATCACCTTCAATCCAAAATCTAAATGGTGAAAAAAATAGTCCAAAAAATAAATTTGAATATACACATCTAAATACCTTAACTCATCCTCTTCAATGTTAGTCGAACACTCCAACTTATAAATCAATCATCTAGACACCTTCAAAATTTACATGTCACATCAACATCTAACGTCTACGAGACAGTAAAATCGAGTTGGAGTGTTTAATTGTCACTTAGGACCAAATTATGATGTCTAGATGCGCACTTTTATCATTCACATCCATCCATCCATCCATTATATCTTCACATCACATACATATAATATACACACATTCAACCCCCACGCCACCAAACCCTCCAAAACAACCAAAAATTAAAATAAAATAAAAGAGTCCACAAGTGGAGGCTTTACTAATTTTTGGAAGTGTATAAAGCTGATCTCATCAATTAAATTACTATTCATTCAACAAACAATTTTTTCTATATATTCTCTCATTTGCCTCCATTTTCTTCTCTTCAAACCAAAAATTTCATTCCTTATAATTTCTCTATAATCCATTTTCATTTATCAAATGGGTGAGGTAAATTCATCACTTATAAACCTCAAAAACCATATAAATTCATTTTCAATGTTACCAATTTAATTCCAATTTCATTCAATTTTTAAATTTTTTTCTTTTTTTTGGATTTGCAGAAAAAAGAAGAAACTAAAGCAGAGGTAGCAGAGAAGAAGAATGACGCCGGAGAAAAAAAGCCCGGCGGTGGTGACGCCGCTGCCGCCGGTGGGAAAAAGGATGCCGGTCCCACCGCCATAGTTTTAAAACTCGATTTGCATTGTGAAGGCTGTGCCAAAAAAGTCAAACGTTCCATTCGCCATTTCGAAGGTAAAATTTATTATTAACTATATACAAAAATTGTTCATTCCTCGGTATCTTCTGAGTCGAGCCAGTCATATAATGCTGCTACGGGTTAAAATTGAAATATAATTTGAACTTTGAATTAAAAGAGTGAAGATTTTAGTTTATTGTGTGATAAAACTGGTTCCTTGAAATCACCGGCATATAATACTTTACGGTTTTTTCAAGGAACCATCGTTCTAATTAAGATCCGTATTTGACGGTTAAAATTTTTTCGCACAAAATTTTAAAGTGTAAATTCGATAGAATTTAATAAATTAGTATAAATTTTAAATTAATGTTAAGAAATTTACAAAATTAATGAGCTTGTAGCTTTAGTACAAATCATTTAATGACGGTGATCGAGTTGGTTGAGCAGTGATTCACGTTTCATTTTTTGCTTGGAATTTATCTAGTGCAATTTTGGTTATTACAAATTTACCTTATGCGTACCCGAACAATAATAGTTGTATCTATTTTAGGATTTTGAAATTTTTAAAATTTAAATTCTGATTCCGTCTCTTAATAATTCAGGTGTGGAGGACGTGAAGACAGATTGTGACGGTGGAAAATTGACGGTGAAAGGGAACGTGGACCCCGCATGGCTCCGGGAGAAAGTGGCGACGAAGACGAAGAAGACGGTGGTGCTCGTCTCTCCTCAGCCCAAAAAGGACGCCGGCGCCGGCGCCGGAGATAAAAAGCCCGATGAGAAGAAGGCAGAAGAGAAAAAACCCGAAGATAAGAAACCTAAAGAGGTAATTTCATCTCCTTCAACACGTAATCTTATCTAGTTTTCCTTCTTAAACTAGATTAACTAACTGATTAGTACTTAATATTTTTAAGCTTAATTTAAGGGATAATAGCACTTTGGGTCCCTTGATTATTGATGAATTTCAATTTTAGTCCTTGTGATATTCAATTATACACATTTTACTTTTAAATAATATAAATATGTAGTTTATGGTTTTCATTATACTTTATTTAGGCTATTTTTAATTATCCTCAAATATAGAGTGATAATATAAGTTTAACGGTTGATAATTCATCAAATATGTGAACAAATTCTCAAGCATAGGGATTGAAAAGTTACGTTGCAATTTAATCATATATCACGAGGACTGATATCAGTATTTATCAATAACTGAAGGATCAAATGTGCTATTATTGCTTAAGTTTAAAATCGATATTTATTTTTTTGATTGACTAATTAAATTAGATATTATTAGTTGAACTATATCTGATTTTTTTTTTTTATATGTTTAGCCACAAGTAAGTACAGTGGTATTGAAGATTCAATTGCATTGTGATGGATGTGCACATAAAATAAAGAGAATTATAAAGAAAATTGATGGTAAGATAATATTGTTGATTAATTATTTAATAGTATTAGTATCTGCGCGATACGCGATTAACGAAACTAATCATAGGAAATTATTATATTATTTTGACAGGAGTAGAAGAAGTCAAAGTAGATTCAGAAAAAGATTTGGTCATGGTAAAGGGAACAATGGACTTAAAGGAATTAATTCCTTATTTGAAAGATAAATTGAAAAGAAATGTAGAAATTGTCCCACCTAAAAAAGATGATGGAGGTGGTAAAAAGAAAGAAGGCGGCGGTGGTGGCGGAGGCGGCGAGAAGAAAGAGAAAGAAGGGGGCGGTGATAAGAAAGTGGAGAGTAGTGAAAAAAAAGAGGGTGAATCAAAAGCCGAAGGAAGTAAGGGTGTGGAAACAAAGTCTGAAGCGAATAAATTGGAATATTATGGTTACAATGTACAAACACATTATGCAACACCTATGTACAACCAAAGTTACATGAATCAAGACTATGGTGTAACAATGTACGATTCCGGTTACAACGCTCATACGGGCTACGCCATGGAGTATGGCTACCACCAACCGTCATATGTACCACCTCCTCCACCACCGACATACTTGAACGACACGCAAATGTTCAGTGACGAGAATCCTAATGGTTGTTCTGTTATGTGATTCACATGATAGATCATTCAATCAATTATCTCATTGAGGGAGAGAGTTCAAGTGAAATTGTAAATACATCAAATCAATAGTCTCGTCAAGGAAACGTCTCAATATCTAAAGATAACACAATGAATTTTAATTTACAAGTTCTAATGAGATTTTCCCCCTACTAGAAAAAAATAATATGAAACGTATACGTAATAATTAATATTGTATATGAGGATATGGTTTCTTTTTAGGAAATGTCATTAGGTTTAATTAGGTTTATCTTTTGACTTGTATGTTAAATTAATATATAGATAATAATATATATATGTTAAATTAATATATAGATAATAATATATTCAATTTTGTGACCACTTATTTTAACTTTCTTTATTGTTTTCTTGTTCATTATTAACATTATCTCATTGTGCACATGTAAGCATTCATGTTTAATTTTAATCTATGGCACAAGAATATTTACAGTACAATTTTAATAGTTTTGTTTTTATTCATAAATTAAATTGATAGATTTTGCACATAAAGACATAATGAGAATATGGTTTTTAGTCACATCTTAGGGTAGTTGGATTAGCACCACCAACAATTAGACAAAATTAAAGGATTTGTTTACACCATGCATTAGCAAACTAACAAATTGTATACTCTGATTTTTCCAATTAGATTAAAAGAGTGATTCAGTCGATATAAATGTACACTTAAATTGCCCAAATTTTGTATATGTATTAAAAATTTATTAAATATTTATAAATATTTGACAGTGAACTTAAAGTATTGTATATAGTGGCTAATTTGAGATCGCTTTTAGAAACACATAAATTTTAAATTCTAGATCTGCTTCCGTTGAAGTTCTAGTACTTCATATTTTGGTTATAAGTCGCATTTGAGAGATGGCATCCAAGAAAAAAGTTGACAACTTCTTATTTGGATTTTCAAATCAAATATAATTAGTATCAATCTAGGGTAAACATTTTCAAAGTTGCAATAAATTTTGCTAGAAAATGTATAGAAGATGGCATTCATGATAACTAGTATTGAATTATCTTGTAGCCAATGGAATAGAGGCTCAAGGTTATTAAGTCTCATCAAGAATTAGTTGATGTCAAATCAATTATCATGAACCGCTAAAGGAGTCTAACCGGTAATGATAAAATTATTTTTTGTATGATATAAAAATTATGAGATCGAATTATGAAATCAATTTAACATCATATACTTTTAAATCCTAGATTTGCCTTGGCTGAAGTTTGAGTGTCAAACTCGAGATCTTTAATTGGAAACTAAAGTACCTAACTGAATATGCAGCATTGATTTTTATGTCAAGCAGTGTCATTTTATTTTTTTTTGTTTTTGTTTTTATCAATTAATTATATTTACATATTTAATAATTTTTATGACAAAATGGTATCACGTGACACTACTAAGCCTATGGTAAATACGCCTTTGCTTTCCCTGAATAACAACATAAATTCGGAATGCTTTATGCACGCTATCTTCTTCTTTTTTTTAATTATCTTATATTATATTTTTGCTAGCTCTAATATGTGTTGCGCAACTTTATGATTATAAATTTAATTTACATATTTATTTGTCTACCGAACCAAATGAAACTATTATCCAAGACTTAAAGTCAAAAATAATGGACTAGCAATAATCTCATGATACTCCATTATTACGCGCCGAATATAAAACAAAACAAAGCTTTGTAAACTCGGTTAAGTTGGTTATAAAATGCTAAGGACATTTTTTTCACTTAATAAGTGGAGGGGAGAGGGAAGCGAGTCTTAGCGATCTTTATTAGGCGATCACTATATATAAGGCGTTTGTGGAGAAAGCTCGAAGAGATCGATTCCCTTCATTTATTACTAAGTAAAGATTCTTAGTATCTGAGTAGCCCACACTTTTTCAAGAAACCTGCACCCATGGACATACAACCTATTTGGCCTTCGCTTCTGTCGGAGCTTCCGGGCATTGCCCCATTCCCCAAATAAGATGAATGTGAGTTATTCTTCACGAGGAGCCAAACAGGCGTATAATCGTGCATTATTTAACCTTTTTTTATTTGTGACTAGGTATTACTGTGAAACTAAAATTTATGGTTAAAAAACATGTCATAAACAGAAATTTGTGATGATAAATCATATCATTATAATATGAGAAGTTTAATTAAAATGGAAAATAAAAAATAAAACACATAAATTGAGAAACGCAGAGTTAACTTTATTTTTTCTTGCACAAATTAAAGTGGTCTTGCGTGATGTTTAAGCATAACTAAAAAGATTTTACTTATATACTTCGATAGTGTAAATTTTTTGTTAAGTTATATTTTTTGTGTCCCAATTTATGTGACACATTTCATTCTTCAAGAGTCAAACAGTTCAAGTTTGATCGGGAATTTGCACATGAAATCTTCAATTTTTTTGAAATGAAATTTATATATTTGTAAACTACGTAAAAAGTATTATAAGTCACAATAATTGACAATTCAAAATATTTAAAAGATATATGAAAAATTTGCGATAAAAAATAGTCTTGTTTGAATCTCGAAATTTGAAATTTGTCACATAAATTAGGACGGAGGGAGTACCAAGTAACACGCGAGCATTATCATACAAGTTATTAGTTTCACTACTTTACAAATTCTTTTACATTATGGTGTGGATTAGCTTATTAGTTATTTAGTTCAACTACAAAACATTTCTTAATTGTCACATGAATCATGAAAAAATCAGCTTTAAACGGCCATTTTTTTCCCTTTTTAGAAATTTCAACCTTTCCATATTATATATATTATAATAATTGGCATAAGGTTTAAATTAAGCAAAGATATTTTAAGATGTTAAACTCTAGAAGCAATGAGAAGTTGGATATATAGGATAATTCTAGAAAATGGCAAATTGATAAAAAGTGACTTTTGGGAAGTTGGTTTAGCTAAAAAAAAAAGTGGATTAGATAAATTAATCTCTTAATTACAACTAACTACAATATCACTGATTAATCAATTGCTCGTATTTTTCTATTAAAAAATTGGCATATACCCTTTAAAAACTGCAAATAACTTTAATATCAAGAAATTAAATATATTTATTGCATGAAAATATCTATTTGATTTTGCCTTTTCAATACTATAAAGGTTAAGTATTAATTAAGCCAATACAAGGTTTAACTTCAATTAGAATAATTATATTTAGTCAAGACGGTTTTAAAAAAATATAGTTTTCATGGTTTGGTTGGTTATGATGTTGATCAATTTATATAAGATATTTACTTAAATATTCAGAGTTATACATTTTTCTATATTAATTATTCAAGAGATTTGACTCTTGTTAACTTCTTTTAGCCATGATAATTTAAACAAAATAATATTTAGTGGGTCAAATAAGATGTTAATCTTTTGTCTATCGCAAAGCCATTTATTAAAAGAGCTAACTCTTGTATTTAAATAAATATTCGAAAGAGTTGTGTAGGAGGAAATACGTAAAATCGAGAGAGTCATTACATCAATGTTATTTTAAAAAAATACCTAATTTTGAAGAGTACATTACTAAAATGAGGTTTAGACCTGTCCTCTTCGATACTAAAGATATTTAAGGAAAGGAGTCTTGTAAGTCATTGTCTGCTGACAATAAAATACATCGTCAATTAAAGAATTTCTCGCTTAATTAGATTTAGTTAAAAAGGTAGGTGTTTGACATGTTCTTTGCTTACGTACAAACTTCTTTAATACGGTAGAGGTGTCATTTCTCACGTTTATCGTTATCCTCAAACTTCAAAACTTTTTCAATAATTGAATTTATGAAGTATGAAAGATTTGATCTTGATTAAAATATACATTTTGATGGACGATAACTATTTTTCTGAGAACCAGGTTCATTATTAGAACATGTACATGCAATATATGATAAATACGGTAAACTAAATTCATAAATGTTCTTATTATTATAGAGTGTTGGTAAGGTTGTGACAATGGTAAGAGAAGAAAATTTATCTTCTTTGAGAGTAATGAAATATTTAGAGTAAATTGTTAAGTTGAGGTACTAGAGTTAGTCAATTATATTATAGAGTTATAATCTGAATCCAGTCGTTAAAGTTAGTAAAATTGGTCAGAAATTCTACACATCGCAGATCGTGATTTTTACTCTCTTGAATGAAGAAATTTTCCATAGTAAGTCAAGTGATATTTTCTTTTCTATTCTAGTTCAACTTACGAAATCAAATTTCTTACGTAGTTAAATCACAACTTATTTTAGTATACTTTCTAAAGAGTGAGGGTTGCGGCACATGCCCTTGTTCCTATTTCTAGGTGTGCATGTTATTCATCGATTCACTAAGTGACTTTATTTTATTTTATTTTTAAATTTGCTTGTCAAAATTTCTAATTATGAGAACACGTATCTTATGTGTTAATATTTGCTTAGATGTAATTCGAATCTTAGACTATATATATAATCCAAAAATCACGATTACTTATCAAATGTCAGTAATCAAGAATTCTTTAGACTATTATTTTAATTTTTGCATAATGAACCCATCAATGTCTCAATCTTTTCCTTGAAATACGCAAAAAAAAAAAAAAAATTAAAAAAATAGAGTTATGTAATTGGTGACGATTATTGACTAGAATATTAGGAAGTCCGGTCCTTTTTTCTTTGACTTCTCTTTTGATATCCGATATTGCATTATGATTTCATTAAATTTGTATTTACATCAAAAAAATTTACATTAGAAAATAAAACGCTCTCTGTAACAAAGATGACTATACAGAAGAAAACTCAAATTCAAGATAACTGAATAAAAATAAAAAAGTACTTACTTACCACTTTATAACAACTATTATTAATCATTAATAATAGGTCATTGTGCCTTGCCTTAGTTGCTTTAAATATTCCAAACAAATCAAATCTAAAAAAATAGTGTGCGTAATTAACTCACAAGTTTTCTAAGAGTTAATAATTTGCATGTTAATTTTGATTCTCCAAACGAATCGCGCATTTCCTTTAAAACTAAATTTTAAAAAAATTATGCATTTTCTAAAAAAATTATACATGCACAATAACTTTTTTGAAAAATTTCTTTTTTTCAAAAACAATTACTGTTTTTACAATAATTATTTTTGTGATTTCTTTTAAAGTCTTTCACTCGAAGTTTGATATTCATTTTAATAAAAATAAATAATGTTTTTACCTCATGATACACACACGTGCCCCGTGATACACACATGCACGTGCACGCACATGTAAATGGAAAAAATTGTAATAGACTTAAAATAATAGGCACTTTCAAGACAAACAAAAGTCAAATTTGAATTCCTTTTTATCATTCTCATTTGAATACGTGGGCTGTATCTATATGTATATACCCAAAGGCGAAATCAAAATATTTAATTATTGAAATCTGAATAAATTATTCGTATATATTAAATAAATTTTCTTGATATAAATTTAAATTTTGATTCAAAATTATCGAGTTTTATCACATTTATATTTATCGTGTGTCTATAATTGGTGCTAGTGTAAGAGTACTTGTCATACACGATAGTTAGTTGCCATTTTTTTTTTTTGACATAAAAATCACATAGTAATGAAACACGAGTTTAATTTGAATTTCATTGTTCAATGATCATGATCTTTTAAGTTCATGAACCCTACTAAAACTTAAAGTTGTTTAAATAATTCGCTATGTACATATGTGTGATACACGTAGAATGTACTATGATTGATTGTGATAGATTGATAAATATATATTATCATACTGGCATGTTAGTTAACGTACGAAAGAAAAAAAATTATTGATTGTCAGTTAATTTCATCAGTAGTTTTTATTTCTAATTCAATTTTGTAACGAATTCTTAAGTCCGACACAATTTTGTGACGGATAGAAAGAAATTATTTGTGAAAAGTTTGCGATGAATCAATATCACTATCACAAATTTCTGACTAACTCATCCTCATTTTCGTAATAATAATTGTGTTACGGAATTATAACAAATTATCAATTATTTTTCTCAAAAATTTATAACTGAATTGTGACAGATTATCATGCAAATCAATAATAAATTTCTTTCATATTGATGAATTTTGACATAATTAAAATGATCACAAACTACGATCGATGGGTACTCATCATCATCAATATTGAATATTCCTTCACAAATTTGTTTTTTTTCTTGCAGTGACGCATGGAATCAACTTCTTCTCAACATAATCGAGATTTAATTTAAATCGCGATGATATTTTCTTGTTCCAACCCAAGATATATATAACTTACTTTTTTTCCTTCTTTTTATAATAATTTATTTATTTATGCGTTTCAAGTTGGCCACTAATCAAATTTGGCATATTTGAAAATTCCAAAATTTGTAATACAAACTATGTAACACATATTGTCATATTTATTGTACCAAGTGTTTTCTTGCGTAGTGCTTTGGCAACATCTTCATAACATCACAATTGTTTCATGAATAATACATTATGCAATTTTGTCAAATTTTCCAACAATTTTTTATTGTCAAGATAAGATAGTGACGACCAAAAAAGCCAAACAACAAAAATGAATAGTTGATTTAAATTTTATTTTTTTTAAAAAAAAAATGCACATAGGAAGCTACTCCACAAAACTAGAAATTAGAGAAATAATCCATATTTCTTTTTCTCCAAAAACAAAAAATTAAAATACAACAAAAGTTGAAACTATCATATTCCAACTTTTACTTTTCCTAACTGCAACCTAAAAAAAGTTGGAGAAAAATGAGGTTGATTGTAAATTTGTAACACACAGGAATGGCAAAAATAATTATTAAAAAAATCAAATTTAATTAATAGAAGTTTAACTTGTATATAGTAACAACAATGTAAAGAAATTTTATATTATTGCTATAATCGATTAATAATTTGTTATATATATTTACAAAGTTATATTTAGAGGTGAAGTCAGAGTTTTACTTACAGGTTCGACAAAACCTAATGTCTTTGATAGAAATTCTATATTTGTGTTAAGAATGAAATTTAAAATTTTGAATCGGCTTGTAGTTGTCTTATATCACGATTCATCGTAAGTACATAGTTGCTTGTTTTAAAATCCTTTATTCTAATTTATGTGGCACGATTTGAATTTCAAGAGTCAACAATTATTTTTAATCGTGAACTCGGATATGAAATTTTTAAATTTTTTGAAATAGAATTTATATTAATTAACTCAATTAGTTAAAAGGCCTAACTTTTCGTGAGTGTTTTTCTTTTTTTGATACTTTAGGAAGAATTTAAAAACATTTGTGCAAAATTACGTATGTGTATTGAATTCAAAGTTTTCTTTATAGGTAGAAAGACAAAATAAAAGGAGTCAATGATTGTTGGGATAAAAAAATTAAACTCTCATAATATGACATATTTCCATACATCATTCAGCATGTTTAATAGAGACATCTTTTAAATTTCCCTATCATGGATCATTATCAAACACCACTCAAAAGAATTTTTAAATTTTATTATATGAACAATTTTCAAGATATATAAAACATGCCCTTTAATTTAGCTTTAATTAAAATTTATGATCTTTAATTTTTGATGCGCACAAGCAGATACTTAAACATCTATAAAGTTGAATAAGTATAGACACACGTGTGACGCGTCCTACGTAACATATACAAAGCAGTTCAAGTGTATCTCATGTGAACTGTCATGTAAAATGTCACGTAGGACACGTGTATGTGTCTTCTTATTTAACTTTATACAAATTTAAGTGTCTACTTGTACAATACCAAAAGTTGAAGATCATAAATATCAGTGTAAGCCTTTTCGTTAACTTCAAGAAAAATAGAAATGTTGTGATAGAATATTTGCGATAGAAAAGATCATCATAATGTTGTGACGATTTAAGAAAGACTCGTTATACATATTGATCCATCACAAACTTTTTCAATAGATACATTTTTTTTAAGGAGATCGTTGATTTTAAATTAAACAACTATAATGTTTTAATTAACATGTTGTAGACATTGAAATTTTGTAGGACTCTACAAGACGTGTTCAATTTGAGTTCAATTTGAGTTGAGGCTCTACAAGATGTGTTCAATTCCAACTAGGATTCTTGGAGGCTACTCAACCCTAAACCCTAGTTCATGCCTATATAAAGGGTACTATATTCCCTTGAAAAGGCATCTCAAAATATCTCCAAAATTCCATCACAAATTCATGAAATACTCATAAAGAGATCGAGATCTCAAATATTCTACAAATTCAAGGAATATTCATAAAGAGATCAAATCCAAATCAACTTAATTCGAGAAATACGCCACTAACAGCCCTCAAATTATGTAGATCAAGTTCAGGTCCTCCTAGTTCGGGAAATACGCCACTAACGGCCCTCGAATTACGAATAAATCTAAAGAGAGAGAAGAATCAAGGGAGGAACAGAATTGTACTTATCCTATTGATCAATAAAATATTCATGTTTCTTCAAATTTTATTTGTTTGGTTGATTTATTTTCTATATGTTTAAAATTTGTTGCAAACACATGTTTTTAAGAAAAAAAAAACAGATAACAATAATATTGTCTAATCTAATTTGGCACAGCCACACTAAAGAAGAAGTATTTTAATTATGGAGTACCATGTTTGTTCAAAATCAGAGAAACCAAACTTCAACTAGAAATTGCGAAAGTGACGTAGGTAGAATTTTTCGTTAACGAATGACATCGACAAGAAGAAAATAAATGAATAAGATAAACAAAATTCTAACATTATGATTAAAACATTATTCGACTATATTATCTCAATCAATGTATTCAGGATAATATCATTAGAAATAAAATTCTATCAAAAATATAATTTATCCTCATTGAAACATGAAAATCATTTTATTTTTATATTTTAATTATATATAAAATATATTTTTTTCGACTAAATGGTGTTTCTAGATACTACTCGCCCTAACATGGCTGACCCTAATTGTGGATCCAGTTTAACTTATATATATTGATGATAGCTATCGATCAACGAGAAAAATTCTTCAATTAATGTATTTTAAAATATTATAACAGATTACATATTTTATTTTTACATTATAAATCTCACTTCTTTAAGAATACATATTACAATTTTTATTTTAGATGATCTGATGGTACCGGAACAATTTATTTTACAATATCAATGTAAACAAATTAAATTAAATATCAGGTTCCCTTAGAATAAATGAGAACAAAAGTTTCTTACTTTTAATACAAGTAAACTTTGTATAATAAATATAAATATGTGGCACAATTCCATTCAAAAAACCAAAATGCTGATTTCATTTGTGATTAAAGTATATTATAATTGCAATTTTATGTGGATAATGGGGTTATAAAAAGTGAAAAGAGATTTTTAATAGAGGTGTTAATTATTGAGATATCACTCGTTAAATATGTTTATTTTATAAATTTATACCATAATCATTCAGATCTGTAACAAAACTGTTATATATTAAGATGTATATTCAAGAATTTATACAAATATGACAGTTCATCAATTCAGTATGACAATACAAATATTACAAATTCAAGTTTCGTTGCCACGCGTTATTAAAAAAAAGTCAATAAGTGTGGCTCATAAAATAGAAAAACAACTCTCCACGGAGAAACATGTGAAAAATATAATTAAGTATATAAAAACGATTGAATTTGATATCTTGTATAAATTTTATGTGTGAGAAATATTTAATTTCATTTGATATCCCGTATACAAATGAATTGATTAACAATTTCCATATAAAAATAGCAAAAAAATCTCTAAAATTTTAGATAAAATGATACAATTCAAATCTTTTTGATAAAAAAACTAAAAATAATATCAAGACATATCAACTTCTTTAGATAAGGAGGAATCTTCCAAATACTAAGGAAATAATTATTCATTTGGCAAGCTATGGACAGGCTTTTATGATCTAAAAAAGAAAATGGGAGCCACCTACACCAAAGCAATTATATATATATATATATATGTGTGTGTGTGTGTGTGTGTGTTTTTGTAATTGAAAAACAATAATTGTTGATTACAAAAAGAATAGCATATAAAGTCAGCCATTGAGATAAAACCCCGATAAAAATGAGCAACAACGAAATGAAAAGATGAGGCGAGTCATTAGTATTATCATAAGCGTTCAATGAAGATGAAAATTTTATTTATATTTTAATTTTTTGTAATATTATAAAATTGAACTTTGAATCTAACTCAATTTTAATAAAAAATTAATTTATTTTCACATTAAGTTAAGAAAATGTAGACTTTAAATTACTCAATCTAAATTATATCCAGATTGTAATTTTCTTCAATTTAAAAATCAAAAATTGAAATTGAAATTTTCATATACCTAACTATAATGTGTATTTATTTTATTTTATTTATTTAGAGTTAAAATACTGTAAGTTTAGGTACACAACATAAGCAGCCAGCAAACACTACTTTATTTAATTAATTAGGTCATAATATTGGCCCTAAAATCCAATAGAAAAGGCATGATTTTGAGCCTTTTTTTTTAAATATATTTTTTGTGGGATGGATTTTGCTAGATGAGGTCATATTTTTTAATAATATAAAGGCCACGTATATACCTAACCTCAAACAATATCTAGTGATATAAAATTTAAATAAAACATTTTATGAATATTTTCTTTATTGTTTTTCCCAATATTTAATTTCAAATCATGCTTTGCTGACTCCGTACATGTCTTAATTAAAAAATTAAATATAATTTTTTTAGTTCTTGTCGTTTAATTAAGTTTGTATATGTGCTGTACACGACTAATTTTTCCATTAGGGCAGGCTTACTTGATTATTAGGGAAATAAATTATGTTAGGGGACATTTTTTCTGAATTAAATAGGTCTTACGTGACACATAAAAAATTAGAAAAGTAAATGTCTCATTTAAATATATATGAATATATGTGAAAAAAATATAATATTTGAATAAATATTAGTATATGAAAATATGACTCGTTCAGTCTCTGATCATGCTTATAAATAGAATATATCGGGCTGAATATATTGTTATGATGGAAAATGGGCATAGCTTCGATTAGCATAACCTGATCCGTTCATTTATTAATTCAAGATTAGAAGATTCTAGAAGGAATTGATGGCATGTTTCACTCCAGCTAAAACAATTGAAATGCAGCTTCAAATCCACGTCATCTCGACAAAAGTTAGTTGTATAATAATTCATTTATAATATTTTTACCTAATACATAGTGATGAGATTTAATAAAAATATATTTAAAACAGCTTCATCAACGTTTCTAAAAATTATTATGTGGAAAGAGGATGATGAGATAGATGTATGGGTATAATAAAAATGATAAGACTAGAAATGAAGATATCCGAGTAAAGGTAGGAATGATCTCATTAGTAGACAAGATGAGGAAAACGAGATTAAGATGATTTGAACATGTGAAGAGAAGAGATGCACAAATTATCTAGTGAAGAGGTGTGAGAGGTTGGATATAGAAGGCGTGAGAAGATGTACAGGGTAGACCGAAAAAGTACTTGGATAGAAGTTATTAATTAGATAGGTCAGCATGACACAACTTCAGTTTATCGAAAATATGACCTTAGATATAGAAGGGTGTGGAGGTTATAAAATAGGATAAAAAGGTTAGTAGGTAGTGGAGTATTCTCATCGTGCTTTCCGGAGGTTTTAAACTTAGTGGTGTTAGTCGTAAACTCGTAATACTTAGCTTTATTCTTGTAGTGTCATGTTTTTACTTTCTACCACCATAGTTATATATTGCACTTTTCATTCTTGTTATTGTTTCCATACTAATTGCTGTATTTTCTTCACTATATATCATTTTTCCTTTTTATACTTATTTCAATTTGTTGTATTCTAATCGAAAGTTTTAAAAAAATAGCATTTTTATCTTCACGAATTACAAGTAAAATCTATGTACGTATGCAATATTCTCTCCAAATTTCATTATGAAATTTTACTAAATATATTATTATTACTAAATATATTATTCTTAGGCCTGCATTATAGTATCTTTGTCACTCACATATGATTTATATAATCTAAATATCTTTTTAGTCTCTTTTATTTGCTATTAATTACACACAAGTATTTACAAAATTTAAAACCAACTTTTGCAGGCCATTAAAAGCTCCACACTTAAAGCTTTTAAGGTGTATTCGATATTAAGAAAAATATTTTTCAATTAAAATTTTTAAAAATAGGAAAAAAATATTTTCATCAATATTAAACTAATAATTTGTATTAGGAAAAGCTTTTGAGAAGTGCTAATGCTTCTAGAAAAATGTTATTTTTTTGGACTTCTATTATTATATTTTAATTAAGATACTTATATATTTTTTTAAAATTAGTCGAACATGAGATTTTACGTAAATATTGCATGCCCACTTGTATTATTCAACTAAAACCTAAAAATACCAAAAAAATTAAATACATGAGGTGACAAAATCACTAGTGTGGTCCAATTAGGTAATTAACAAAGTGGTTTGGAGATTTTTAAGCCCCTAACTAAACTAATTAATAGTAGTACAATAACATCTCTAAAATTTGTTATATTATAAAGGAAGAGGTTTTGGTAATAACCTAATTTTATTAGCACTACAAATAATAATTAAGTTTATTGAGGAAATGGTTCACATCAACTATATATTGCCTTGATTATAGACATCATCACTTTATCTGTATTTTAAAAAATCTCGAATTTAAATCTTAAATATAAAATCGTCTTAATTAAAAAATGTTTCTTTTAATATGGGTCGTTTTTAGCATGAATCAAAATTCAATAAAGTTCAAAATTGATATTGTGTTTTTAAGTAAAGATCTTAAATTAAAATTTTAAATATGAAATCGTTTTTGCTAGAGAATGTTTCTTTTAATATTGATATCAAATATTGAGAAAAAAAGAAGAAAAAATAAGATACCATCACTTTATCTATATTCTTAATGAGATCTCAAATTTAAATCTTAAATATGAAATCATTTTTATTAGAGAACGTTTCTCCTATTGTGAGATATTGATTTAATCAAATTCAATACTGATATCGAATATCGAGAAAAAAATAGAAACCGCAAGAAATTAAGGGGGTATTGTGGCAATGAGTCATGAAATTGCCCTTCTAATGCCTCTGACTCAGCAATGATTATGACGTGGCCATGTTTTTGGCATCTTCTGAAGAAAAATAAATTAAAATAATTAGACATTTCAACCGTTAAAATATAAATAAAAAGAGAGGCAAATTATCAAGAGACGTATAAAAAGATTTCAAAATGAAATAATAGAACACAATTTTTCCAAAATTCCTTAAAAATAAATTATTTACTAAGCATGGTTTATCTCCTTTTAAAATTTAAAAAATTACTATATATCTCTCTCTCTTGATGTCCCAATTCATATTTTGAAAAAAAAATTCTATTTTTGATCATAAATATTTATTACATACATAAGTTTATTACATAAAATATACATCTTTTTTTAATTATACACATATGATAAAGTTATGGTATGCATGTATGCGAATTTCACACTTCAATTATCACTTGTTTCATCTTTCTACATGAACTATCGTATCTATGTACTAAAACACACATCAATTATAATTAGTTATTTCTTTTTTCTATTGAACTATCATTATATATGTATTAAAATACAGTAACACATATCAAATTATGTTCAATTATATCTTTTTTTCTATTGAACTATCATCATTCTACGTATTAAAATATACTTTAACTATCAGATGTTCAAACATATATTTTTTTAAACCATTGTCTCTTCTTATTTCTTCAATTATCAAAAGTCATATTCCCTAAAACTAATTAGTAAAAGTTTTAATACCATTTTGATGATATAGCCAAACTTAATGACATACATGCATGATCATGATGACCATATTCCATGACATGGTATATTGAGCATGAGACATGTATGATGGGTGGCAATGCATGACATGACATTTTTTCATTTTTTTTTAACATGTGAGTATGAACTAAAAAGGGTTTGAGGAATAATAAATTTGACTCTGAAAAAAACAGTGGGTCCCAGTCCACGTCATTCTTTCGCATTGCCATGCTGGATTTTGAATTTATAACCCAAAGTCCAAAAATAACCAACCGTGGGTATATAAATACTTTAATTATCTTTCCTTTTCAACATCACAGACCAAAATAATTGAATATTTTTTAAACAAAATTGAAGAAGAAAATATATGTTTCTTACAATAATACATATATTATAGTAACAAAATTTGAAAACTAAAAATTAGCTTTGCTTAACTCTCAAAAGTTTGATGAAACAGGATATTAGAATTGATTGTAAATGTATGTGCGTGCGTAATGCTTATGAGAATGAGGTGGGATTGTTTTTATCCAAGGAAAATGATCAATGGACTTTCCTTCGCCTAAGAATTATAGTATAAAAATGTCAATATGTATATTAAATTCTCTTGACATTTTTATGTGATAAATTTCTTTATATTCTTAATTTCGTTAATGAAAAATTCTTATCGCGACATCACGAATGAATTGATATTAGGACACCCAATAGGAAAAGAAGAAAAAGTGAAGTAGAATTGGTTCATTATTTGGATAAATTAAATGATATATAGACAAATAAGAACTAAACTAGAATGTTTCTAGTCAAAATAATTAAATTCAAATAAGTGTCCCCTTTTACAATTCATAACTAGGGAAGAAAAATTCAAGTTGAGTAACACTAGCCACCATATTAGTCAAAAATATTAATTGTTTGGTTTTTCCATATCAGACCATTTATTCAAAACCAGGTTCATCCTAAGGACCCCTCCCCAAAAAAAAATCCCACCTACTTTTAATAAACAATATATTTGAGATGACTCGAATTGAAACTATTGATAGTTACGACGTATTTGTCATACTTAATTAACTTTATACAAGTTTGAGTGTCTACTTGTGTAAATTCAAAATTAACAGACATATATATATATGAGGCCAAGTTAAACTATTAATGCATGTGGTTTAGTAGTTGAAGGATCACAAATAAGTATTATAGTTAGAGGTGGATCCACATGTATTGGTGGGGATGCACGTGCACCAATTAACTTTAGAAAAACTCATGTACATATATGTATATTGATCTATCTTAGAAGGGCACTTGGTACTGCTGGTACAAGTCAACACACCCGCCCTCGTGATCAGGATTTGATCCACCAATCGAATATAACATTATCCGTTAATTGTCTTTTGAAAGTTCCACTAATGCCTGAATTAAGATAATATTAGTGTACCTGGAGTCTTCAAATTCTAAATTCGCTTCTGATTATAATAGGAATTATTTTAATTATTAATAAACGATATAGTTATGCGAGAGATAACTCGAATTTAAACTATTCACACATGGTTTAGTAGTTAAAATAAGCGTCATAGTGGAATAGTTTAAATTTATTTGTTGAACATAGTGTTAAAAAAAATTGTATAAGATGTTATAATTAGGATTTATAAAATAGTAGCTTTTTTGTCCCTCCATCTAATAATATTAATATTTTGAGCAAATCTTTTTGTTCCCTTGCCTTTGTGTGAAGCCTTTTACAAGGCAAAAACAAAGACTTTAAAAAGATTCTTTTTTTATTTACAGTACTAGAAATGTATTATTCTGACTATATTTTCTTCATTGAAATTGAAGACTTTTGAAACATAATGACTAGCCTTGATTTTTTTTTATTTGTTAATATAGTTTCTTTTTTGACTTTTTGGAATCATTTTGGCTTATTTGAATGTGGATAAGCTTGAGGTTATAGTTGAATATTTTTGGTGGCTGGAGAAAATATTTTAAAAATTACTGAAGTGTGTGCAGCACCATATTTTCTTTAAAAAAAATTAAAAAATTGATTAGAATAAGTACTATTATTATACAACTTTTCTTCAAGAGAACTCTAGAAGGATTAGAAAATTGGTTTTTTAGGTTTTTAGAATTCTATGGACTAAGCCCTCGTTTGATAATAAATTTTGAGGTTGAAATTTGTAAAATTTGAAATTTTTAGTTTTCGAAAGTTGTGATTTTTTAGATTTGAAGTTATGTCTGGACATACATTTTACTTAAAAATAAAAATAAAAATAAAAGTTGGTGAATGAAAGTAATTAAAGAGTTGCACAAATACTTATTAAAGAGAACATTCATCGATATGTGGGTCTAATTCAATTCAAAAATTTAGCTCAAGAGGTGAGGATTGCTCAAATACATACTAAAGAGACCGCTCATCCCTTAAAGAACCGATACGCGGCTCTTTGCACACATCACCTCTCCCCGTTATGCCTAAGACTGAACATATCTAATGTATGGACAATTTAATATGATGGTCCAACATCGAAAATAAAATTTGAAATGAATCCTGCTCTAATGTCATGTTAAGTAAATTGATATTTAGCTCAAGAAGATGAGAATTGTTGAATTCCTTATATTATATAGACCACACATCCTTTAAAGAGTCGATGTGAGACTCTTCACACACACCTTCCCTTTACGCTTAAGATTGGACATATAGATATGATATGTAGGCAATTTAATATGGTGTCCTAACATTGAAAATAAAAATTGTGATGAATTCTTCTTTGATTTCATATTATAGAAATTGATATTGAACCTAACTCAACCTCAAAAATTAGCTTAAAAAGTAAAAATTATTTAATTTATATTAAGTAGATCACTCATCCCTTAAATATTGATATGAGACTCTTCCATATGCAATTTTAAATTTTGATGTCAATGTTTTCTCTATGAAAATAGCAATTTTTTATTTTGATAAAATCTTTAATTGTACTAAAATTAAACTTTAAATTTTGATAATATCAATTGAGATAAAAGAGTTCTTATATGTCCATAGCAAAAGTCATAAATGGGCCTACAGAAACAAAGCCCATCAGATCAACGGCATAATCCAAGGTAAAGGCTTTACTGTAAAGCCCATCTAATTGTATTTGTTGACCCAAAAAGCTTGAAGTGCACGTATAGCAACTTTTAGGACCTATTTAAAGAATAGCACAAAAACTTTAAAGTTTAATCACCTTAAAATTGAACTTTAGACCATTGCGCATGTTATTTTTTTTTCCACTTGGTGTGTGGTATCCACATTGGAGTCCGACTAAATTCAAATTCATGCCTGAAAGTCCCATATTGGGGGTAAAGAGCTCCCCAATAAAGGCGACTCCGTACCCCAGGGGACTTGAATCGAGACCTTTTGGTTAAGGATGAAGGAGTACTTAACCCTCTATCACAACCTTTGTTGGTATGGGACATGTTATTCACCAATGCCATATTTTGAGTGTTCATAACTTGCACTCCTACACTTCTTTTTATCTTCTACTCTCTATGTCCAACAATAATTGTACATTATTGACTTGACACATGGATTAAAAAGTAGTAAACGATACATGTATTTTTACCAAAGCACTCTTATTAAATATACAAAAAGAAATAGTATATAATAGCAAGGATAAAATTGATAAATTATTCATTGATTTTTATATAAAAAAAAATGAACAGTATATAATAGCAAAGGTAAAATAGATATAAAATAGTAAATTATTCAATTTTATAAACTAGACAAGTATTGTTCAATCCCAAAATAGAATCCTAAGGGCGTGTGTTGGTCGGTTCGGTTCGGTTCGATTTTATACATTATCGGTTTTTTATTTTTAAAAACGCTAAACCAATAACCAAACTAATAAACTATTTTTTATCGATTTTTGATTTATCAATTTTGGTCCTTAAGGATTCGATTTTCGATTTAACTAATAAGAAAATGCTTATAAAATAAATATATGACTCCTCCAATAATTTGACACGACAAGACAATAATGTAACTTTACTAATGCTCATAAAATAGAAATAGTAATAACTAACAAGAAAAGAATTATACAAGTATAACACAAAGAAAAATTAAGAGGAATAGGGTTCTTTATTGGAAAAACTACATAAATGGACCATAAAACTCAAAATAATTACATGTTCATATCCAAACCCAAAGTAATTCAATAAATACTCATTCTCTCATAAATAATTACAGCTCACACCGGTGAACACCCTTCGCCAAAAAATTATATAGTGTATAAAGGTTAAATGTAGTTATTATGAGTGTATATTTGATTTTGCACATCCTTAACATAGGTGAGAAGAAAGTTTGCACACCCATCTCGAAATTCCTAACTCCGCCACTGGCTCATACCCCCCTTCGTTAAGGCTAATAATTTTTCACTTAACTGATACTAAATCAATATCATATACTGTATTGGTATCATTAAGGCTGATAATTTTGTTTAACTGATACTAAATCAGTATATATATATACTATATTGGTATCATTAAGGTTTCTTGTTTAGAAATTACTCATTAGTCAATGATATTATAAGAGTATATATATTGTTGTTGTATCATTAAGGTTTCTTGTTTAGTGATAGCTCATTAGTCAATGATATTATAAGAGTATATGTATATTGTTGTGATATCATTAAGGTTTCTTGTTCAGAAATATATATATATATACACTCTTATCGTATTATTGACTAATGAGTAATTTCTGAACAAGAAACCTTAATGATACCAATACAGTATATATATATATATATATTGATTTAGTATCAATTAAGCAAAATTATCAGTCTTAATGATACCAATACAATATATTATACTTATTTAGTATCAGTTAAGCAAAATTATCAGTCTTAATGATACCAATACAATATATGATACTTATTTAGTATCAATTAAGCGAAATTATCAGTCTTAATGATACCAATACAATATATGATACTTATTTAGTATCAGTTAAGCGAAATTATCAGTCTTAATGATACCAATACAATATATGATACTTATTTAGTATCAGTTAAGCGAGATTAGTTGGTAGGGTATATAATGTAATTATTTAGTGGGGTATGAATGTAAAGAGGTATATTTTTGTAATTATTTTGCTTTTATGGGGTATTTGCTTAGTTTTCCTTCTTTATTTAGGTTTTGACATTTTGTATAATGTGAAGTTGTGAATTCAAAGTCATTGTGAAATGTAAATTGAAGGCTAAAGGGCAAACACAGTAACTAGTAAGGTATTGGTATTAATATTTAATATTTATGTAAGAGTAAATTAGTAAATTACTACGGTCTTAATGAGTTATAGGTTTACCCAATAACCAATATTCAAAAATTAAAATTGAATCAATAACCCGATAATCTTTTTTATAAAATCATTAAAAAATCGCTAATCTAATAACCCAATAACCATAGATTAATAACACTTTTTTCCATTCAATTTATCCGTCTATTTTTGCACACCCCTCCAAAATCAACAACAAAATCCAAAAAAAAAAAAAAAAACTAAATACTAATTAATGCCATTTCTACCTTTAGTTTTAGAAATTGACGGATTTTTCCCAATTCTCCAACTGTCGTAATCGTCTTCACTGCTTCCTCCGGCGAAATCATCGAGCTACTTTTCCGGCGACCAATGTCCGATCTCAATTCTACATCCAATTTGAAAACTGTAAGCCTTTTTTCTCCCTTCTTCTCCGTATTGAATTCCAGTTATCTTATCAGAATGAAAAATCGATTGCGAATTTACAGGTTAGGGTTGTAATTAAAGGGAGAGTTCAGGGTGTCTCGTATAGGGGTTGGACAGTAGATAATGCGACGGAATTGGGTTTGAGTGGTTGGGTTAGAAACAAAAAGAACGGCGGCAATGTGGAAGCCATGTTTTCCGGTAGTCCTGAGAAGGTTCTAGAAATGGAACGCCGGTGTTGGGTGGGTTCACCGGCGGCGAAAGTCACCGGCGTAGATGTTAACGATTGTGATGAAGATTTGGCGCCGGGTTTTGAATGTAGGCTAACTGTTTGATCAATTGCCTAAAAGAAGCAAAATGAAGTTTTTTTGATAATGAAATTGCTTGATGTATTTATATGTTTAAAGTTAATGCATCCATTATTTATGCTAATGCACTTTACCAAACGATCTCTTGGTGTAACCATGTCGAAGGCAAAAAACATATACAGAGAGTGGAATGTGTGCAGACTTTATCCTACCTCGTGTGAGGTAAAGAGATGATTTTTGATTGATTCTCGATTGAAGAAAAACGTTCTTAAAATAGATTTGATAGATACAAAAATAAAAGTTTATGGTGAAAATATCGTAGAAAATTTTGGTCAATATAGAGATTAGAGATCATCGAACTCCATTTGTATTGAGGATTATAAATTTTATACCTCATTTGGTAGAGTGTATAAAAATAATGCTAAATAGAGTGTATTAGTAGTGCTTGCATTAGTAATACTTGTATTAATTATGCTTGCATTAGTTATACATAGAATATTCTTTATGCATTGTTTGGTTTGGTGTATTAAAAAAAAATGTATTGTATAAAAATATTTATTTACAAATCCTTTGCATTATTAATACCTAGAAATCCATGGTATTAATAATACACAATAGAGTGTATAACTAATGCTTGTTAATACACTCTACCAAACGACCCCTTCATTAATCAAAGGCTAAATAACCTAATACACACTCATTCTTATATTGATTTGAGATTCTATCTTCTCTATTTTACATGAGGTTCATTCGGACATCTCAACTATGTGTTTTATATGCTTCTGATCGTTGATCAAGCTTGTGATTTTTAGTTTGATTGTAACCTTGAATTAGAGTTTTTGATTTATCATGTTTATATATTCGATATGATTGCAACATATCATTGATTGCATGATTTCATAAGATTAAATTTCATATTAGCAAACTAAAAGAACTTTTAAGCTACATTATAAAAGCTATTTGCATGCTTCCTAAGAAAAGAAATGTCATGTTGGACTTATGAGACTAATGTTTGTACAAATATAAAGACTAGGTTTATATAGATACGCCTGACTTTTATACTATATATTTTTAATTTGAGTGAAAACATAAATAAGTATTAAAATGTGAAAATACAAGATTAAACTTATGTGAAATTTATCTTCTTCTTCTTCTTCTTTTTGGATTAATTTGAAAAATGAGAAATACTATTATATAGAACCTATAAAATTGGTGTTTATACAATAATATATAGATTAGATTCGTATGAATATGCTTGAAAAGAACTAGGTATTAAAGAGTGAAAAGTGAGACCAAATGTATCATCAAATTATGAGTTAATTTCAAACGTGACCACATGAGAAATATTCTGTTTTGAACTAATTTGAAAAAAAGGAAAAAAATTCGACATTAGTACAAATTTATTGACCAACTTCATACGTCTGAAAAATTAGTACTAAGTATTGAAATAAATAAACAACAAAATCGTAGCTCGTGAAGCAAATATGTAATATTAACTATATATCTAGTAAAATTTCAGGAATATCAAAGTGGATATTGGTGCAAAATAAATTGTACGAAATGGATAGCTCTTTAGTTGAATTGCAATGTGGATATCAAAAAACTCTCTGGGCGGCCCAAGACTTCACCACTGGGAATCAAAGCTCATAAAGCCTTTGCCACTGGGGGCGTTCAAAATCAATAACATGAATCAAAAAAAAGTTATTGATTTATCGGTAATGAGTTATTGATTTAGCGATTTTGATAGCAGTTTTAACTTTTTAAATTACTGAGTTATCGATTCTTAACGATTTGTGTTTTTTTTATTAACGGCTTAATCGATAATTTGATAATGAATTAATTAATTACTATATATATATATATATATATATACCATTTGGTGCATAAAGTCTTTGATTTAAGATTTAGTTTCATACTTTTATTTTTGAATCTCTAAAGCTTTTGATTATTCTAGAATGTCCTTGTTTGCTTTTTAGCCCGATACAATCTAATAATTTAGTTTGTTACATTGTTTTTAAGTGATTTTTAATTATTTTTTTTGTGTCAAATCTTAACGTTAAATGGAATAACTGATATTGTATAAAGACAAATCAATAAATTTCAAAATCGAAACGAATCAATACACAGCCCTATTTGCCACAACCAGGCTCTTCCACCATGTTAAATCTAGAACCAAAAAGAATGGTGAATCGAATACGAATCGAATGGCATTGGTGGCAACAGCTTCTACATCTTTATCTTTTTCTAAAGAAAGAATCACTTGTCGTTTCACAAATTCATTCTTCAAATCCCATTTTATTAAGAAAATTAGCAAGAACAATCTAGACCCACCATTGCAGCTATGGCAAACAAGATCAAGAATCTCGTTTATTGTGCATAACCATAATGTTGTTGATTACTATAGAGGCGTAAAACGAGTTTCCTTTCTGCTTCCTCTGTTACTACTACCTATTCGTCTTGGTCGTAGTTCTTCTCTCCCATTTCTGCACAAATTCCTTTCATCTCCTATGTCTTCCTTGAATTCCGACGCTAACCCTGATGCTAAAACGGTGAGTTTCCCATTTCCCTTTTCGATTTCGAGCTTCTTTTGGGAGATGGGTGTTTGGTGATTTCTGGGTCTTAACTTCCCTTTTCGTTTTTTCAATTCAAATTGGTGATAAAAGATGTAATTTTGAGAAATGGGTGTTTGGTGATTTCTGGGTTTAGGACATTTTTTTGTGTGTTATGGCTTTAAGGATGATACGATTTTTGATTGAATTTCTTAAGGAGATGAGATATTGAGCTATTTCCCCCTACCCCTTGTTATAGGTGTTTGATAGTTTCTGAGTTTTCGATATTTATGTGCTATTAGGTGTGAATTTTTCTTTTTTACTTAACAAGATGTGATTTTGAGCTTGTTAATGGTAACGGGTGATTGATCTGTTTCCAGGTTTTGGTCATTGTGAGCTTGTTCATAGTAGCTCTACCATGTAGCCTACTTGTAGTTTGTCATTCAAATTATGGATGTTTGACATTATGTAACGACGGAGAACGATATAACCTATCCAAACACTGTATTCATTAAGACAATACAGTATGATACAATACTATACAATACAATACGATACATTATGAGACAATACGTAACAACCATCCAAACAAAGTTTTAAGAGAATTATGGCTTTTTGAGCATTTATTAGGAAATTGGTGTTTGATTATTTATGGTGTTTGGGTGTTTGTGGTGCTATGGCTGCAGTTTAGCTTACAACAACAACAACATAGCCAGTGTAATCTCACAAGTGGGGTCTTAAGAGGGTGGTGTGTACGTAACCTTACCCCTACCTTGTGAAAGTAGGGAGGCTGCAAGTTAGCTTGAATTTTTTCATTTGTAATTCTTAAAAGAGATGAGATTATGAGCTATTGCTTGATTTTTTGGGATTGTGCTCTGTCTCTTTGTTTGCTGTGATTTCTATTGAAATTCTTCATAATGATGAGATTTTGAGCTTACAGGATGATTGTCGGATTATTCTGTCTATTTTCTGTTGCTGCTGCAGGTTTGCTGTAGGTTTAGTTGAAAATCTTTAAAATGAGGAGACTTTGAGCTACTTGTTGTTTATGGTTGTTTGATCATTTGATTTTAGGTATTTGTGTGTTGTGTCTGCAAGGTAGCTGTGATTTTAAGTTAAAAGTTCTTTAAAAGAATGGGACTTTAAGGTGTTTTTTCAGTAATGAGTGTTCATATATTCTGCATTCCGGTTACTTATGTGTTGTGGTTGCAGGTTAGAGCTGTGATTAAGGGGAGAGTGCAAGGGGTGTTTTACAGGGACTGGACTGTGGAGAATGCTAAGCAATTGGGGTTGAAAGGTTGGGTTCGAAATCGGAGGGATGGATCAGTTGAGGCTTTGTTTTCTGGAAGCCCGGAAAAAGTTCAGGAAATGGAGCAGAGGTGTCGGAGAGGTCCACCATCTGCTATTGTCACTGGACTAGATGTTTTCCCCTGTGATGATGACCCTGGAACTGGGTTCCAACGCAAACAAACTGCTTGATCATAGGTTAGCTTGTAGGTAAAGACTAAGCCAAACACTTCTTCTGTTTTCTCTAACTTGCTCTTGCTACATGTTTAAGTGGTTATAAGTATATCATGTTTGTACTCACAAGGTCTTTGAAATGCTAAGGATTTTATTGTTAAATGTTCTTATTGATGTTATGCTTTCATTCATTGATTCATTACTGTGTGCTTGCGCTTCTGCTAATTGCCTTTTGAATTTTAGCATTATCTTACCATCTACATTTATTAGAATAACTAACCAAGTGTTGTGGACTCTTCATTTTTGCTGCCAAACCTGTGTCAACACGATGCTAGTTTGGGTGTGGGATTCATGTGGTATGAGGTCTATCCACATCAGATATTGTGACCAGATCCATGAACAAATTAGGGGGGAAATTGAGATTTTGATTTCTCAAAACGAAAGATATAACAGATTTAAGACATGGGAAATGGCATACCTTCAATATTATAGTCCTTTTGTCTCAATATTATATCCACAGAGTATCTCTCAAAATTTAGAATATCTTTGTAGCTCTATTTTATAATTTTGAATTTCTTTTTGTAGAATCCCAGTACCTGTACCTGGATTTGTACTCTCGAATCATAAAATTTAGATTTTGCCAAATCCGACCTTCAGATCACCACCTATGTCGGATACCTGCACCCGAGTTCGAACAACTTAGGTAATTGATGGAGAGAGGTTTGTGGCTTTGGGAGGTGCTCAAGCCTCTTACTTAAGACCATTTCATATGGTGAAGGTTCCACAACTGTTTACACATCTTTTCAGGCCCATATGGACGGAGAGATTTGGCCACTATCAACAACAACATATTCAGTGTAGTTCCACATGTGGGGTATGGGGAAGGTGAAGTGTACGTAGACCTTACCCCTACCCTTGAGGGGGTAGAGAGGTTGTTTCCAATAGACCCTCGGCTCAAGAACAGGTTTGAAAAAAGAGCAAGAGTAAAAAGCAATGAAGAAAGAAAGGCACTGACAATAAAATAGTGCAGATACCCAAAATAAATGAAACAACAGTAGAATAAGATAATGCTAGCATAAAAACAATTATGCTATCAAAGAAACCGAGATTTGGCGAGTATACTGTGGTGTTTATTTTGCTTAATGAATCATGTTTCCTAAGAAATTAAAACTATACTCAAATTACAGTTCCTTTTAGTCATTATTTTGGATCCGTTACTACTAGCACTTGAACCTATCATTGGAAATCTAAAATTTTTGGATGTATAAATTTTGTTGTCCCCTATTAAATCTCAATTTCATCCAAATGGACCGTTGGTGAACTTTTAAACTAAATGCAATGAAAGTTACTATGTCGAGAACATGGGCAGATGGAGCTTAATTTTACCGGGTTCATCTAAACCTTTATGTGTAAAACTTTTCTACATTGCAACAAATAATAGATATGAGCTCATAACATACCCAAGGGTGTCAGGTGTGGCCTAGTGATCAATGAAGTGGTTGAGAACCATGAGGTCTGACGTTCAATTCCCAACTTACAAAGTTACCTCGTACCTATTGCTAGTGGGAGGTGTTAGGTATCCTGTGAAATTAGTCGAGTTGCGAAAGCTAGCCCAAACACCACGCTTATTAAAAAATATATAGATATGAGCTCATAACCATAAAAATATAATGAGTTCAACTAAGAACCTTAAAGGTCGAACCCATAGAACATAAATCCTGGATCCACCCTTGGTCGAGAAGGGAGATTATTTTATGCTTTTGCTCTGCTCCAAGTATGGTAACTTACGTCACCTTCTATGTTAAAACCAAATGTACTTGTTACTCAAGTTTCTTTGAAATCTCTTCAGCTATATGTTGATATGTTGAATTCTTAAGTAACAATTCAAGGATTTGTTGCTTCGGATGTTTTTTGGCATATATATCTTGCTTTGGCACATTGGTCCGGAATTATAGAACTTTTGAGCCTAAGAGCCTATTATTTAGTACCTTCGCAGTTTTAAGTTATGGACTGTTGGGAAAACGTGGACTGACACAAAAATATATATGATCAAAATAGTGGAAGTAAAATGGGAAAATAATGACACCAAGAATTTTATGTGGAAACTCTTCTAAATAAGGGAAAAAACAACAGGCCAAGAGGAGCAACTGATATCACTATAGCAAGGAATTTTTACCCTGTGTAATCACGAGTACAATACTCAAAGTGACTACTATACATTCTCTTTTTGATTTTCTGCCTTACTAAAAATATCGTTAACACTCTATTTTTCTTCATAGACTATTTCTTGTATAGTCTATGGGAAAACCTCGCAACTCTCTATATTTTTCTCTTTGTGAATTGATGTATATTAAATAAAAGAGCCGATGAACCCTTTTATAGAAGAAATTTGCAGCTGCAAATTTCAACACCATCCACAATATGTCAAAGTTGTGCCACCGAAAGATTGCAATTGCAGTGTTTCCCAACATTTGCTGCCAACTGCAAATTTGCCAACCTTGCCAACATTTGACATGCATGCAACAATTGTTGAAGTCAACAATAGGGTTGGACCCCACAAATCTCCCCCTCTAGTCCCATTCACCGAAAGGAGATGATATGGCTCAAGCGATTTCTTCAAGAACTTGGATTGCAGCAGATGGAGTATGTTGTCTATTGTGATAGTCAGAGTGCAATAGACTTGAGCAAGAACTTCATGTACCAGGACAAAACACATCGACGTCAGATATCATTAGATTCGTGAGCAAGTAGAGAGTGGAGAGTGAATCGCTTCACATCAAAAAAATCCACACTAGTGAAAATCATACAGATATGCTGACCAAGACGATACCGAAAGATAAGTTCGAGTTATGCAAAGAACTTGTTGATATGAGCTTTCTCTAAATAAAAATGGAGATACCTCCTTCTGGTGAATGGGATTGGAGGGGGAGATTTGTGAAGTCCAGCCCCATTGTTGACTTCAACAATTGCTGCATGCATGTCAAATGTTGGGAAGGTTGGCAAATTTGCAGTTGGCAGCAAATGTTGAGAAATACTGCAATTGCAAACTTTCAGTGGTACAACTTTGACATATTGTGGATGGTGTTGAAATTTGCAACTGCAAATTTCTTCTATAAAGGGGCTCATCAACTCTTTTGTTTAATATACATCAATTCACAAAGAAAGAAAAATATAGAGAGATGTGAGGTTTTCCATAGACTATACAAGAAAATAGTCTGTGAAGAAAAATAGAGTGTGAGCAATATTTTTAGTAAGGTGGAAAATCAAAAGAGCGTTATTTCTTTTGAGTGTATAGTAGTCACTCTAAGTATTGTACTCGTGATTACACAGTGTAAAAATTCTTTGCTATAGTGATATCAATTGCTCCTCTTGGCCTCTGATTTTTTCCCTTATTTAGAAGGGTTTCCACGTAAAATTCTTGGTGTCATTATTTTCCCTAATTTGACCATATATATTTTTGTGTCAGTCCGTATTTTTTCAACAAACTGGTATCAGAGCTAAGATTTTATCTTAGTATGCTCTGTGGTTGCAACACAGTTTGAACTTCCACATCAGAAAAGATTTAATTTGGTTTCCAATAGCTATATTTTTTGGGGAAAATGATGGAAGCCAACACAAGTAGAATGGTTACTTTGAATGGTGTTAATTATGCCATTTGGAAGGGAAAAATGAAAAATCTATTTTATATCAAGAATTTTACCAACCAGTCTTTATCACTGTAAAGCCTGATAATAAAACATATGAAGATTGCATACAGGTTTGTGGATTCATTAGGCAATGGGTTGACAATAATGTGTTGGACCATATTTTTGGGGAGACACATGCTTGAACCCTATAGGAGCATCTTGAAAGTTTTTATGCTCGGAAGACTGGCTACAACAAAATGTTCTTAATAAAACAGATGTTGAGTTTAAAGTATCATGAGGTTCTCCGATGACAGATCATCTGAATAATTTTCAGGGGATCATGAAATCTGCTATGGGCATCAAATTTAATGAAGAAATTCAAGGCTTGCTTCTACTTGGTTTCCTACCAGACTCTTGGGAAGCATTTAGAACTTCATTGTCAAATTCTACTCTGGATGGTATGATCTTTATGGATTCCGCCAAGAGTAGTGTCTTGAACGAATAGATGAGAAGAAAATCTCAAGGTTCTTCGTCGGATGTCCTGATAACTGGCTCCAAGGGAGAAAAAAACTTGTGGTTCTCAGAATAGAGAACATAACAGGAGCAAATCCAGAGGCAGACTTAAGGATATTGAGTGCTATCATTGTGGCATGAAAGGGCACACAAAGAAGTTTTGCCAGAAGTTGAAGAGAGAACAAAGACAAAGAGGAAACTAAAAAAGATGGCAATGAAAATTGCCTAGCCGTCACCACCGAAGATCTTGTTACCGTCCTTGATGCGCATCTGATAAAAATTGCTTGTGATGAGTCAAGCTGGGTTGTGGACACTGGTGCCGCATCTCATGTGACATCAAGGAAGGATTTTTTCTCTTCCTATATTCTTGGTGATTTTGGAACCTTGAGTATGGGTAAAGAGACTATATCTAGGGTGGTTGGTATTGGTACAATTTATTTGAAAACTAGTGTTGAAACTAAACTAGTTTTGAACAATGTGAAACATGCACATGATGTTCGTCTGCATGTGATTTCTGTTGGTGTTTTGGATGATGAAGGATATGTTAGTACCAACGGTGATGGAAAATGAAAACTCATGAAGGGTTCCTTGGTTGTGGCTCGTGGTAACAAACATCTATACTGGACTACTACTTCTACTTGTGTTGATATGGTGAATGCAGTTGAGAGAGATAACTCTTCAACGTTATGGCACAAGAGGCTTAACCACATCAACGAGAAATGACTTAATGTTCTAGACAAGAATAAATTATTGTCAGATTTCCAAAGTGCTAAATTAGAAAAGTGTGAGCACTGCTTGACTGGAAAACAAAATAGAGTTTCCTTTAAGTCTAACCCTCCTTCAAGAAAGACAGAGTTGCTTGAGTTGGTGCACTTTGATTTATGCGGTCCAATAAAGGTAAGGGCATTGGGTGGTGCACTCTACTTTGTCACCTTTATTGATGACTGCTCGAGAAAACTTTGGGTCTATGTCTTGAAGACTAAAGATCATGTGTTAGGTGTCTTCAAGCAGTTTCAGGCTTCAGTTGAAAGAGAAACTGGAAAGAAACTGAAATGTATTCGTACTGATAGCGGTGGTGAATATTGTGGACCGTTTGACGAATACTGCAAGCATCAAGGTATTAGACACCAGAAGACTTTGCCTAAGACTTCTCAGCGTAATGGTTTGGCAGAGAGGATGAAAGAGACCTTGATGGAAAGAGTTAGGTGTTTGCTTTCTGAAGCAAAGTTGTCGAACTCATCAAAGTTACCGAACTCATTTTGGGGTGAGGCTTTATTGACCGCTGCACATGTTATTAATCTATCTCTTGATGTTGCTTTGCAAAGTGATGTTCCAAATAGAGTTTGGTATGGAAAGGATGTTTCCTATGACCATTTGAGAGTATTTGGTTGAAAAGCTTTTGTACATGTGCCGAAAGATGAGAGGTTAGATGCCAAGACAAGGCAGTGCATCTTCATTGGATATGGCCTTGTTAAATTTGGTTAGAGGCTATATGATCCAATTGAGAACAAACTTGTGAGAAGCCGTGATATTGTTTTCATGGAGAACCAAACCATTGAAGATATTGACAAAGCGGAGAAGCTAGAATCTTCAAGTTTTGATGGCAGAGTTCATCTTGATGAAGTTCCTCACACAAGTATGCATGATGTTGTTGGGCTTGATGATCATGGTGACGCCCAGAATCATTCCTCGGATTAACATGTTGATGTTGATAATAACAATGATGTTATTATTGATGATCCTTCTTCTCATGAAGTAGTGGACGAATCAAATATTTCGCTTAGGAGGTCCACAAGACAACGGGTTCCTTCCTCCCGTTATTCACCCAATGAGTATGTGTTACTCACTGATGGGGGAGAACTTGAATGTTATGAGGAGGCTATGGAAGATGAGCACAAGGATCAATAGATTGAAGCCATGCAAGATGAGATGAAGTCTCTGCATGAGAACCATACTTATGAGTTGGTGAAATTGCCCAAGGGCATGAGAGCTTTGAAGAACAAGTGGGTGTTCAAAGTTAAAGTTGAAGAACACAACTTAAAGCCCAGGTACAAAGCTAGATTGGTTGGTAAGGGATTTGGTCAAAGGAATGGTATTGACTCTTGACGAAATATTTTCTCTCGTCTTGAAAATGTCCTCCATACGTACAGTTCTAGGTCTGGCTACTAGTCTTAATTTAGAGATTGAGCAGATGGATGTGAAGACGGTGACCTAGAAGAAGAGATTTATATGAACCCGAGGGCTTCAAAGTAAATGGTAAAGAAAATTTTGTGTGCAAACTTAGAAAGAGTCTCTGTGGCCTAAAGCAAGCTCCTAGACAGTGGTACAAGAAGTTTGAATCTATTATGGGGGAGCAAGACTATAAGAAGACTTCCTCAGATCATTCTATATTTGTACAAAAAATTTCTGACTATGATTTTATCATCCTCTTGTTGTATGTGGATGATATGTTAATTGTGGGTAGGAATACTTCCAAGATTGACGAGTTGAAGAAAGAGTTGTGTAAGTCTTTTGCTATGAAAGACTTGGTTCATGCCAAGCAAATTTTGGGCATGAGAATTACTTGTCTTAGAGAAGAAAGGAAGATTCACTTGTCATAGAAGAAGTACATTGAACGTGTACTGGAGCGCCTTGTTACTCAAGTTTCTTTGAAATCTCTTCAGCTATATGTTGATATGTTGAATTCTTAAGTAACAATTCAAGGATTTGTTGCTTCTGATGTTTTTTGGCATATATATATCCTGCTTTGGCACATTGGTCCGGGATTATAGAACTTTTGAGCCTATTATTTAGTAGCTTCTCAGTTTCAAGTTATGGACCACATGATTTCTTATTTCTTAAGAATATGCAATTCCAGATCTTTATGGAGAATATGAACCATGGTGTAGAGAAAGATTTCGGGGATGTGGTTAGAAATCGCGGAAGGGAAAATTAACTTCTCAAGAATCGTTCTGAAATAGTCTTATGAATTCTATGGAAAATCATCACTGAATTTCACAGAAATGTGCTATTGAACTATAAGAGAACATAATACTAATGGTATTAGCTAAAATATCTTTTATGAAACTAGTGAAGAGAATTCGATAGACGTTCTAGTCATTGCGTATTAAAATTTTCAACTTCGTTGCTATGTCATTCAACTTCATGTGTAGAAAACTGTTGGACTAATTTATTCCATATTTGAGAAGTATGTTCTTCCGATGGCCTCTTATTGTTGTTGTTGTTGTTGTTGTGTGTGTGCATGCGCGCAAATTCTCAATTTTTTTTTCACCTTATGAGTTTTTAATTTAGCCAAGGGTCTATCAGAAACAATTTCTCTACCTCCCAAGATAGGGTAAGGTCTGCATACATATTACCCTCCCGAGACATCACTGGTCTGGATATGTTGTTAAGTTTTCTATCAATGTGATTGACTAACTTAGTTCTTTTGTCTAGGATAGAAAACCAGGATTATTACTCTGCACATTTCTTCGGTGAATCATCGATCCTCGAGGCTGCAATTGGCCAAGCAAATCAAAGACGACGAGTTGACTGGAAGCTTTACTCTATCACAGCTAAAACATTCTGTAAGATTTACTTTTATATGGTTTCAATATCCCCACATCGGTTGTGATCGATGAGGAATTTGGACAATTTTCACTTCATGAGCTTGTTTAAGGGGTTGAGTTACGCCCAAGATTCATTTTCTTATCACGTGACAGATGGTAGTTCTGGAAAGTATGCTGCAATAAATTGAGGCCCTCGATATTTTTTCGATACACAATATATTCTTTAATTACTTTTAATTTAAACGATTGAGTGGACAACTGTGTTAATTCTTAAGAAAAAAAGAAGAAAAAGATATGGAACCAATTATTGTCCAAACAATGACTTGACCTTTTGAATACTTTTTTGGTACAAAATTTTAGACTATGAGTTGAAGATTTGACCTTTCATGGATTTGAGTACAAAATTTTATCACAATTCATTTAATCATTTATGAGTTTGTGATCATATATAAAATCCGAGCTAATTAAGTCGAAGGTTTTTGAGAAACAGTTTTTCTATCTCGAGCTAAAGTATGTGTATGTGCTACTATCTTTGAGTTCTATTTGTGGAATTTTCATTGAATACGTTATTGTTATACCATACAAAGTCCGAGCTAAAGTTACTTATTTTGAATTAAGACAAGTTGTTAATTACATGTTGGGATGACCGTGTGGGGCAAAAAACCAAACATTAAGGGACCTTAATAATAGGATTAGTTGTTTAAGAAAATGAAACATCAACTATTAGCAAAAAATCCTAGCTCTTGAACAAGGACAAAAAGCCTAACTCTTGAATAAGACATAAAATGTTATTGATATAAGTATTAGTGATTTGATTTACGGTTTGAACTCATAAGCTATAAGTTATACGGTGATGACTTTACAGTTTCTCCTAGATTCATCATCGTAAACTTAAAACACTAAAAGAGGAAAAACAAACAAAGGTCTTCACCCATCATATAGGCTAGCATAGAAGGTAATAACGCAAAATTCAGGAAATGGAGGGGGAATGAGTATCAAATCTCGTGAAGTGAGTTTAGTGCTTCCTTTTAATGTAGAAACACTATGTGAGTCTTCGATGTACGAAATTAATTAATAATATGTGGACCACAATTTAATGAAATCTTACTGGCCCTTTTCTCATATATTTGTCTTCACCATGTATTGTGAGCAATATATTCAAATATCTTTTTCTCTAAAAACTACAATGTTATTTTCTGTTCCCTTTGAAGGAGGAATATACATTTGAGTCTGCCAACTTCTTGTCCAGAAAAATCTCAGTAATAATATTTTTTAGAAACTTTTGGAGATTATCCACTCAGACCTAACACACACTTAAATTTAAATTTAAATTCTAAAAAAATTGGAAAAATATTTTTTCAAAAATAAGAAATTTAAAGTTAAAATTGTTTTTAAATACAAGAGAGTATGTCATTCTTTTCAGGACAAAATAAAAGAAAAAATACGACACATAAACTGAAACAAAGAAAGTATGCAGTATCGTAACTGAAAATACTTGTTCAAGAGACTTACAAGTTTCTCCTTTTGCCGAAGCGGATATGTAGTAATTACGACTTGTGTCATTGGTTTTCGAGATGAATCCCCTTGTTTCCAAAACCTAAAAATCCTCTTTAGATAGATACGAAAAATTATCTCATTGTAAACCCTAGTCATCGTATTAAGTAATGAGGAAATTTATCGTCGTTCTAACATTCACAATGACGTATTTACACATTATGTATGCAAAAAATTTTGTCTTTGTAAATCCTAACCATTATAGTAATGTGAGAATTTATCGTCTTTTCAATATTCATAATAATGTATTTATATATTATAATCAAATTTACAAATTTTGTCATCTTTCCAATACTCTATATGGCTGGATCCGACCCGATAGATATTTTCAATGATTACGATATAAGAACACATGTTTGGAAAAGTGAACAAGGGAAAAAAGATGGACCATATGTTTGCAATAAAAGACCAAAAAGGTACCAAAACACATGCAAATGAGCAGGGGGGCGGATGTACTATAATATTATAGGTACGATTCAATTGAATTCATAATTTTGATGCGAAATAATATTTTTATTAAAAAATTATAATAAATAATAGACATAAATTCATAACTTAAATATTTAAAGTATCCAGTGCTATAATTCAAGGTGTTCTTGAATTCCCATATCATGCTGAGGAATTGGAGATAGATGTTCGAACAAAGTCTGACATTGATAGTGGGAAAGATTAATTAAGAAGCTATATATATATATATAACAAGTAATTTTTCTTTCGACTTTTGAAATTGATTAACCCAACACAAACTATTAAATTATTTCTAATAAAAATCAGTTTTCAAAAGATACAAATTTTAAAAATTTGATCAAACAAAAAAACCCTCATCAAATATTATCACCAAATAATTATTATCTATATATATAACACTTAGGTAATCTAATAATTCATACCAAATACACCCAAAATGGAAAATCTAACTGGCCTTCCTTCATGTGAGCAATATATGAAAAGTCATTTTATCATTAATTTGATTTGTTAATCATGTTTCTCTTAATTCAGCTTTGTTTTCTGTTCCTTCTAATCTGGCAACTACCTGCCCAGCAATTTTTAAAAAAATTTTAAAAAGAATTTTTAACATTTTTATTTTGAAAAAACATAAACCCTCTAATACTAAACTTTTCTTTCTCGATAGAGTGATGCGTGAATAAAGTCTCGCGTTCATATAGTTAAAAAGGAAAAAAAAAAGAACTACGCATAAAGTGTTGTGGTTTGGCTCAAAGCGAACTATATTACATCATATTAAAAGTACCTTTGGATAAAAAGGTTCGTTGGATCTCTGGGCACAAAGACTTATTCGAGTAATCTGAACTCTTTTTACTTAAAAATTATACTATATGTACAAAATCAAAATTTATATATGAGTTGACCTAACTCAATAACTTTTTTCCACCATGTACAAAATAAGGACATAAAGTTAGGAAAAAATGAATTTGGAAATAGATGGATTATATGATATGTTGCATCAATGACCAAAAAGGTTACAAAGCACATGCAATAGGGACCCAATATTTTATACTATAAATTCCCTACTAAAGTTCTACAAGAAAAACAAACCAAATCCTAAAATTTTCATTATACTATCAAACATTAAGTAAGCTCAAATTATGGTGAAGTCCAAGATCATTGGGAAGTTATTGAAGTCTCAATATCTTCATAAATTGATTCTCAATTCCAAAAAAATGTCAAATAATAATGCTACTACTACTAGTGATCAATTTCCCATCGAAACGCCACGTGGCAAGACATTATTGGTGCCAAATGATGTGAAAGAAGGACACTTTGCTGTTTTTTCAGTGAATCCTGAAGAGGAACCACAAAGGTTTGTGGTGAAATTGCATTGGCTAAATCATCCATCTTTTTTGAAATTATTGAAAAAAGCTGAAGATGAATATGGATTTAAACAACAAGGTGTTCTTCAATTCCCTTGTCGTGCAGGGGAATTACACCAAGGTTCTTGTTACTGGACGTTCGAACTAAGTTTCACGTTGATAGTCAGAAAAATTAATTAAGAAGCTATACATATTTAAGATGTAAGGTTTTTTGAGAAAAATCTTCTAGTGCTTTTGCAGTTTAACTAAGTTATATCAACAAGTTGCTACAAAGATATCTAAGTGATGCAATAGTATTGCTCCCTTTGTTTTATTTTATGTGTTTTAGTTTGACTAGTTACGAAGTTCAAGAAAATAATGGAATACTTTTGTATTTTATGACTCTTAAATTAAAGATATCTATGATGTATCAAAATTAATTTACAAACGTTAATTGTGTTATTGTTCTATTAGACTTAATTGTTTTGAGGACAATGTTATATATGATGTTGATCATGGAATTGTCTGCTTAGTACCTTCCATTTTATATATGATATTAATAAAGTGGAACTTTTTGTCTTAATTTATGTGACATTTTTTTTTTCTTTTTAATCCGTCTCAGAAAGAATGACACATAAATTTAGTGACAATTTTTGTTTAAATTTCTTATTTTATCCTTAATGAAATAATTTATAATCATACAAATATTCATAGCTTATTCAGTCAAACACCTTCACATAAAATGACAGATAACTTAGCCAAATATCGAAGCATCATCAATTAATTTTACTTTGAGGTGGTCCTTTTTTTGTCATTAATTTTACCTTACATACACCGACAATTGATACAAGTGATACTCATTTTTATTCAATTTTTGTTCATTTATAAAAAATAATGCTCTTTTTATTTTTCGTCGATTTTTCTCAATAGTGCGTTCGACCCCTGTTAATTCTCTTGGACTTTTACTCAAACTTCGAAGCTCCATTTCATCTGTTTTAGCTCCAAATCAATTTTCTGCTCTCGAAATCAAGTTCTACACAATTGTTACATGTATTAAATATATAATGCTTATATTATAACTCAATCAGTACCATTAAAATGTTCAAAATATAATGTGAAAGAATAATCACCTATTGATTTGGTGGGATGAATGTGATTCCTTGATCATTAACCATAAGTATCGAATTCGAGCTTTAAAAATAAATTACAAAAATTGATAGAAATAAGACTTCTCTTCCTTCAAATGGGTCCTATGAAGTCGTCACAAATACAATACGATTTTTAAGTCCGAAATCAAATCTCATAGAAAACTAAGACTCAACTATAACTATTCATTATTACTAAAAAAAACAATTTTGAGCAATTTTTGAGGTTTAAATATTAAGATTTTTGTTTTAAATTACTTAACTAGAAAATGTTAAAGCAATAAAATTATCAACTAAGAGATAAAATATAATCAAGTGTAAATACCTAGAATTATGATTTCTCCAATTATCAGAGTGAACTTATAATCTCACTGAAATATTCTTTATCAAGTGTGGATATCCTCTTAACACAAATATATCTTGATCAATAATTTTCTAGAGCTATTCTCTCGAATTAACTCTCGCAAACAATTCAAACTACTCACAAGATCACGTCAAATCTACTTTTAAATCTAAGATAATCTCTAATGGACTTAGAAGTGACATTGTTCAACTAAAATCTAATCTTGTATCGTTTCTCAAGTTATACAAGATATAATGACATTGTTAATCGAGGCCCTTCAATTAATAGCAATCAAAATATAGATAAACAAATAGAGAAGAAGAACAACTCATTTATATTTAACACTATAAAAAATTCATCCAATAAAAGGTTCCATCAAAAGACGTTTATTGCCTAGGGTTTGTAGCAGATCATTTAAGAATGTCCAAACTCGACTGAGACTGGCTTGCCCCCCTCATCTGAGCTCTTGCTTCATGAGGACCACTTATGAGCCCGACCAACTTATTGTTTTATTGTCTTCTTGGATCACCTGGCTGTCTCGTGAGATAGGAATCACGAGCGAGCTCAGTTGTTTTCCGATCTTCAATCCATTGCTTCAAATTATGTCAAAATCACCCTTTTTTTTAGATTTGCGTTCATCTAATACATTTCTTACACGCATAAAACTCGTAATAAACTCAAAAACATCCAAGATGGTCATAACGATGTAACAACACATTTATACATAAGATATGAGGCTATAACGTAATATAAACATATAGCCAAATATAATGTATTTAGATTGAAACAAGTTATTAATTGCATTTGAGATATTTGTGAATTACAAAAATGACCCCATTCAAAGAATGAAAGGGATTTATCAAGCTAAGTAATATCAATATCAATACAACATTCAATACAAGAAAAAAGAAAACGTAGCTAACTAGAAGAGAAGGTCCCTCCCTTTTTCTTTGTCTTCATCTTCATAACTACTTAATTCCTCGTGTAAACTTATTTCATTTACGCTATCGCGATTATCATCATTTCTAATTTACGATATCTCATTTAAACTTATATCATTTTTTTGTCTTTTTTACTTTAAACAATGACATACAAATAGGGATGTTCAAAATCGAACCGTAACCGATAAGCCAATCATAAATTTGGCTTATTGACTTATCGGTAATTGGTTATCGAATAAACGGTTGGTGAACGCATTAGAATTTTATAACTAACGGCTTATTGGTGTGGGGGCGGATTATTCAATTTCCTTATCGGATAAACCGTTAACCCGTTAAGAGTTACCATACTTACACTTTTAACTTAGGTATATTAGCCTCATTTAATATTTTTCCATAATATATAATTATATACTATTAGTCCTATCGCCGTATAGTCAAAAACTTGAAAACCTATTTACTTTTCTGTTATTAACTATAAATCTATATTTTTTTTGTAATATAGAAGAATTTTATAATTTATTTGCATTTAAAATAGTGAAAAGAAATCCTTTTTTAAGGTGAGTTCATGGAGAAAAAAAGGTAGAGGCTCGTCGATACAACGTCCGATAATTGCCCGATAAGTGCTAATCCATTATCAGACAAACCGATATCTTATTGGTTGTATAGCAAATTTGTAAATTTAAAAATCAATATTCAATAGGCCAAATCGTTAAGCGAAATTATCCGCTCAATCTGCCTGATAAGCAGACCTACATACAAGTTATGACAAATCGATAACTTCAAATGTTGTATACATTCTGCCTAATGTATACACTATATATCATGTCGGCTAACTCACAAGTTCTATAGAATTGATATGACTTGCCTAATATAGTAAATTAACAGAGCCAGTGGGACTAGAAAGCAAAAACAAAAGGATGTCAAATGAGCGTGTTGGACTGAGTAAATAAAAAAGTTAAATTGATATGATTAGGCTAAAGTGATTATATAATTCATGAGGTGAATTTGCAAGTTAACTATGATAATGCTCAAAGAGTTTACGTAAACACATATCATACCTTTATTAATTGGTGTAAATATTGAGTAGTGATAAGTTTTTACTCTTGTACAAACTACAAATCCCTAATGGAGAAACTTTCATAGTCATACATGTACGATATGAAATGAATTTAAGTTTTGTATATTGTCAATGTAAAAAAAATAATTAAATTACACTATCAGATCATTTAAAGGTGACCCCCTAAGAAGCCCTCCTATTGCATATTTCCTTCTTTTTGAAAAAAATATATAACATGTTATAACAAGCTATGTAAAAATAAACAGACATCGAAAAATTTAATTATATTAACTATACATATTAAGACATTTCTTAAACTGGTATTGGGAAGAAAACAAAAGGAGAAGGCATACATATCTAAAAGGAATTTACATTAAGAAAAGATGGATCATATGTTGCAATAAATGACCAAAATGGTTGCAATATATGACCCAAAAGTTGGTTGCAAATTTAGGCACATGTTATGGGGACCCAATACTAAACTCATCATTTTAACTTATTGGTCAGACGAAGATTACTTCACTTATTATTTTAGTATTAGTTGTCCATCCTAATTGTGTCTAATTATTAGCCTACACCATATCCTATATAAATCCCCTTCTAACACTCTAGAAAAAACACAACAAAATCCTATATACCCCATATACACAACAAGTATACACCAAAATATGGTAAAGTTCAAGATCATTGGGAAGTTATTGAAAGCTCAATATCTTCATCAATTGATTCTCAAATCCAAAAGGAGGTCAAATAATAATGCTACTACTAGTTCTACTGATCAATTCCACGACAAAATGCCACGTGGAGAGACGTTATTGGTGCCGAGTGACGTGAAAGAAGGACACTTTGTTGTTCTTTCAGTGAATCCTGAAGAGGAACCACAAAGGTTTGTGGTGGAATTGCATTGGCTAAATCATCCATCATTCTTGAAATTATTAAAACAAGCTGAAGATGAATATGGATTTAAACAACAAGGTGTTCTTCGATTCCCTTGTCGTGCCAGGGAATTACACAAGGTTTTTGCTACTGGATGTTTGAACTAAGTCCCACATTAGTATCTCAAACGATTAAGAATCTACATATATGCAAGGCCTTTCGAGAAAAATCGTGTGGCCTAGTGGTGCTCAACTATTAATTAATTTACAAACTTTAATTCATGTGTTATTCTTCAATTAGACTTAATTATTTTAAGGACAATTTTACATCTTCTAAAGTATATATATTAATGTTGATCATGGAACTGTCTTCTTAGAATAAAATAGTGTAGTACCTTTCATTTTCTATAAATAATAAAGTGGTGTTTTTATATTAAGCTTTTCTTTTTTACCCCTTTTCTTCACAAGGGAAAAATGAATTTTTTTTTTTGTAATAATTAGAGTAATAATAGAACGACTAGGTTTTAGATGGAAACAAGGGAGTATTCCTAAAAATTAATGTACCTAGGGGTGTTCATGGTTTGGTTTGAATCGATTATTGGCTAAAATCAAAACCAAACCAATTTAGTCGATTTTTAAATTTCTAAAACCAAACCAAATCAAACAAAAAAATAACTGTCGGTTTGGTTCGGTCTTTTTGGTTCTTTCGGTTGAAAGTAATACATTTTTTGAGGACATACGAATCTCGATAGGCACACACACCTAGTTCATGAACAATCCATAGGAAAACCATTGTGGATTCAATTAAGTAATACTAGAGTTATTATTACACGAATAAAGTGATTCAATTAAGAGAAAGTGTGACTATCTTATGTGAGGTACGGTATAGGTAAAGATTAAAGTAATAAATTTTGACTTAGGTTGTAATAGTTGGGCTAAAATTTAAGTGTTGGGTTTGAGAAAATGGTAAATTTAAAGACTTAAGTTAATTAAAATTTAATAAAATATTTATAATTTATTTATGAATAATATATAATAATTATAAAATTTTATATATAATTTATCGGTTCGATTTGGTTATATTTGTGGATTTTTTTTAGTAAAACCAAAAACAAACCAAATAATATCTGTTTTCAAAATTTGAAACCAAACCTAATTAAACCAAACCAAATATCAGTTTTTTAATCGGTTTGGTTTGAATTGCGGTTCGGTTTGATTTTATAACCATAACCATGAACAATCCTAAATGTACCAAGTGATCAAGACCAAAAATGTAAACATGTCGATGTTTATAAGCACGATGGTGAAATTTTAGGCTATTGCGATGTTAACAGGTGTATCGCCTAAAGGAAAATTTAGTATCTTTTTTTTATTAGTAATGGAAGCAATCGTTCCTGACGAAAGCAGGCACTCACATATAGTTAAATGATCGAGTGATTATTTACTAGAACATCGATCAAGCACCACGAGTCAATTTCACTTTGGGATGACCCTCTCTTTTGGTACGTATATTGATTGTAACTTATATATACCAACAAGATTTTTTTAATTTTTTTAAAAAAGTTTTAACAACTACGGGGTAGGGAAGGAGATCACATTATGAGGAATCAGAACCTCACTAATAAGGTGAAAAATAGATAGTCAATCAATAGAACTATTAAGATTTGTCACACCAACAATATAAAAAAGAATATAATGTTAAATTACCGGTGCATTTTAAATGATTATTATAAATTAATGTATTGTTTAAAAAATTTATTGTGTGAATGGAGTTTGATCTCATGATCTTCAAATTAGATTGTGAATAAGAAAATAATTTACATTAAAATAATAATTAATGATTTCATATGAGATATTAGTGGGAAGACAAAAAAATAAACATTCAAAGGACAGCAAGTGGGGAGAAAGGGAAATATCAAGTAACTAACATCAATATCAACATAACATGCCATACAAGTAAAGTAAAATGGGGAAAACAATGAATTTGGATGAGTCTATTAAAGAAATGAATTCTGAACGTAATTCAATTTCAAAAGTTAATTGATCATAAAGAGGTGGAAATCGGTCCAAATATATAAACAGATCCCTTTCATCTCGTAAGAGCTCGATGTGAATATCTGAGATAAACATATTTTTTTCCATATAATTAAGCTAATATACAAAACATATGGTTATTGCAAGAATTTTATTTTTTTTTGCATTATACGGTCCACTAAAATATTTATATGTAAGTTTTCTTAAAAGGTAGGATCGATAATCTTAAAAATAAGATAAGTTACTGCTAAGTGAAAATAATCTGATTATGTTTAAAAAATTTAATTTTTTTTGTAGAAATTGTGTTGGAAAACACTTTGAGTGAACCTATTTTATGTAATCGTTTTTGCTATCATAACTGTTAACTTTGCCTCCTTGTTTGCCATCTTATACCTTTCCTTAATTAGAATGGACAAATGAAGAAGAACATACTCTAGTAGTAATACATTTGTTTGTGTTTGCGAGGAATGCCGAGTAAATAGATCAGATTTAGACAGGATTGTTGTTTCGTAGCGATACATAATGGACTTTGCCTCTATCCATTTCTAATGCCATAGCATGTTAGGAATAAGTCCTGCCTTTTTATCAGTACACAATTGAGAAAGGTATATTATTGTATTATATTTCTCGTATCACAACATGTTCAATGAAATTAAAAAATCACCATTAATTTCTTGATCTAGATTACGCTAGAATATATTATAACTCTCTTTCATCTCTGAATTGGTTTTACATGATTTACACTTTAAGCATGAAAAATAATCATATATAGAACTACACTTTTATCCTAGGGTGAATAAACTCGTAAATGCTTAAAACTACAACCATTACCTTTCAACAGTATCTGCTTACACCTATTATTAAAAATTATGGATATTCATTGACGGTCAACAAAGTCACAATTCAACATGTCTAGAGGAATGCAAACTAGTGTGCCCATTTTTCAGCAAATGAGGAACCCAATGATGAAAAGGTTACCCCAAAAAAATCAGTTAATAGTCAAAACACATCTTAAGTATCCTAATTATTAGAGTTTTATACTTGAATCATCAAATATGAAAGTTTTCTGCCTATCGCCAACTATTTATCAAAACACACTTTAACTATCAGTTGTTCCTTTTTCCGGCTTGAAATATCACCATCGTTCAGGTAGGAAACTCGCACATCTAAATTCTGATAGTTCAGATATAAAACTCAAAAATTCGAGATACTTAAACGTGTTTTCGGCCTTCTCTCAAAAGTTTTAACAAGAGTTGATAACCCAAAATTAGGCACAGACAGAATTAGACTAAGAACTAGTCAACTTAAATTCCATTAAAATTTAATCAATTGTTAAAAAATATCTCCAAAGATGATTAATTAAAATTGCATCTTGATTTTGACAATACATGACAACTAAGAAGACTTGCATAGTAGTTAAAAAATATATTCAAAGTTTATTAAGAGTGCATCTTGATTTTGGTAGTACATGACAATTAAGAAGACTTGCAATAATTGTGGAAAAAGTCATACAAGTAATGTAATTACATGAAGAATTGCAGGTGACAACCATCTGTAGATGGACCATATATAATAAATATTGAACCATCTTAGGAGCTTCGTATGCTCCTTAGACCAAGTTCGATCATAATATCCATTTGTCCAAGAATCAAGATCAAGAAAGAAAACATATATAATATACTTCCTATGTTTCATATGGTTTATCTAGTTTTGACTTAACACAAAGTTTAAGAAAGTAAAAAAAACCTTTGAATCTCTTTGGTCTTAAAACTAAAGGTACGTAGAATGTACTAAAATATTTTTTAATCTTGTAAACTTAAACATGATACGTGAAAAATTGATAAGTCACATATCTCCATGTTTCTTTTATAATTTAAATAAATGTATGTGATTACAAACTTTTAAATACACATAAAGATGGTACAAACAATCTTTTCACAGCATGAACTTTTTTTTCGCAAAGTTTAAAAAGATGAGTTTTTTTTTTTTTTTTACAGAATATAAACTTATATATGTATCAAATTTTACATTTAAAAGATTTTGAAATCATAATTTGGAATCCCAATATCCTGCTTTTTGAAGAATTTGAAATTTAAAATCATGATTTCAGTTCCAAATAGCATGTCCAAACACCTACCAAAATTTGTGAGGTTATTAAAAGCAAAACTGAAGGCAGTAAAATCTGCAAAAGAGAAGACTGAAACATATTCCAATGTTGGTGCATTATACTTTATAGTAACTATTTTTCAGGACTAAATGGTAGTCTAGTTATCCATTCTTTGTAGGGTCCCAAATAGAACCACGACATAACCAATGTAATTCCACAAGTGGAATCTGAGGAAAACAGTATGTACACAGACCTTACCCCTACCATCTTAGACTATGAATGCCAAATATTAATGTATTCTCTTTTACTTTACTCCTACCTCGTAGAGATGGAGAGGCATGGACAAATGAAGAATAACATACTCTAGTAATAATAAAGTTGTGTGTGTTTGTCTAATTGTATTATTAAGACATTTATTAACTCATTTTTAGTTTACTTTCTTTAAGAACAATGCACCATGCTATATATATTATGAGGAATGTCGAGTAAATAGATCAGATTTAGATATGATTATTATTTCGTAATGATACGTACTGGACCTTGCTTCTATTCATTTCTAATGTATAGCATGTCGAGAATAAAAGGGATATGTTGGACGTAATCATTCCCTTGGTAGGGGATTGTATTGTCTTGCCTTTTGATCAGTACACAATTGAGAGAGGTCTATTGCATTCTATCTTGCGTATCACATTATGTTCTATTAGATTAAAAAATCACCAATTATTTCCTTGATCTAGATTACACCAGAATATGTTACTCTTGTTTCATGATAACTCTCTTTTATTTCATCTCTGAATCGATTTTACATGATTTAGAAAGTAAGCATGAACAATAATCATAGAATTATAACACTTTTATCCTTGGGTGAATAAAATCTAAAATGCTTTAAACTACTACAACCATTACCTTTCAACATTATTAGCTTACACCTATTATTAAAAATTATCGATATTTATTGACGGTCAACAAAGCCACAATTCAACATGTCTAGAGGAATGCAAACTAGTGTGCCCATTTTTCAGCAAATAAGGGACACAATCATGAAAAGGTTACCCCCAAAAAATGAGTTAATAGTCAAAACACTTGAGTATTATGATTATTCGAGTTTCATACCAGAACTATTTGGTGTGAAGGTTTTCTACCTAGCTATCACCAACTATTTATCAAAACACATCTCAATTATCAGTTGTTCCCTTTTCCGACCTGAAATATCACCATCGTTCAGGTAGGAAACTCATGCATCTAAATTCTGATAGTTCAAATATAAAACTCAAAAAATCAAAATACTTAAAATGTGTTTTTGACCTTTCTCTCAAAAATTTTAACAAAGAGTTGATAACCCAAAATTAGGCACAGACAGAATGAGACAAAGAACTAGTCAACTTAAATTCCATTAAAATTTAATCAATTGTTAAAAAATATCTCCAAAGATGATTAATTAAAAGTGCATCTTGATTTTGACATTACATGACAACTAAGAAAACTTGCATTGTTGTTAAAAAACACTCCCTATGTCCCTAATTACTTGTCCATTTTTGAATTGACACACTTATTAAGAAAACAATGATTGACATAGTGAGTTTACCATTTTACCCCTAATAATTATGAAGTGGATGAATTAAAAAGTTAAGATTTTCAAGAAGTTTTACCTTTTTCAAAATAATTAATTGAGGGTATAATAGGTAAAAAAAATTTGTCCTTTCTTGATTTGTCAAAATGGACAACTAATTAAGGACAAATAAAGAAAGAAAAATGGACAAGTAATTAGGGACAGAGGGAGGGAGTATATTCAAAGTTGATTAAGAGTGATCTTGATTTTTGTAGTACATGACAATTAAGAAGATTTGCAATAATTGTGGGAAAAGTCATACAACTAATTTAATTACATGAAGAATTGCAGGTGACAACCATTTGTAGATGAACCATAACAAATATTGAACCATCTTAGGAACTTCATATGCTCCCTAGACTATGTTGATCATAATAAATATCCATTTGTCCCAGATCAAGAATTAAGTCGTTTTTTCAAATATTTTTTTGACCCCTATAGCGAAATATAATTGTAGAGAACATATAATGTACTCCCTCCATTTCATATGGTTTGTTTGATTTTGACTTAATAGAGAGTTTAAGAAAGTGAGGAAGTCCTTGAATCT
>JAGDQO010000259.1:0-12500 GCA_018342035.1 Solanum appendiculatum | reverse complement strand
ATCCCTCAACTCTTTAACTATCTTGAACACTTGTAACGGCATCCGTGCTTTTCAAAGGCAGTATCCTGACTCGAGCTCGGACAACTCGGTAAACTGAACCCGCTCTTGGGAGGGGAACAACAGCTGGAAACGGCTGCTAATACCCAAGTGTTGGAGCAACAACCGGCCAAGTCAATTTCAGAAAAATGAGAAACTGATTCGACTGGACGCTCCTCTTGCCTTTTTCGTTGCGTGCTCTATTACTGCTTTCTCAGATAGATGCTGGTGTGGCTGCTTCAGTCCTTGCTACCTTTCCCGTCTCCTCTCTAGCCATCTTTACATCTGCCAGAATCAGGTCATCGACCCAATTCTGGCATTTATGGTGGTGGACATACTCGATTGGAATGGGAAGAACTACTCATCCAACGAGTTGGCATACCTCTTAGCAGTCCCCTAAAACCGGTACTAATGAATCTAGAGTTCTCCAATTTTCATGGGCCGGAGGGGTTTAGTTTCAAAAAAGGAAGTCTTTCGGGAAGAGGGACTGAGAATGCGATCAATTGCTTCCTCCTGCTGCAGCAGGGATTTCCACTCTTTTGTCCGATTAGAAAAACGAGGTTTTTTTCTCCCGTTCCCCCAAACCCACAACATTCTCCTTATAGGATACCTAGAAAAATGTACCCAGAACAGCCTTGACTCATAAGCTATGGCATGCAGGTAGAACCATACCTAGACCTAACGACCTAGATATTTCATAAAGAGCTATTTCTATTGAGTTACCAAGCCCACCGAGATCTATTTCAGTATTCTAAACACTACCGGGGCTCACCTTCTATAGGCTCTTCGGGACATCAAGCGAGAAATAACTACTCCGATCAGCCCATCCACACCTATTATGATGATATAGAACCCGGGACATTCAAAGACAGGAATCACCTCTTGGATTCCTTTCATTCGCTCATGCTCCCATCTCTAAATATCCCTGCTGCTACGTTCATTTGGTCGAGCAAGGTCTTCCCTTGTCTTCTATGTATGGCTGGCTCTTCTTGATCTTGAGGTCATGGGCTAACTCGACCGTAGGGAGAGGGGTTCAAGATGCCCTCGTCTAAGTCTGTCTATTTCTTTCTTTGCTTTAGGAGCTCGTAGGTCTCAAGGGTTGTTTTCCAACTCGACCGGAGGACTCTGTTGAGATGTCAACTGCTAAGGGAACGTCTTCCGGATCGATCGAAGAGGGAGGTGAAAAGATTTGAGTATATCATAGCTGACCGCAGGTTGGATAATATCCGCTTGCAACAAAGAGGCTCTTTTCCACGAAGGCAAACTCACTCTTGCATTCAAGATCTTCACACCGGTTCATTTTCTGATTGATTAGAAAGACCAACCCCGGCCCTAGTGAGAAGAAGATGGTTAGACGCCAATTGAAAGAGTGGTAGTTTTCTCCATGATGACCGGGTGGGCCCCTTCGATCTACTTCCTAAACTAAAGGAAGATGACGCTGTGGATGATGTCCCAGCTGGAAAGTCAACCTTTTCATATTAATGCCTGCCTTATTGGAGATTCCAACTATATATGCATTTATGCATTTTCTTTTTATGCGACAGGTATGTGACCTTAGGAATTAGGTTCGGGAGTTGCTTTATAAATTGTTGCTGGCTCCGGGTGTCAGTAATAGAAAAAGATTGGATTGGGAAAGACCATGGAGGTTGCCAGTGCTGTTGGGGAAGCCTCTCATCGAGAAGAAAAAAGAAAATAGGACAATAGCTGACTAAACCTCTGAGCTCTTTTTCTGTAAAGATCCTTTTCTTAAAGGGACATTTCCGCACTCATTTCAGATCATAGAGGTCGGGCTTCAGTCGAAGAACCTTCTCCCTCCCTTCCACCGATGAAACTACTCTTGCAAAGTCATTCGTATAACCTTCCTTCCAGTCGAATAGATTATATGAAAGCAAAGCCAAGAGGCGATAGTGGCATCGGTCTTCTCGTTCCATGAGGAAAAGGTCCGGAATGGCCTATTTTCATGTCTAAATCGGGAGTTTACGGGCTCTGTAGGGTCTCCATCTATAGGCTCACTAAAGATACTCAAAAGAAAGGGCTTTCTTTGAATAGAAATATGCAATCTTCCTTTAGCCATCTCTTCCTGTCTATTCAAGCCTTGCATCAGTCTTAAATCTATTGGTAATTTATATTTAGGAAGAAGCCCCGTTAAAGCCTAAGTCTAATTCAAAGTAAAGGCTGAACCCGGGCCAATGGCAGTTCAACTGTTCTTTCTAGCAGGTGCAATAGCGCACTAGGATTTCCAAATCTTAAGAACTGGAACTCCTCTCCTTACAGTCAAGTGGCTTTCCGCTCCTCGGCTTGAGCCGAGTGGGGTGGGGTTTGATCTTTTGCTGCTCCCATTGACCACAGAGGCATGCGAGAGAAAGCGCTGAACAATGATTCAATGATTGAAGAGGCTTTGACAAGACCTCGGCATTCTCGCTTATGTTATTAAGACTCACTTGTCTTCCGGGGCTTGGGCCTACTACCAGAGATCCCATTAATATGGTAGGCCTTGATGATCTCCGAGAATTCTTCTTATGATAAACCAAAGGGGTCGGGCCAACTTCCCAAACACTTGCTTTACATTCACGTCTCAGTCTATGCGACTGTCCCTAAGGAGGGGTTTCCATTGGCTTGCATTGATTTGAAACTACTACTATACTAAACCGGCTGAAAGAGCGTAGTTTTTACCTAAATTCCTTACATGACAGGCTCCTCTCCTTCGCGGGATAGGGCACATTCCATTCCGCCATAACCACGCTTTAAAACTCGATCCAGCTCTCAAACTATATGATCCTCGTCACCAGTCAGCTAATACTGATAGTTGTCCTCCTACGGACCTTTGCCTTCCCTCCGTTTCCACAATAAGAAGAAAAAGCTGAATTTTTCCTGAATATGAATATGAACTACGACAAGGAAAATCAATCCTTAGAAAGACAAACATTGGATTGTTTTTGTGTAACATATCCCTTTTTTTCTTTGTCTATTGACTGAGTTCCCCTTTTTTGTTTGCCTTTTCCAATATGTGAGATGTGGGGATGAAGCTCCGAAGCAGGAGCTAGCCTTCAAAGGCGGGCGGAACTTCACTCTTTTTTAGGAGAGCTGCCTATGTACCTTCTCTTTTCAGCAAAAAAAGAATCAAGTCCCACGTAGTTCACAGTTAATCAGTTAAATAGATCGCGTTTAAAAACCAAATAGACTGTTTAGGAGGTATGCGACTTGGACGACGAAAGAGGGCTAGAGCGTGGGTCAGGGTCAGATACGGAGGGGCAGAGAGAATGCTTCCCGATCACTCTCTCAGAGAGAGAGAGAGCTATTGTACAAGGAAGCTACGTACACATTTTCGAACGGAAAGCGAGATCTTGCAACCACACCCGAAGAAGCACGCAACAAAGCTCTTTTCCTTTCTCATTGAAGAATGCAGCGAGGAATCGAAGGGATGAGACCCGATTCAATTCTGTGATTAAATAAAATTCTTCCCTTCGTTAGTTTACCCACTGTAACTGACTGTCACGTCCAACGAGAGCTTGAGCATCCCACTATTCTTTTTTCTCGTGGGGGGCATTCTACTAGCAAAGAAGACTCCTATAAGTGGTAGTACCTAGTTGGGGCTTTGTGGTATAATTCTTTGCCGAAAGAGGTCTCCGCCGACCCAACGACTTTCCGATTTGATTGACAAGCAGCGGGGCATGGAACGGAGTTTAATTCATCGCGACAGGAGTTCACCAAGTCTAAGAAAGGGCCGGTCATCCAACGAGAAGGGGTAAATCAGGACAGCCAGCTAAGGCCCACTTTTACCTTAAAGATCAAGGTCTGTGAATGAAATGTCCTCTACTCGGTAGTAGTAGGAACAAGATGTAACTGATTCATCCGTGCCAACGAGAGGGGGGGCTTCACCTGATCACTCTGAATCCGCTGATCAGGAAGAGAGAAAGGAAGAGGTTTTTTCTTTAGATAAAGCGGAAGCTCGTTCCTGGCCTCTTTGGCAGTAGCTAATCTGAATTCGTAACCCGCCATCTTTGGGCAGGAGTCGTCAGATCTTGCCCAGGCAAAGGAGCGATCGACACTCGCTCGCAAGTTTTAAGAAGTGGTAAGCGCAAGGACAGGTTGATTCAGAAAGGGGAAGAGGAGCTCAAACAAGGTTCAAAGATCCCCTCCCCAAAGTATGGTTTATAGAAAGCCTTTCGGGTTAGTGAGGAACATGAGAGTGAAAGAGAGAAGAAAGGAAATCCGTTTATGGCGGCTTACCTTCGTACATTCAAGAACAGTTGTGACTCTTTGGCATCTATCAATGCACCGGTGTCCCAATCTGATATGTTTACATTCCTTCTTGCTGGCCTGCCTCCGGACTATGAAAGCTTTGTCACTACGGCGAAGCTTCAACGACCAAAACCAACTATGGCTGAGCTGCGGTCCAGCTTGTTGTTACATGAGTCTTGGCTTCAGCAGATGCATCCTATTACTATGTTGATGATCTTGTATACTAACCGAGTCCGCACTCGCCCGAGAACACGTACGTCCTCCCTGTAATTGTCTTGTCTTTGTTATGGTTTCAGGGCCTACGTCTACCCGTATGGAGCCACTATCATCCGCAAGGCTTGCTTTACATTGGACCCGATGTTGAGCCTCTCATAGCCTAGTACCGGTGAACTAGGCAAGCGACCCTGCAAGGCAGCCAGCCTTTCTGCAAAATCAATGTCCGCCTCGCCGCTGCTTTCGGGTGATTGGAGAATAGCTGTAAGGAATACTAAAAGAAAGTATGCAGCGAGGCAAAGCCGATTGAGAATATGACGGTTGGCCCCTCGGCGCTTGGGAGGCATCCTATTTAATAAAGATTCTTCCTCTAGTCGAATAGAGTATTAGTCCGCTCCATTCTATTCCCCATTATTTCACTTTCCCGCTATTCGAAATATCATAAGAGAAGAAAGCTGGCAGGTTGGATCCTAGAGTAGATTCCTGCTCTTGAATGATCGACTAGCTTCCTCTTTAGTTGTTTGATATTGGGTTCGTGTTCAGTGTACCGCTCTTTTTATATATGAAATTCCAACTTTTTTTTTGAGCCCCTTTTCGTTTGTGCATCTTTCTCCCATGCTTTCCGTTGGTCAACAACCAACTAAATCTATACTTCTTCACTACTCGTACAGGCTTGACGGAGTGAAGCTTGAGGGAATCGCTTTGTCTCAATCAATCAAGAATGCCTCAACTGGATAAATTCACTTATTTCACACAATTCTTCTGGTCATGCCTTTTCCTCTTTACTTGCTATCTTGGAAAAAAGTGGAATATAAAAAGACGCCTTTCCTTGCTTTATTTAATAAATCCTGCTTTTCAGAGGGTCATTTTCTGGTTGAAGTTTTTTTTCTTTTTCTTTATCTTAATACAGACTGGCTTTCTACTTTGGCACAATTTGTATGGACTTCTTTGGCCCCAGACCTTTTTTAGGGTTTTACCCTCCGAGGTAAACCTTCTCAATTTCTATCTGAGACAGTCGCATCAGGACCCGGAATGGGTGGAATATGTACATCAAGTACTAAGAACCACCCCCACCGTGTCTGCCAGCTATGAAGTCCTGGTGCGAGACTTACTTAATACGGAGGTGGCCTTTTCAACTCGAGAGCAGATTTCCTCTTTCTATCAACTAATTTTCTATGGTCGAGAGGATCCCCAATTCTGGATTGATCCGCTGGACCTCGAAGCCATAGTCAAAGGCCACCTCGAACCCATCGAATTTGAGCCTTCCGCTCTCGGGGAGGTCTTAAAAAGTCTCTTTACCGAGAGGCATAATTCTCCCTTCTATGAGGATGTTAAGACCGCTCAAGCAGACCATTTCCGGGGCTTTTTAAAACAAAAGCAGCAAGCCCGAGTGGAAATGCAAGAAAGGCTTAACTCTCATACTGAATGGGAATTTCTCTCGAAAAGGATGACCTCCTTAGCGGAAGAAAACCGGGCTCTACATGAAAAAATAAGAATTCTCGCCAGAGAAGTCCCATAATATACGCCTTTTTTGTTTTGCTATCGAACTAGTTCCGTTCTTCGTTCCGTCGTTCCTATTTCTTGCTTTTTTTCCGGTATGCCGCTCCGCCAGCAAGGAGCGAAAGAACCAAGTTTTCTGTGGTGATGTCAGAATTTGCACCCATTTGTATCTATTTAGTGATCAGCCCGCTAGTTTCTTTGATCCCACTCGGTCTTCCTTTTCTATTTTCTTCCAATAGTTCGACCTATCCAGAAAAATTGTCAGCCTACGAATGTGGTTTCGATCCTTCCGGTGATGCCAGAAGTCGTTTTGATATAAGATTTTATCTTGTTTCCATTTTATTTATTATTCCTGATCCGGAAGTAACCTTTTCCTTTCCTTGCGCAGTACTTCCCAACAAGATTGATCCATTTGGATCTTGGTCCATGATGGCCTTTTTATTGATTTTGATGATTGGATCTCTCTATGAATGGAAAAGGGGTGCTTCGGATCGGGAGTAACCACTAGTGATAGGGCAAAAATAGGGGGGAAGGACAAAGGAAAGAGCGATGCCTACATTAAATCAATTGATTCGTCATGGTAGAGAAGAAAAACGGCGCACGGACCGTACTCGAGCTTTGGATCAATGTCCCCAGAAGCAAGGAGTATGCTCGCGTGTTTCAACGAGAACACCGAAAAAACCAAATTCAGCTCCACGTAAGATAGCCAAAGTACGGTTGAGCAATCGACATGATATATTTGCTCACATTCCAGGCGAAGGTCATAATTTGCAGGAACATTCTATGGTCTTAATAAGAGGAGGTAGAGTGAAAGATTCGCCAGGTGTGAAATTCCATTGTATTCGAGGAGTCAAGGATTTGCTGGGAATGCCGGATCGAAGAAGAGGCAGATCAAAATATGGTGCGGAAAAACCAAAATCGATATGAATGGAAGATGCCTCTGGAACTCCTTTTTCTCGGTAAGGATAGGCACGAAGTCACTCGACTGAAAGGAGAGGGAACAACCACAACGTTACACCCCAAAACTATACGGAGCCCTTCCGAATGACCTAGAATATAGTCTACGTCACTCTTTCTTGGCTAGTCTAGTAGACTATATTCGCCCGTGGAGGTGAGTGGAGGAAGCTGTGAAGCTTCTAACTCTAATTACCAACTCGGGACTATATTAGTATAAAGCGGCATTATCCCTTTACTAAATCCTCCCTCGCTTACCACCATGAACAAGACCTTTCCCGATCAATTGGTTTTTCATTATTTAATAAGAAAGATGGCAAATCCTACCATTGTATTTCCTTTTTTTATTTGGATCCTATCAACTTGGAGAGTGTCTAGATTAAGACACTTCTCGTATTCGGACTATCAAGATCGACTAAATGAGAGTGTGGCTGACATGGTAAAAGAACAAATCAGCCACACTTTTCTGGACCCCTTTTTTGACAAGCTTGAATTCCACTCCCAGCAGGACACACTACACTTAATGTAATAAAGATTTTTCTAGGAGAACAAAATGAAGCTAATTTACAGCTCTTGTCATATATCTATAATTGCTTCCAATAATTATGAATATATAGTGAATTTTTTGCGCAAGCCGTACATATTGCGCTAACAATAATGGGGGGAGGTGGTTTTGGTTAGTTAAATAGTTGTTGTAGTTTGAGTCCTCTCGAGGACGGGCCCCCTTTTTTTGGGAAAGGATAGTGGGTAGGGCTTATCTTTCCCCCAGACTACTTTACTCACTGGAAATCATTCCACGTACAGGAACTGGGGAAAAAAAAAGGCTCGAACTACAGGGATCTGATACCTGGCTTTCTTGGTATGAGAAGTTGGTTATGTAGGCTGACAACCTTTCCTAGGTTGTTTCAATCAGGCCAAATAATCGATTAGTAGTATGCCTGAGATTGCCATAAGAACTTCCCCCTCTTGAAAACTGACTAATCAAACAAAGGGGGTCACTTTTTTTTTATGAGGGTAGGGAGTTTGGGTTGGTGTGAAGTGTACCGCACTTTGGGTACAAGATCGGAAATTCCATTCTCTTTTTTACCATCTAAAATCGAAGAAAAGAAAGAAGGGCGAGATAAACAAATAAAGAGCTAACTTTCTTTATTATTATGTAAGATTAGAAGGTGCAAAATGAATCGGCGCAGGAGCTGCTACAATTGCTTCAGCGGGAGCTGCTGCCGGTATTGGAAATGTTTTCAGTTCCTTAATTCTGTTGCGAGAAATCATTCATTGGCAAAACAATTATTTGGTTATGCTATTTTTGGATTTGCTTTAACCGAAGCTATTGCCTTGTTTTCCTTAATGATGGCCTTCTTAATCCTCCCTGTCTTTTAGAAAAAAAAAAGAAAAGAGTGGAAGCGGGCTAGTCCCCGAAAATGCCCGGTACTTTAGCGTTGGGGACAAGTAAGATTATTATAAGGTTTATCCGCCATCGTTATCACAAATTGAATATCCTGTTAATGTGCCAGCCCTAGCCCGTCTTGCTCTTCCAATTCCATTTCGAGAGTCATCATAGCTCTTTTGGACTTATACATGCAGCACCCTTTTATCTTTCGGCATAGACCCTTCTTCCTCCTTGCGATGCAAAGGCAATGTCAGGGAGGGCGAGAGCAGGGGAGCACGTATGGGTGGTATGAAAGCCATAAGCGGAGGCATGGGTCTTTCTCACGAAGATGCGAAGCCTAGAGATGAGTCTATTCCAAATTGACTGAAAAATCTGGGGTAGGAGGCTTGATGACAGGTGATAAGGTGAGGAAAAGCGCAGTCAAGCCTGACCTAAGAAAAGACTGGTTCTCAACCACAGCAGAATGAGGTTTTTTCCTTTACCGATACCTATTTTGGCGTCTTTCTTCCGGAAACTTACGAGATGCTATTTTTCCAGGGAGTCCGACTCTTCAATCGAAAAAAAGACGGTCGTGTGCGAGTCGGCTGGGAAAACACAAGCTTAACACGTCTTTCTGTATCTTTTTCATATCTGAATGTCTTTGTCGAGTTGGTTGGCATCATTCGCTCCTTTCTGTCTTTTCATTGTCCGCCTCCGCCCGAACAGATACGCACTAACCCACCTGAAATAAGGTAAAAGCCTTCTTTCCAACCCTTTGTACGAGACTCCTTTCTTCGTACAAATGCTCGTAGGCGAAAGAGACCTTCCTTTGCTCCTGTCGGCGGGATCAGCCAGTGTCCCCGTGTGTAAGGCCCTTTCCTGAAAGAGGTCGAATAGTTCCTGTCCCATTCATACTACTGTTGGCTTATGTGCTATGTCTAGCGGCTGGTGAATCCTACCCAGTATCGGAATTGGATTGGATATTTCCTCGGTTTCCGAGAAGGGTTTTACTGGCGACCGGACTCCCCTTCTCTGGAAGTCTAATGGTTTGGGGGACGTCGATTCCCTGGATTTTCTGGCTTCCCTTTCCCTTCAACCAGCCACTCTTTTAGTTCCCAAAATATATATAATCCAGAATCCTTTTAAGCGCCTTATCACGAAAGTGACCGAGCAAGCAGATGATGATGGTTCAGCCGGTAAGCTAGCAAGCTTACGAAATGAAGGAAGAGGAGACCCTTCTATTATAAGTTGAAAGCGAAGTCGATAGTCCTCGTATTGGTAATTATTATACGCTAAAAGTCTATATAAGATATAGAAGGAAAAATATGAGAAAATTCAATAAATAAAGAAAAAGAAGAAGGCCCTCTCCTTACAGTCAAGTGGCTTTCAGCTCCTTTCCTTCTCCTCGCTACTGTCAAAATGTTGAATTTCTTTTTTTACACTGGAGCAGATGATTTCCCCTAAGGCACCGATGGACCAACGCCTTCGTATGTATATCACCCGAATTTCTTGATTCACGGCGTCGAGTATTTGCACTTTAGATCTCATGACGCGACCTGTAGACGGTGATACCGCCACCTTTGGCGACGTGATCCTTTCTTATTCACTTGTGCTGGTGGCGGAGAGGTCGGCGCCTGTGTTCTGGGCTCTGGGGGGTGGGTCTTCCCTTTCTCAATTATGACGTACTCGGTTAGGTTGCCATCTAGGTCTCGGTCGGGGGCGACTTCCAAATTATGGTCTCATTCTTCCCTTGATTCACGATCCTTGCAGCTGAATTAATCCCCCATGTGTCGGGACCTGAACCGTGGTGGTGCTCTTCTACAGCTTCTTCTACATAGGCTCCTCCACTTCTGGAATTGAAAAAGGAAGCTTTTCCAAGCCCGAACAAGATCAAAAGAACTGATCGCTTTCTACAATAAGAAAATAGTTATCTACTAGCCATGTTTTCTTTCTGTGATAATGCCGTAGCGTAGGACTCCAGGAATTTTGGAAGCTGAACATGCCCAAAAGATGCCTAAAGCTTTTAGCTTTGATCATTCGACGCCGAGTGAAAGGGTTCCTCGCTAAATAAAACCAAAGTTCCACAATCCCTTACCTACCCCAGCCCAACCCTTCACCCGGATAATGACCACTTAAGCACCTCTGGAAGCGAACAGAAAGAGATGGCAGAGTCCGCCTCGTCCTTATACGACTTTCTTTCCCTGTGTTCTATCACTCACGGATGGCCTACCCCAGGAAGAAATCACAACCAGGGCAGTCACCTGTATGTTAGGTAGCCTCCTCACTAAACACAAGTAAGAGCTAGCTTGCATTGAGAATGAGGGCCCTCCTAAGGACTTGTTTTCAGCTCCTTACTTACAGATAAGAGTCCAAGTTCAAACAGCCCACTTTGCTCCGTTGCTCTGCTCGCTCCGACGATTCTACATACCGGCCGTAAAGAGAGAGCGCAGTGTGATTGGCTCTATAATGGAAATAATGGATATGCTCTGTCGTAGAGCTTCGCTAGCAGTGTCGAGCTTTGCTCGCGATTCGACTGGGACTAAGGACCTGAACTGAATGGAATTTCAGAGCTCTCGCGCGGCTATCTAAAGAATGAAGAACCGCTACTGAACGAGAGCGAGTGAAGTGAGTAAGCACGGAACGAGCTAAATAGAAGTTGTAGCAACGAGCTACTAAGGAATGACTGTGTTGAAGTTTCAAACGTAGAGCTCGGGACTTTCAATTTCATGATTGTATTCCAGGCTGAGCACAACATCCTTATGCACCCATTTCACATCTTAGGCCTAGCTGGTGTAAAAGGCGGCTCCCTATTCAGTGCTATGCATGCTTCCTTGGTAACTTCTAGTTTGATCAGGGAAAGCACAGAAAATGAATCTGCTAATGAAGGTTACAGATTCGGTCAAGAGGAAGAAACTTAGAATATCGTAGCCGCTCGTGCTTATTTTGGCCGATTGATCTTCCAATATGCTAGTTTCAACAACTCTCGTTCGTACACATCTTCTCTTTGTTTCCCGTGCCGCTAGTGAGTTAGAGACAGAGTTCGAAAAGGTCAAATCTTTGATGATTCCATCATCTATGATTGAGTTGCGAAAACTTCTGGATAGGTATCCTCCATCTGAACCGAATTCTTTCTGGTTAAAGAATCCCTTTCTAGTAGCTCTGGAACAATTAGGAGATTCTATACGGGGTTTTGCTTCTGGCGGCAACATGCTTGGCCCCGCTTATGGGGTCAAATCAATACGTTCTAAGAAGAAAGATTGGAATATCAATCTCATCGAGATCATCGATCTCATACCAAACCCCATCAATAGAATCACTTTTTCGAGAAAATACGAGACATCTAAGTCATACAAGTAAAGAGATCTATTCATTTTTAAGAAAAAGAAAAAACGGGGATTGGATTGATGATAAAATAGAATCCTGGGTCGCGAACAGTGATTCGATTGAGGATGAAGAAAGAGGATTCTTGGTTCAGTTCTCCACCTTAACGACAGAAAATAGGATTGATCAAATTCTATTGAGTCTGACTCATAGTGATCATTTATCAAAGAATGACTCTGGTTATCAAATGATTGAACAACCGGGAGCAATTTACTTACGATACTTAGTTGACATTCATAAAAAGCATCTAATGAATTCTGAGTTCAATCCATCCTGTTTAGCAGAAAGACGGATATTCCTTGCTCATTATCAGACAATCACTTATTCACAAACTTCGTGTGGGGAAAATCGTTTTCATGGAAAACCCTTTTCGCTCCGCTTAGCCTTATCCACCCTCTAGGGGTATTTTAGTGATAGGTTCTATAGGAACTGGACGATCCTATTTGGTCAAATACCTAGCGACAAACTCCTATCTTCCTTTCATTACGGTATTTCTGAACAAGTTTCTGGATAAGAAGCCTAAAGGTTTTCTTCTTGATGAGATCGATATTGATGATAGTGACCTTGATACGGAGCTGGAACTGCTAACTAGGATGGATGAGGATGAGCTAGGCTTTCAACAGCATAGGGCACATTCGTGAAGTGCAGCTTGACAGCAATAAGGAATAAGTCTCCCCTATCACCACCCTGTACCTTCTTTCAATGCACCATTAAAGGCCAAAAAGCATGGCCTTTGCTTCTGCCCAGTTGCTGGTTCCAGCACCCAAGGGAATGGAGTAAGCCATAATAAGAGCACCCATACTAT
>JAGDQO010000256.1:0-18368 GCA_018342035.1 Solanum appendiculatum | reverse complement strand
TTGATTGAGGAGTTTGATGGAGTTTAGCTGACTGAGTCCATAAACCTAGAAAGTCGCCGTCACTGGTACTTTTTTATTAGAATTTTACTCTATAGGTAGGTATCGGCGGGGCTTGCGTAATGTAGTTGTAGTTAAGGCTGAAGTAGCGCTTTTTATTTTATAAGATCTACTGAAGTACCAAAGGCGAACGGGGCTCCCAGGCCGGGACGTCTGGCAGAATGCTTGGCCTCCTGCGCTGGAAGCGAGACCCGAAGGGTGAGCTTATGGCGGTTAGCTTCTAGCACTAAATAATAGGCATTAGGCATTCTGAGCTGAAAGGAGGCAAGCAAATGAAGGGAGGCATTACGGGCCGACTACAAGAAAAGCAAAGCTTCGTAGACTCGGTCAAGTCGCTTATAGAATGCCGACGACTATTTTCCACTTAATAAGTGAAGGGGAGAGGGAAGCGAGGCTTAGCGAGCTTTATAAGGCCGCCCACTACATAAGCCGCTGGCGGAGAAAGCTCGAAGAGCTTCCCTTCATTCATTACTAAGCCAGGGTCCCAGGTCTCCGAGTCAGCCCGCGCTTTTTCGAAGAATCCTGCACCCATGGGCATACGGCCTGGCAGGCCTTCCCTTTCCGCCGGAGCTTCATGGGCGTTGCCCCGTTCCCCAATCAGATGTTTGGATGTGAGCTATACTCCGCGAGGAGCCAAACGGGCGTATGGCCTTGCCTTGCCATTTGACCTCTTTCCCGTGTGACTAGGAATGCTCAGTGACAACCTCTCAATTGTCACCGCCTGGCCTCTCTTGCTACCACGGTAGCACCTAGTGTGGTCAGCACCAATCGTGTTCGGGCAACGAAGCTTACACTCATTCACATTGGTTCATCCTGCTATGCCCTGGGCCTTTTGCTCTTCTAACGTAAAAGGTGGCCGGCCATTCGTCAAGGCCCAGGAATCCGCTGGCCATCTCAGCGGCGGGATTTGATACCCGCATCCGATCGAAGTTGCATTTTAGTGCTCCCCTAACATAAAGGGGGGCTTTTTCTAAGTGGGTCGCTTCGCGCAAGACATTGCTTAAGACCAACGGGTCACACGACAGGTGCACGATCTACTTTGCGCGTTCCATCCTTCAGCCCTTCGCCTATCGGCTTGGCAGGCAAGCTACCTTGATCCGTCTTCGGCTTCGATTCGTTACGCTCAGAAGCTCCAACAAGCCCTAAAGTCTCTTGCCGCATAAAACTCTGCCAAGAGAGCGCTGCTTTACGTTTGATCCTATGTACCCATAGAATGCTATGCGTTCTCCACTTTCGGATCTCGCAAAGAGAGAACGTGTTTTTTCCTCTGACTTTCTCTCTCATCCGCGGAGCGAAGAAAGCGGGCTTTGCCCCAGCTACCGCTATCCTTGGGAAACCAAAAGAGCTACCGAAGGAAAGGGATGCAGTCTCTCCCTTGGCCTTTGGAGAGGAGAGGGCAGAGAAGAAAACGTCCTTCGCGCAAGTTTTTTTGCTTCCTGCGTCCTTACTAGTAAAAAAGGGGCTCTTCGACCAAGAAGGCATTCTGGTAGGAAGGCCGACCACTACATAAGTCGCCATCCGTCCAGGAGAGAAGCAAGCTACCTTTCTTTGATCCCCCTTCCCGGGCAGGGAAGAGAACGAAAATGGACCGCAGATGGTAGTCGTGGTTGATTTTGATTCGAGGATCTTACGCGGCGGAGCGAACTCTTCTAGCGTGTTGCATTTTCTCTGGCGGACCCCCCCCCCGGTCCATCGTACTGGAGCGATTCGAGAAGAACGATTAGGCGCATATTCTATCCTTTCTACAATGCCTATAGACGAAGTGCTTCGTTTCAGATCAATTCTTCGCTGCAATCGCTTCGATCCACCCCCTCGGTGAAAAACCGTAATACGCCCTGAGGAATCCCTACCAGCAGACTTCCCTGTACTCAAAGTGAATTGTCTAAGTGCTCTCCTTTGTCTCATTGTTTATCTCGTAATCATTCGATTCCGCCCCTAAGGCTAGCTCCTACTCCTCCTCCTTCTCCTTTAGGATAGGATCCTCCTTGGTCCTTTTTACATAACACTCAGAGAAAGCTGAAATCAAAAAGAAAGAAGAGAAATTGGGCCATCTTTCCCGAGAGAGGCCGCCTTCTCTCAGGCCAGCAGTCTTCTACTTCTAGTCGACTGCTCTATGACGGGCTTCCCCCTTTCCTTGGCTCTGCTCGCTCGTCTACGCTCCGCCCCAGCAAGTAATAATTGAAAAACGATGTTTCCTTTCCTTACAGTCAAGTGGCTTTCCGCTCCTGCATTAAGATGGAAAACGAAAACTTGTCGTCAAAAAAAAGGCAATCAATCAGAAAATGGAGAAGCCTTTAGTCTAGTCTTACTCGAAGTACTTGTCAAAAAATAATGAAATAGAGTTTTGACTGTACGAAAATTTCCAATGAAGGTAGAAAGCTCAGCGATTTCCGCTTCGCTTTTGCTCTCAATGTCCAATTCCGTAATAGAAAAATGCTGTGCAAAATACGAAAAATCTTCCTTTTTTTGATCTTTCAAAACAGGAAACCTTTTCGATACTTCTTGAGAAGCGCAGTATCTGCGAAGATGCCGTTCGACTACGGCATACAGTTTTCTGTTCTCCTCCGAACCCGGGGCTGGGCCGTCCCCTTCGATTCGCGCACCGGGAATGAGCTCCAGACCGGAATTCTCTGGTGGAGGAGTCGGGGTTGGCGGTTGACTGAACCACCCTTCACCCGACGGAGGTGAGTAAAACTGATTCACAGCACGCGTTAGGTCATCCGCGAACAGATACCCAAAGTCTAAGGTGACTTGTGCCAGAACAAGACCCACGAGAACTTTTCCAATATGGAAGAAAAGGATTTGTACTCTTTTTGGGATCTTATTTAGCAGTGGTAGAATTCTTCCAAGTATTCCGGATGGAAGTAGACAAAATACGCAAAATCTCCATGTTGGCATGAACGAATTTCTTCGCTTCGATTCCGCCCCTAAGGCTAGCTCCTACTCCTCCTCCTTCTCCTTTAGGATAGGATCCTCCTTGGTCCTTTTTACATAACATTCTCGGCTGCCTCCGGTCCGGTAGGTCGGTCGCCCTCTAGCCAGTGACTAGCCCAGCTATGGAGCTAGGTGTACACCGCCACGTCGAGACTCTCTTTCGAAAGTGAGATACCGGCTTTCATAAGAGGGAAAGATCACTCCGTCATGCAGCAGAGCAGTGTTCATCTAACTAGAAATTTCATAAGAGATGAAGAATCGTAGCGTAGGGTCGACATAAACAATCGGTTAAAATAGTCTAATGAGAAAGCATCTGTTCACGTTCGTAGTTGCAATAAGTTTTCTTTTTTGTTTCGAGATTGGCTTGGTCTTCAGTCTACACTAATGAAACCTAAAATCTCACTCCCTCGCTTTCTCCTTCTGATAGACTAGCTTGCGCATCTTCTCTTTGGCACTCATCCTTGGCTTGGGGAGTGCTCTCTCTCTTCTGCGTCAGCGAAGGAAGGATAAGAGCAATCGGCCGAATGATTGTTATTCCACTTACGGTTACAGTGCCTCTATCGAAGCAGAACAAGTCTAATACTCCAGCCCCGGTTTTCGGGGATTCCATTTCGATCTAAGCCCGGAAACCCATATCTTTATATACGAAACTACTTCTTTTTTTTTTCAAAATTCCTTTCCTTACAGTCAAGTGGCGGAACGCCCCTTTCTTTCTACTAGTTCTTACATAAGCAATTTGCAGGAAGTAAGCGAAGTCTTTCCTTCCGAAATCCACTCCTGAAGTCACGTCTTTCAGTACTGGGACTGAAGTAAAGTACTTGAGAGTTGCTCTTTGCCCAAAGCCCTCCTTCCGACTTAGTTAGAAATACCAACTCTAAATAGCTTTAGCATTTCCTGAGTTGAAAAGGTATTTCTAGATTCTAGAGCTCAGGGGAAGGTTTGGAACCCTAGTAGCAGAATGGAATCAGTTTACCGGACTGACTTCCATGCCAACACGAGTAGTTTAACTCATCACTACCTCGTAAGGGCGTTGAGAATTGTTTTTGCTTTTTTGCTAAAAACTTTGGAAAAAGTCTTCAAAGAGCCTTTGCATAGTTTACGAATTCTGCTTAGTAGGGACCTAAACACAGGAATTTCTTTTCTCAGAGTCAGACCACGCCTTATGACGAAAGGGGGAGCAAGGACGGATCACCTGTCGATCTGTGATCAAAGAAAACTATACCTGAAGAATGGGATACAGATTGACAAGCACAAAAGGGTAGGCTTTGCTATTAATCTACGCTCATTGATGAGACGGCGACATAGAGAAGAAAGTATACCCTTTGTCACCCCCCTTGTCACTTAAAAGTAAAGAAGAGATACACACTTTGGAAGTGGTGGGATTTAGGATGGAATCGAATAGCGAATGCACTTGCGGTTAAGACAGGTCCTGCATCTCCTACCTAATGCAATTGACCGACCCGCCATTTCTTTCCTTCAATAATGCCTTCGCTTCACTGCAAGACGCTATTTACCAAGGAAAGACTACCTTTTTTTTGAATGGAAGAAGCAGAAGGGGTGAACGAGCGCTGCGGTAACGAGCCGTAAGAAAGATGAGCAGAGCATCCCTTCCGCCGGCCTTTATAGGAGTAGGGGAGCGTGGTGAGATAGATAGACGTCCAATCCTGCAGCAGCTAGTTGCTCGGCCTTAGTCTTGGGCTGATCTCGGACTTCAATCAACCCCTTCGTACTTCGATCCAATCAATCGATCGATCAAGAGGCTAATCTCTTTTGTTTGGGCCGGTAGCTAAAAGAAAGTCCTCGCTTTCTCTTGAACAAGGGAAGGGCAGCATAGCATTAGCTTCAATTGAACAAGCTCAACCTTGAAAAAAAAGGTGGTAGGCCGACGTTGAACGCTTCAACTTGGCCACTGAAGAAGGCGAAGGCTGGGCGAGAGACTAGGCCAACTTACTGCTTACTGCCATGGTTTAAGCTTTAGGCTCCATAGACGGAACTCTGTTTAGGTATTAGGGAGGGGAGGACACCACTCAGCACCGCTCCGTGGGGTGGGGTTCAATGCCTAACAAAAAGGGCCAAAAGCAAAAAAGGGATGTATGGCTGAGGGGAGGAGAGAAAGAACGCATGCATGGAGATGCTGTCTGTCGGAGGTTCGAGAATCTATGAAAGGACATCTAAGGCTAAGGTTACGAAGTAAAGGAAGTCCATTACTGAGAGAAGTGGTGATCTCGTCTTGCTTGCTGGGAGAGAGGAAGCTTGCGGACCATCTTTTCCAGCCAGATAGCGAGCGATCACTCAGCAATGAACACTAACTGAAAGCGGCCGGGAATGAGTACCTATCCCTTACGGGAATCGAACCCGTGTCTTCGACATGAAAAGACGATGTCCTAACCACGGGACGAAAGGGACCAAAAAGCCATTCTTCATATACCTCAGCTCCGAGAATAGAAGTGGTTCGTTTTCTTTCTATACGCAATTCAAGATTTCGTTTGTGTTCATGTTGGCGATTTCTGATGTGAATTCGGCGGGTCGTCCCCCCTTCCTACGGGTTCCCCCACCGACCCAGTGACACACCAACCACGCCCCTTCTCTTTCTCCGATCATAAAGCCCCCTGATCCCTTTATTTGTCTTTCATCCCCCCTGAATAAGTAAGACCCCGCTCTTTCTAATTCAAAAAAAAGAGGGGCGAAGCGCCCGTTTGAAGTGGCGAAGGCCTATGCTACCGTAAGCAAAAAAGTAGGTTGAGGTTACGAAGTCACTTAGTCGAACTAGAAAACTATAAAGAAAGGGAGGCTAAGGTTACGAAGTAAGGTCAGCTGGTTAAGGAAAGCTCAGGTTATGAGATCGCTTAGCCGTTGATTAATTGAAAAATGAAAGTAGTAGTGAGGCGTCGGTACGGAGTTGCGTCAGCTGTGGATATAGACTAGGCTAAGGCTTAGGTAAGGCTTGACTTCTATTTTCTGCACTTACACCTTACACTTCAGCTGAGTCTAACGAGGCTCAGGTGCGGAGCCTTCCACTGTGGACCGAGACTACGCAAAGGTAGAACACCATGGAAACTTCGCTGACTTTATCATCAACCTTGATTTCGCTACGCTCAATAAGAACCCGGAATAGCGGAAATAGGTTCGTGTTCCGCTTCCAAAGTCAGTCGTCTGCAGTTCACACTGGGGCAAAGACGACTCTCCAGTGGTTCCATTCCTTCTTACTGTACTTCTGGGTCAACCCAACCCGAATGGGAAGAAGAGGGTCAGCCAAACTGCGGTCCACTTTGTACGTTTGCTGAGCAGACCCCTCAGGCATTTTAGAAAAGGGAAGGGAACTTCTCACCCCGAGGGAGGCGGGAAGCTACCGCTTCTAGAATGGAAGCTTCTCCTTTACTTTTTTAGAGCGTATCGCTATTTTGAAATAAAAAAAAGGTTTATGGATGAAGTAATCGGAATGACAAGTGGTTACGGTTGCGGAAAGCGGAGAAAGTCGGGAACCGTCGGTTACCTTTTGAATCAAAGTAGCGACAAGCCGAGTATTACGACTACAGGGGGAGAAGCAAAGCTTCGTAGACAGCTTAGCTTCCTCCTCGCTTCTTTCCTGGCGACTAGCTTCTCAAGTGGGCGGCTTGGTAAGCAAGCTATCTTCAGCATCGGTAAAAACCCTATCAATAATAGGCCGGAATGGTGGGGAAGGAGGCCCTCCCTACTTCAATGGAAAGGGGGGAATCGCCGTTTCACAGCCGCTCCTCTCCTTACAGTCAAGTGGCTTTCACTCCCAAGAAGTGGGAATAGGAGTCAATCGATGACAGAAAAGATTGCCTAATGCCTTATCTCTTCTGGAAAGAGTTCTATCTCCCTAGGTTTGAATTCCTTCAGGAGATAACCAACCATCTTCCCTTTAAGATAGGGGTTAGGGAGGTGAAATTGAAGTGGGAGTCCTTCTACAAGGGAGTTTTGCTCCAAGGGCTATGGATCGGGGCGAGGGTCGAAGCGAGCGAGTTGGTTTGTGAGGGTATACGTGTGCGAGCATGCTATTCATGAAAGTCTTACCTATAGAGTAAGTAGGGCCGGACTGGGACTGCTTTAAAGGAGAGATTCCTCTTAGCCATCGGTCGACTTACTCCCAATCCTGCGCGAAACAGAAGTCCTATACCACGTCTGAAGACAGAAATGCTCTCGTAGGATCTTTTACTTCAATAGTAGATATCAGGCCTTTCAGCAGGTTAGTTCACGAATTCTCCTATTTCAATAAGAGACGTGTTTGGGCCCGCTTTGAAGACAGCCAGGAACTACTAGCACAAGATCCAGTATTTGAAAAGGTTCCATACCCATAAGGGTTCCAAGCTTCAACCCACTGCTCGAGCAACTTGCAACTATATTGACTTTTCTTGAAAGGGTTCTTTTCAAATGAAAGAATTCATTATGACAGCGGTTCCGGAAAGACAGATTAGACTTGCCCCACCCGGGCATAAGCAGGAAGAAGACTCTGTCGGATTTCAATACACAGAGAGAGTATCTCTTGAAAAGCTTCTAAGAAAGCCAGCCGAATAGAATGGGGACTTGCTTAACAGCGAAAGAAGGAAATTTGGTTAGAACGGGGGCTGCTCTCTCGCACTTCCCAATCTACGTTCAAGCACACCAATTCCAGCGGAATTTGAATTCTAAAGGGGTCGCAGGCGGAACGGAAGAGGCTGGCTGATTCGATCAAGTAGGGCTAACTCAATGGAATTCATAACCCTTTCAATCTTCTCCTTATTTCCTTGGTCGGGCAGCAGTGTTCTCACTTCCAGGAAGAGCCACATCAGGGAGGATGGCTGCTGAAAGCAGAATTCAATAAAAGCATGATAGCGGAATGGGTTAGAGCTATGTTCAACTGGGTAAACCCGCGCAAACAAAAACTCTTTCTGATTAGGGATGATAATCGCAATGGCGAGGGTCTGTTACCTACCATAAGTAGGGACTCACAGAAGACTGTAAACGACTTTTCGAGGAAAGACAAAAGAAAGTGTGAACCTAAGCCAAGAGCCCACTTCAGATTCATAACATCTTCCACCCTCTGAATCAAAGATTTACTCACTGCCAACAAAAACATACTATATTTACTAGTTTAAATCGATTCACTAAGCTAGTTAAAAGCCTTATTACGCAATTCCACCAGTGTGTAATACATCCAACATTCTCAATATTAAACGCTTTTGGCAAGCCAGAGCAAGACTTCTCTGTGGGAACCCCCCGGTAAAGGAGACCTGTCTAGTCAAATAGGCTTCTAATAAGAAATTTGCTCATTCATTACTTATGCAATGACTTTCTTTTTCGTAGCGTCAACGTTACCTTTATATCTCCCTCGTCTAGTCGAGATTCCCTAAGAGAAAGGGATCAAATCTGTAGTTGTAGTTTCTATACGTCAATCCAATCTCGCTTCCATTCATCATCCATTCTGAGGAAAGATTCTTGAATAACAGGCTAAGAATATTCTTATAAGTCCTTGTCCGTTATGTATGCTCCAGTAAGAAAGTCCCTTACTTCGGCTAGTAAGGATTTTCATTTTAGGCAAGCAGGCTGCAGCGCGAGTACCCCTTTTTTTTACTTTTGCTGCAATAGAGGAGATTTCCATTGGACTAGTTAAAAGACTTAGATAACACACCGGGTTTACATAAGAAAAAGTTCACGTAGAGAAAAGAGATTAGACTAGTCATTGCACTAGTAGCGTCTACGAGCCTCCCGCTTCGGTACCATCTCCTTTTTTACCAGCCGAGCTGCCCTGTCAACCCTTTGCGGCGCTTGCTTCCTAGCTAGAACTCACACAGCGCAAACATCATAAATGAGAACTAAGCATAGTCTGACTCCCTAGCGCACAGAGCAAGAGTAAGCTACTTCACTCGAGAAGAAGAAATTGTTGAGTGAGCGATCCGGCCTCTAGCCCTTCAATGATGGATTTGTCTTCAAAAAACCCCGACCTCGGTAGAAAACTAACGGCAGGGCTCTCATTAACACTATTGAAGACGTAGCCGAATATAGAAACTATTATACCTTCCAATGTATACTGATGAAAGCGGTTTAAACATTCCTGCTCATCGGAAGTGAGTTTATTACTAGCCTTAAGGTAATCCTTAGCAGATGGTTCATCCCCCTTAATCAAAAGATTAATTAACAATGGTGAAGCCTGATACATATTCTGTATATCATCATATGGATATGCTAGCTCTTCAATATTTTTTTGTAATTCGATTAATCTATCACTATCGTACTTGTGAACTTGCGATTTACGCAATAAATCCAATACAGTATTTTGGTATTTAGAAATATTGGAGATCTTTATTCCCTTAACAGAATAATCATCATGGACCAGAACATCATAAAATTGACCAAAGAAGATATCATATCTGGAATCAGTTTGATAACACCTGCAAGAATAACGGAGCCTGGCCATCAAAATTGGATTACCTGATCTATACATCATCATAGAGATTTGTTCATTCATTATAGTAGAATATAAACCCTAGAAAGAAAGACTCTTTCTTTCACACAGCTCACCCGCGCCAAACCCGGTAGCTCTGATCTCTCATCTAGGAGAGAGCCAAATGGCGTTGGTTAAATTCATGGCGAGCAGGGATTATATCCTATAGAGTGTTCCTGATACTGATACCATTTTTTGCATTTTTATATTATATATTCCTTTAATAATGAACACAGTAAAGGGCATACTTTTTAGTTGCAAATCTTCTGAAAGTATCAAAATAATCAATATGATATTTCCAGTTCTTCTGGAAAGAGGGGTATAATTCTTCATTGGTTTTTTTTATTGCACACTATATCCGTATAGGACTCGTAAGCTTTAACTATTTTCTCAATCTTATATGCAATAAGCTTATCGCTAATTTTTTTATCAAACTCATTTGTATTTTCTAAGAGATATAGAGATATTGTAGTATACTACTAGGGATAACTTGTGCTCTTATTCTTCTGTCAAAAGTAGGGAAGAGCAAGTGTCTGATCAGATCAATCAAGCGATAGGGGCAGAGACTTTACTTCGCTAGGACGGAGTTGCTGTCGATTGAGGATTGGCCGAGGGCCCTTTTTTCTTTTATAAGGGAAGAGATTGTAGCTGGGTACAAATAGGCCGGTGAAAGACGAGTAGGCAAGCACGCGGGTTGTACCGGTCAGCTTTGAGCTGTCGAGTGACGATTGGCCGAGGGGACTTCCATCATGTAGCTGGGTACAAATAAGCCAGTTAAAGACGAGTAGGCAGGGCGTTAGGCTAGTGCCAGTGGGGTACGTAAACGAGGACAGATCACATGGTTTTGTACTGGTCAGTTTTGAGCTGTCGAGTGACGATTGCTCCATCTCTTAAGCAAGGACGCGGGGGGCCTGTCTTATAATAAAGGGGGTACTCTCTTCTCTGATGTGCGCTATATTATTGTGTCCTATTCCTTAAGGAGTGATCCGGGATTAAGCCACGTGGCGATACCCGCCAAAAGAAAGGGGGCCTTGAGTACTCAAATGCGTACGAGGAAAGGACAATTATTCAGCGCACTTAAATCTAGTGGATGGGGTTCCATATTCATGAAAAGCCAGGGTTAAACCATGTTATGGAACCAAGACAACCTAATCAAAATAGGGTTACAAATAATATAATAAGAAAGAGAAAGGGCTTCCAACGTCTATAAATAGAAGCTTCTTTCTCTATTTGGCAAAGCAAGGGGAGATATGGATCCAGCTACCACTGAAAGACTTTCTCAAATTAATCAAAGAATTCTAAATGTTGAAAATGAAAGGCGCGAACGTCAGCAAACGCTTCATGCTTTTTTAGAGCATGTGCCTGCTGTTTTTCCGGAGCTGGTGGAACAACGCATTCAACAGCTCCTTAACCAAATTCAAACCCTGGAAGAAGAGGGGAGGACCCTTTCCCGAGACAGGGAAGACCTTATTGTTAGGATGGCCTTCCGCATCCGCGGCGGAAACAACTAAGAGTCAGTCGACTCTTTGGAGTTTAAGAAGGTTTAAATAAGTGTCTGTAGACGCAAAGTAGTGTGTTTCTTCTTTTTCTTTGTTTAGTGGAGATCTACTCCTATGCTAAGTGTCTTTGTTGTGTTTGCATGTATCACTAGTAGTCTTCAATGCTTCCGTTGTTCACTTTGTAATGTTGTGTTTAGTTGTGTGGCTGGTCTATGTGTGTGTAAGCTTCCTATTTGATGTATTCCCATGTAACGGCTATTAATGAAAAAAATCCGCTTTGTTCTAGTTCATTCTCTTTCCCTGTTTTGTGCAGAAAAATTGTTGATTTGAATTCTTTTTGAAATCTCGTTTTTTTATTGTTAATTTCTCACATATACAAGCTCAAACTACAGCCAAGAGGGTGGAAGTTGTGTGTTTACAGTCACTCTCCTATATCCTATAATAGCATAAGCATAGCAGAAAGCTTCCATGCCTCGCTATCCTATCTTTAAAACCGACACCGAAGGAGTTGAACGAAATGAGTTGAAGGAGTTGAACGAACGTAGCTTCTTCAAAGAGATGACGGATACAGAGCGGTTACCACTTGTAGGCTCCTTCACCAACTAGGCTAGGCCATGACTTTAACGAGTGCACGAGCAGAGGCGGAGACAGAGTTGCCCCCTCTTTCGATCATGCCTATCCAGATTCTCTCGATCCAGCCGAACTTACTTCGATGTAAGATGGAGTTGAAGTCTTAGGGTAAGCAGCTCCGTACGCCATTCGGATATCAGCAGTTTCTGTCCTAAGGCAAGCTCCTGCATCTCTAGGGATAAAGGCATCTTTTTTTTCTGCCTTCTCCTTTCGCTCAAGCTTCCCTCTTATTGTTGATTAAAGGAGCTATTTCATCCCTTCGAGCCTCTTGCAGTGACAGAGGCAGGCCTAAGGGTTGCAAGCCCATCCAATTCAATTACAAAAAAGAGAAACCTATGTCGATTAAGAATCGAAAGTCGTCGTTCGTTAGACAAGGCCCACGTGCTGTGCATCTCTGGTGTTCTGCTCGTGGAATAGAAAGAGTTCGTTGCATCAACAAAGTGTATTAGTCAAAAAGGCTTACTTAAGCTCATCGATGTGTACTCCTAGGCTGTGAAAGAGAGGGCGGACCAGGAATTGAATCAGATGCATCGAATGCCCTTGCCCTGTTAGCAAGAAACGAAGGAGCTGCTATTGATTGAATCAGGAAGAAGATAACCTCGAGCGGACCTTAGTAGGCCTTTCCGCAGTCAAATTACTAATTTAAAGAAATTATTGACAGCTTAAACAAGTGATTGCCCTTTCTTTGTTCTTTCCCGAGTGAAGTGACTCACACTAAGCCCCGCTTCCTTACTTAGGCAGATTCATCTCCTTCCTTTTTTTGAGAAATCGTGGTAAGGGCTGAAGATCGAGTTCATGCTTTTTTTTGGGCTTGTGTAAGGATCCCCCTATCGGTTAGCTGGAGAAGGGGCAATTGACTTCCTCCCTTCATTCTTCTATTCAAGTGGGAGGAAAAAGACTTTTACGCTTTATGGTCTGAATTCAACGGATCTCAAATCATCCATTTCTGAGCTTCAAGCCTTGCAAGCTTTCGAAGTCTTGCATTCATCTCTGTCTCATTTTCAGGTAGAGTGTACCTGGCCCCTATAGGAACCCCCTGATCTGATGGGGGGAATTCCTATGAAAGAGGCTCACTTGGAAGGAGCGATAGAAGAGATAGCCTCATTCAACAGGAAAGCTTTGTGCTTTTTCTAGCTTTGGCAGGGTTTCTTCCTTTATTGGTTAGCTTGGCTTTGGCTTTGGTATATGGAATAGAGTCTTTCCTTATAGCTAGTCTTCTGACTTGCTCTGGAATACGGATTTCATCATGCCTAGCTTTATGGGAAAGATCATATCTAGAGTAGATACCGAATCTCATCCCTTATCAATTTCATGGTTCATTCCAGTCTTTAGTAAGTCAAGGCATTCGGGAAGCAGGAGATCGATCCGCTCTTTCCATCTCTCTTGGCGGCTTAGCCGAACTACTTGAACTCGAGTCATTCGCTTCCTTAAGCCATGTCCATACTAAAAGAGCTAAATCGGATGGTGACTAGATTCATTCCGTACACGGGATTCTGTAACAGCAAAAACGTTGACCCCTACTACCGGTCCCGCATTTGAATCTGAGAAAGAAAGAGTCTCTCCTCCCTAAAGCCCTAAAGTCTCATCCCACGGGCACATCTTGACTATGAAAAGCAGAGAGATAGATCACGCCTAAAAGCTGCCATTTCTATTAAATACGATACCACATCCGATTTGATTGAACTCACGGATCCAATCGCCAAGGAAAGGCCAGTCTACTGACTAGGGTTAAAAGAATTTACCCAGGCATGGGATAAAGGGCAAGAAGAGCCGAGATGGCAAATCGAGCAGCCTATTGCGCTAACGGTAATGGATGAAAGGGAAGAGGGACGAAGTGAAGACGGGGTTTACTCAAACGAGTTGAATAAGCAAGCCAATAAGATCAAATTGCTCTTGTTGAACCAGCTACTAATCACCAAGTCCTTTGTTTAGCCAAATCAGCTTGGGATAGCTTGGTTGGTGAGAGAATTTTAGCATTCATTTGATTGATAGATGCAGAGAATTCACCTAACTAGAACTCCGCGAGTGAACGCAAAGAAGCAAACCAGACTAGACGGAAAGAACTCCGAGTAAACAAAGCAAAAGCCCATCTGGCCGATCTCAAGCTGGATGAGAAGGCAAACCAACCCTCCGAAGAAGGAAACTATGACTAATTAGACCGTTAGTGACCAAATGACAACGTCGACATAGGAAAAGAAGGTGAGATAGGGGATGGAAGCAGGGTAGTGCTAACTCTGCATCCGCGGCTATTTTGGCTCTTTCCGGAGAGCATCAAATCAACCGCTTTCATTTGCTTTGAGACTGACCCTCTTCCAGGCGAAAAGGGGAAGGAGCTTTCCAATCGACACACGCCCGGCACAAGAGAAGGAAGGGCAAGAGAATAAATAGGCACTGGCATATTGACTACTTGAAATACGGACTATATAAGAAAAATGGGGAGGGAATGAGAAGAAAGCCTATTTGCAGGCAACAAGGATTTGCTGCTTTCTTAGTTAGAAAAAGGAGTTACCTAGCTAGTGGAGCGGGTAGTTTACTTGCCTTTCCGCGATTCCACATTGAGCTCTCTGTGCCTTACTTATTATGAGTTGAGAAATCGATATAAGAGAGAATCCGCCAGCTAGAAGAGAAATAGGATATAGTGAGGCCCGGGGAATATTGTTGAAAAAAGACCCCTTATAAAAAGCTCTTGGCCCACCCTTCACTCTGTTCACGGTTAGCCGGGAATGAGACAGGGAGTTCTATTTCATTTATGACTTTCGCCTTGCACCTTACACTAAACAGAATCTCTTGCACGCGCGTATACTAAGGAAGAGACCTTGCTGGCTATTCCTTATTCTTGATAGCACAGGAAAGAGAGATTCCGGAATCTCTTGACTTCACCGCTACGCCCTTTCAAACATTATTTTTCTTACTCCAAGAGCGAAAAGAACATCATATAATCGGTTATACTATCCGAAAACATAGGAGTAGTAGTACTTGCTAAAGCTAAAGGTTTTATCCCTCTCGACACGTGAAAGCTAAAAACAGTCTACTAGATAAGCCAAGTAAAGCAGTGCCAGATACAGATGAAATTGTTTTTTCTTCTTTTTAGATTTAGAAGAAGTAAATTCCTTATTAAATCCTCCCCCGAGGGGTACTTCTATTTAAGCTTTAGAGAATCCAGTTCCAGCGGAAGACTAAGTAAGGTGCGGTATAAAGTCCAATCAATCTCCTCCACAGACAATAGAGGGCTCTGACCTGACCACAGTCAATCAGTCTATTGTTCTGGTTCTATATAGTCTAACCCTGAAAAGAGAGGACTCATCGTTTTTAGCCTGGTCCAGGTGTGGGAGATCTTTACCATATAGTATAGTAGCCCTGCCCTTCCGACAAGAGCAGTTACGCCTTTTCCTAAAGCCCTTACTAAACCACCAGGAAGTAGTCCGCTTGGATATAACCTGGACTTTGCCTAGCTACCACGGAAAGCATAGTCAGAAGAGCTGAAAAAAAAAGCCTTCTACTCTCGGACCTTACCCTAATAAAGGAAGAACTTAAGCCTTTCTTAAAAATAAAAAGCCCTATGATGAGCTAACTTGGCTTGGTGCAGGAAATGGAATCACAGCAAGAAAGAAGGCTAGAGAGATAGCATACTTTCCTTTTTTAGGATTTCTACCCGCGGATGACTGAACTGCCTTTCCTTTCGAACTGAACTACCACGACTCTCGCTAACTGCATCGGATTCTTTGGATAAAAGAAGACTAGCTTTTAGAGTGGATTCCTTCCCTAAACTAAAGAATTTACTTACCTTCAGCCGGTATCATTTCGCTTGAGCCGGGAACTCCTGTTTACCTTACGACAGGTATTCCTTCTTATAGATATCATCGAAAAAGCGGAAGACTAAGAAGACTTTTCTTTGTCTCGTCCACACCCAGGAAAGAAAAGATCAGATCAGTAACAGCAGACTTCCAGTTCCTTGTTCCCATGAAAGCATGAGTGAACGGTCAATTATTGTTGAGAGGATTTGAAAGAGCCGAGCCTGTAAAAGGCTTATCGGATGGGTAAGAAAGACTTCGGTCTATCCAATTCAAGTTCAAGACCGGTTAAGAGAGCTACGTCCAGCAGGGTTGGGCTCATCATCCCGAATCGAAAAAGAAAGGAATTGGTAGTGAAAGACCAGATCCTTTTTTTCATCAATTGTAGTATCTATGCGCCAATCCTTTTAGATTTACAATCCTATTTTATTATAAGAAATGAGGTTTTAACCCACTTTAAAAGAGTCCTTAAGGTCATAAAGAGACCTTAAAAATGAGTTTTCTAGAGGTCAATTCTTTTTTCCGGTCGTAGTATACGGCATTACCGGTCTTAGTCTTAGGAATCCCATCCCTAACGAGCTAGAAGTTAAATAAGTGCTCTTAGCCTTTTTCTTTCAGTAGGATTTAGGCTTTCCCTTGCTCGTTGTCTATTGAACAGCTTTTTTGGAGTTGGGCCAAAAAAAGTGGTGTTAAAGCATAAGCTTTTTTAGAATTGAGATATATCTAGTGGCAGCTATTTCCAGCCTCGGTTCGTACCTTTCGTTCAGCCAGCAGAACAGTTGCAGCTGTGGGAAAGAGATCCTAAAGAAGAAGGGGTTTACTCAGGAAAATTGGAAAAACAAAAGCAGAGCAGGGGTCTTCACGGAAACTCTACAGACTTGATCTTTGCTTTCCTTTCAAAGGCAACCAAAAAGAAAGAGAGAGAGTTGGCAAAGATGTTGATAGGTGTGGAGTTTAACTGAGATAAAACAGAATTTGGGGCTAGAGTCTTTCCTGTCGACTCGGCGAGCTTCACGGGGTTACCTTCTTTTTTCCAGGGAAAAAAAATAAAGATTTGCGAACTGAGATAAACTCGTTAGCGGGGAATAAACCGACAGCAGTACGATGAAATCTGAAAGGGCGGAGTAGGTTCTCAAAAAACTAGGTTGCTCTGACTTTGGTTAAAGGCCACTCCCTCGATAGTCCGTCGGCTCTCGATGATGCTTGAGTATGCCGGGTTGTTAGCTTCAGTTCTGCACTTTTTGGGTGGCGCCGCCCTTTTGAAAACTTAGCTTGAAGACCTGAGAGTTCCACTTGATCCTCAAAGATAAGGTATTCTTCTTCTTTGATGGCATCGTTTCAGCGTGCTTGGTGGGACACTGATCTATTAAAGGGATTGTCGCTGCTACTTTACTTAGCTACGTAAATAGTTTTTTAGATCTTCGTTTTAGAAGCTTTATTCGCTCCTTAAAGCTTAGGATGGGAAACTAACTGTCTCAAAAATAGGTTTTTATTTCGAGGAAGCTCCCTTATTTTTTTTAAAAAAGAAATCTCTAGCAATCCTCTCAAACCTTTCCTCTTTCTTTGATAAAAGTGTGAACTATCTTCATCAACAGACAGGTTGAATTCCTTAGAGTGAATGAAGAGATGATTAAGAAGAAAAATAAGAAGCAGAAGACCTACGAGCAAAATCGAATCTCCTTGACCGCAGGGCAGGCATTTCTTTTAATGAAGAAAAGCGGCATCAAACTCACTTAGAGAAGTAAGCGATCCCGACAAGCAGCCTACCCATCGACAGCGAGTACGATCTAATAGTTCAAGTCTCGACTAGTTGGTGGGACGGGGGATAACGGTCTCTCTAACAAAGAAGAAAAGAGAGAGAAATCAAGCCAGCAAAGGAATGAGGTAGGGCAAAAAACCAAAAAGGAAGGGGCCTCGAAAGAAGAAAAGAGAAGAATACCGAATCTTTCGTCGCTTCATTTTTCTTAGCCTTCGAAGTAGCAGAAGAAGCAAGCCAATAAACCGAATATCATGAAAGAAAGGGACCTATCTCCTTTTTTATAGTATAAGCCACATATAATCACGTTTTCAATTTCCCACAGCTTCTCCGGCTTTTCCTTTAGCTCATTTTTCTTTTTTTATCTTCGGCTCTCCTGCCTGGTGTGATTGCCCGGTGCCGTTGATCTCTCCAATTGGGAGAGATCCATTCCTTTTTCAATGTTGTATCCTCTACTGGGTGGAGTGTCCTATCATCAATATAATTTCCTCCCGGAGGGATGATGGAACATTGGGATTTTTCTTTTTGAATTTCTTTGAAGATTTGACATGATGTGCTGGATTGAAAGAATAATTTCTTTGAGATAATTCCTCCAGAGAAGTTTTTATATGAAAACCAAGAGGAGTTTTGATCTAAAAAAGTGCAGGAAGCTGACAGCACACAGGGACGAACTCTTTTAAATATCGTAGAGGGGCCTTTCCTTAAGACTTTTTGAGAACTAAAAAAAAATTGATATAGAGAAAAAATTTGGTTATTTTTTCTAAGCCCTACCTTGGCATGCGTCCCCGGAACGTGAAGCTTTTTAATGAGCACACTCGAGAGTAGGGTTTCAAGCGGCTCCCCTTATACGCTCGAAAGTTAGCTGGACTCCACCAAGTTTCGTCCCCTTTTCTTCTCTCAGCTTGAGAGCCTTTCTAGAATCAGATGGCCCTCTTCATTCCGGCTGGTGCTGATTCTAGCATATTACTACCCACTAGAGTGCAGCCCCCTGCCAAGCCGCACGTTGAAGTTGAGATTTCGCTACTGGGTAGAAAGAGAAGCGTTCGGATCCTTTACTTAGCAAGCTTTTGTGCTGTTGAACAGAGTCTACGCTCAGCCAAACATTCCGAATTTTGCTCATACTGGAGTTCATGGATGGGATAGCAGAGAGAGAAAGGAAAAGAAGTAGTTCCGAAAGGAGACTCCACCTAGCTAGCGCGCTCCTCACCTCAATGCTACACTTCCTTCGGCAGCTACGAACTAAGACGCTTCAGAAG
>JAGDQO010000254.1:0-64218 GCA_018342035.1 Solanum appendiculatum | reverse complement strand
CCTTCGTCACCGTCAGCATTTGGTATCCTCTCGATAGCTTCAATAGTTCACTGAAAGCCTTTGGTATAATAAACCGCAAGCGCGCGCCTTCAAAAGAAAGACATAATATAATAATGAATCTAATTAATGAACATTAAATAATCTAAAAAAAAAGGGTTTGGTTTAAGAACTATTGAATGTATAAACCATCAGCAGTTGACAGTCACTCAATGGAGATGTTCGCATGTTGCTTTGTTTGGAATGAAGATGGATGAACAGGCACTTGAGCCTGGAACTGATGAAATTCGGGGAAAACATGGAAGCGGTCACTATACTGGGGGGGCAAGACATGACCGCGACTTAAGAAAAAAGTACCCTTGAAAAGACTAAAGGAACGGGGGAATGACTACCGGTAATAAAGCACAGGCTAATACGAGCCGACCAGAAGAAGCAAGGCTTAGATTACCAGATCCTGGACACAATCTTCCTAGAGATGGAGAGCCACTTGACTGTAAGGAAAGGGGCCCTTGGGCCACTTGCCTCGCCCTTTTTTTGCACCTATCCTTCTTGCTTGCTTACCTATAGCTCTCTTGTCTTAGTGACTCTTCCTCTTTTCTAGGTTTTTTTTCTGAGTGTTAAAACGATAGATTTTTCATTTGCCAATGAATTGGATCCGCCCCGATTCGATCAATAATGGGATTCTTGGCTAGAGAAAGGTTTTGTGACATGGACGCCCAGCCCAACTCGGTCGGTCGGTTGGCCCACCTAACAGATGATGATATTCTCGATCGATTTGATCGAATTTCATTCTTTCTCACTATTTAGAATAGTGGAGCTTTCGATCAAGATCTTCTCGCCTCACCCGTTTGGACTCTCGCTCGAATCGAAACCTTTATGCGTAGGTAGGCTTTCAACTCAATCTAATAGCCTACCTATCGGGCGCCAATAAAAGAGAAAGTTTTCGCATGGGCTTATCATCTGATGCAGAACCGATGCGAGAGGGAGAAGCAGGGATTGATAGCTTTCAAGAACCAGTGGAAAGGGAAGACTTCTTCCCTGCATTCCTTCCTTTCCAAAAAAAAGGAAATTAGTTTGGGCAAAAAACCTTGGTAGTTTTAAAACAAATCCAATGTTGGGCCAAGGCTTGCCAGCCGATAATAGCCGAAGGCATAAAAGGGGGAGATAGGGAAGAGGAGATTAAGGATATTCACTCCACTCCATAGATAGTGCACACAGATTCTTCTTTCATTTTCCATTCCTTTCGGGTCGGAAACGCGGGCTGCTAGTGGGGCTGTGCCCATTCTCCCTCTTCTTCCGCTTTACAACCGGAATAAGGAACCTTAGAATTCACCCTACCTGTCAAAAATGGGATTTGAGAGGAGCTGAAAGCCACTTGACTCTAAGGAGAGGACCACCCGCTAGCAGAATAGAAAGATTTGTATGGAATGTCCTACTCCTGCCTGAGCTTTCCGATCAACCAATCCCCTATTTTAGGGACATCTGTGTTAGGTAGGCCCAGGGATCACTGATTAGTCAAATGAGCCCATCTCTCTGGCCTATCATTTGTTGGTCGATCCGGCTGGCGGCTCCTGCATCTCCTGCCTCTCTATGGGGCCCCCTTTTTTTAGACTAGTTTGCTGCTAGGAGTCCCTAGAGTCGAATTTATAATCAATAGAAGTCCCAATAGAAGTTGACTGACCTGGCTCTTCAATCGACGATCTACTGCTCCCTCTTAATAGCAGATGCCCATGCTTTAATTCGAAAGCCCTAGCCATCTCCAGGTATTCAGTGTCTGGTTCGATGGTTCGATAGGACCAAGAAGAGAGGACTCTTTTTTTTCCTCCTCCCTTCAGTCCAGTTTGAACCCGTCCCAACAACGAACACCTTCCTACTGCAAGGTGAGGCTCTGCCCTTCCCCTAGAATGCACTCCGGGTCGGAGGAGCAACTAGTAAAACTTCTTGAGCAGCCGAGATATTGAACAACGAACATTTGAAACAATTCCTTGCCTCACCCTGAGATGAGAGGGAAGGTCGATTTGACTCGAATCCTGGACCTGATCTTGAATCCTACACCGGTTAATAATGCAATGGGGGAAGTTTTTCTTTTTTCATCAATGCTGGCCCAGTCGAGGCTCGTCCATGCCCAATCCCGATGGGCCTTCAATTTGCCCCTACCCTAGCTCTATAATCCACCCGTCTTCCCCAGTCCTTGAAAGCCCTCCTGGGGCCTAGCCCTCTTTCTCCACTCGAGTGTGAAGTTCAGCGGCTTTCATCGTTGACGAACACCTGCGCTAATAAGACAAAGAAATGGAGAGTCTTGCCTTGAATGAATCAGTAACAACGGATTAGTGGAATGAGGGATCAAGAGACGGATAGGGAGGGAATGGCCTATCAATCATTGGTTGACCTTCCCTTGAACAAGTCACGGAGCTCTCAACTGAGTTGTTTAGGTTCTGGAATTCCATCTCTAGTTGGGGCTTTCGATTCGAAAAAATGTGGTGCGGGTTCATCTCTCTCGACCAGTTCAGGTGAGAGGGAGGATGTAATTCAGCTTGACCTACAGGGAGAGGGAGGGTGATCGAGGGGACCCAGACTTTCGATCTCTTCTCTATGGCGGGAGGTTTCTTTCTTATCAAGAGTGTGTTGGGGAGGCCAGGGAAGATGGATTGGATCGAGAGGCGATGCTTATGCCTCTTCTTTCTCGATAGGATTCCCATCATTTTCAGTCTACGGCGCAGGAGACAGGGGCGAGGCACCGAACATGTTCTACCCTCAACCCCCATCCGTCATTAGTAATCTCAATTCGCTTTTCCTATTCACTAGTACACTGCGCGCTACAACTAGCAGCCCCTTTACTAGGTTGGGAAAAGGCTAGCAACTTTTTAGGAGTAAGATAGGGTTGGAACCCTATACAAGGGGCTGCTTGCTGCTCGCCCCTATCTCTAAAGTGGCTTATGCACTCCACTTGTTACCACTAAACGACGAAGCCAGGAGCGGAAGGAGGGACTTGAACCCTCAACCTCAGCCTTGGCAAGGCTATGCTCTACCATTAAGCTATTTCCGCCAGCTAGGGTAGTGACAAAGCACTACTGAGCAATTCACGTATCACTTGATACGGACGACTTTTGTTTTTCCACCGGACCACAGTCTTGACCTCCGATCGAGCTACGAACACGAGTAGATAGGCGATTAAGGGGGGAGAGGGTCGGCTGGGCCTGCCTTTTCAATCAATCTCCGGCCGCTCAGTGCCGCGATTGGTGCGAGTTGTAAGAAGTCTTGGTCTCGAGTCAAGCTGGGGCGTCATTTCATTCTCGTAACGGGAATGAGTGCACCGCAAGACCATACAAGTTGCTCCCTCACCTCGCAGGGGCGGCATCTATCTTTTAAGTTAAGTTATTTCCTAAGGCGGCTCCTCTTATTCTACGATAATCCAAGCTGCAGCGGCACCTCACGAACTTCTTACTGGGCAGTACTATAATAGGCATTTGCGAGTGTTTGGATGCACGTGTTTTGTTCATATTCCTGCGCAGTTAAGAGAAAACTTGTCCCCAAGGCAACCACTTGTGTCTTTCTTGGATATGCTCAGTCCGGGTATATATATGATATGACGTGAAATCCAAGAGAGTCGATGTATCCTTAATGCTCTCTTTAATAGGGTCGCCTCATATTTTCCTTAACCTAATTAATCAGCCCCGGGGGAGAATGATGATGGAGATGTATTGCGGCCTTCTCCTGTTCATCAACTCGAACCTCATTCTTCTGCAGTTGATGTTACGGATTAGCCGCACTTTTCAGGCCAGCAGCTTTGCTCAGCATTTTCTGCCGACTGTCAGCCTGTTCAGCTGACCTCAGAGGATTCCAATCACCCGGCACAGCATGTTTATTCTCGGCGGCGATTACAGCCTCTTTCCTAGGGTCAGGCTACTCCAGAAGATCAGCAGTCTAGCCCAGTTGCTTCCCTTCCAGTCGCTTCCTAAAATTCTGGATCCCGCTCTCAGCTTCGTCGATCCTCTCAAGTTTCTTATCCTGTTGAAGGCTTATGAATCATTTTCCCCAAAACAAAAGATCGAGCTTACCTCATCTCAGTTCAATCTTCTCATGAACCTGAATCATTTGCTGAAGCCTCCAATCATTCTTGCTGGAGAGATGCTATACAGGAAGAAATCAATGCCCAGGAAAAAAAAAATAAGACTTAGTCTCATTGCCTGCAGGGAAAGAAGCCATTGGCTGCAAGTGGATTTACAAGATCAAGCATAAAGCAGATGGCTCTGTAGATAGATACAAGGCTAGATTAGTAGCTAAAGGATTCCTTCAAGAATATTGAGTCGAACCCCTTTCCTTACAGACAAGTGGCCCAAGGGCCCTCTTTAGAGATAGGGAAAAAATTTGCTTCAGGTTGCTAAACACCATTCGTGGCATTCTTGCCTTGGCTGCAATCAAAAGGTGGCTTTATTTCAATTTGACGTGCAGAATAGAATGCCTTTCAACAACATAAGGGAAGGGGGCAAGAATAAGTTTATATTCAGCCTCCTCCAACTCCAGGCTTCTCTTCTCCTAGGAATCCTAACTTGGTATGCAAGCTCAAGAAAGCGATTTATGTTACGGCCTCCGGCAAGCTAAAGCAGGCACAAGAGCTTGGTTTGAAAGGTGACAGCAGCATGTATAAGAGCCGAAATAAGAGTAGAGGAATGAGCCGATTTTCAAATAAGTAAATCGGATCATTCAATGTTTATAAGGAGGTCGACATCAGGTATTGTCCTTCTTCTGCGTGGATGACATTGCTTTCTCTAGTAATGACTTAGCTTCGATAAATGAGCTTAAGAGAAGATTAAGAATCCAGTTTGATATGAAAGATTTAGGAGACTCAAAGTCTCTTCTGGAGATTAAAGTGATGAGGTCGCAAAGAGTTTTGGAACCCAGTGCAAGTATTCATTGGATTTATTGTCAAAAGCTGGTTTTTCTGCATGCAAACCGGAAAAAGATCTAAAATTAGCCTCAGATGTAGGAGAGCTATTGGATGACCCATCTACTTGCAAGGAGACTTGTTGGGACTCTTTTCTACCTGACTAATTATCGCCCCGACATTGCTTACACTTACAACATAGGAGGGAGTGATCAGTCAATTTCTATATGGACAAGCCGAGATCATCTCACTTAGAAGCTGCTTTTCGGATTCTGCGATACATCAAAACCTCACCGGGAAGAGGTTGATTCTTGTCTACGTCATCCTCTCTTCAGCTGTCTTGTTACTATTATACTGATTTAATTAAGGCAGTAGATTATTCTGATTGGATTTCGAACTTCGTCCCCATGCCCAAGAGGGATGCACGTGTTCGCGTATGCATCTATTTTTCTCAATAAAGCAAGTTCCCAAAGATGATTTTCCGCTGCCGAACATTGATTTGCTTGTGGACAAGACTATTGTTAAAGTATGCCTACTACTCTTTTCTGACGATTCGAAATTCTCGTCGTCGGCTTCCTCTCCCTGTAGGTCGAGCTTCCTTTTCAGCCCTCTCACTTCATTCGAGCTGAATTACATCCACCCTCGAGGTAGAGTTCATTTTGTAATAGGAGCCCCGTTGGGCTTTTACGGAGCTTGGCCTGCTTTCGCATTAACTCACCATTTGGTGATTTGGTTCGTAGCAGCCCAAGTATATCCAGGAGTTCCTTTTACACGCCACGCTATCCTCGGCGACGATATCGTCATCGGAGATGAGCGGGTGGCTGAGCGTTATCGCGAGCTAATTCCGCCACTGAATGTTCCATTTTCGTTAGAGAAATCGTTAGTATCGTCAGTTGGTGCTTTGGAGTTTGCTAAGCGGTTCTTCGTACGCGGAGTGACTAAGGACTTTTTTCCTGTCTCCTGTCCCATGTTAAGATCCTTAGTTAGTTCCATATCCCCTGTTCCTGTAATGAGGGCTATTATGTCTAAGAATCTTCCATTGTCGTATCGTTTACGGGAAGCTGGGTACCGGGTGTATACTCGACGCACGGCGCCTCCTAGGAGACACTGGAATCGGCATTTCCTCGTCTTTCACTCACAAAACGGTGTGTGTCCTCTCCCCTTTTGGATCTGGTTAAGCGCAACCACTGGTAAACACTTAACCTCTTATCAACAAGGTATGGTGAGGGGACCTGATTAGGCTCTTGACCCCTCAATTCCAGAGAAACTCGGTGATCTCGAAGTTTTTCGAAGCCTGGTCAGAGTACGACTGGTTAGGGGGGCATGGGTTTTGTCCGAATGGATGAAGTCCATTCTCTCTTACTGGTCTTGGTATTACACTATCGCGGAGGAAAAAAAGACTCCAATGGAGACGCTACTTAGCCCGTAGGTTGTGCCACTGGTGACTAACCATACAAATAAATTCTATCATTTTAATAATAACTAATAACGGCGCAGTCTTCCGGTGTTACGACCTGGTGCTCTCTTGTGAAGAGACAAAAGTTCTTGACGTAGGGAGGTTCGGTCCATTCTGTTCACCTCAATTTGCGCCCTATTTGAGACTAAAGCAGGCGGGGTGGAGACCTCATCTTAAGATAAGATATAGGCAATAAGACTTTAAGCGCACCTGAGCGCCTTTGCCCATAGAGAATACTGGGGACAAAAGTCTCTGGGGGGGGGGGTTCTATGGAGCAAGTCTCCCATTGCTTTCGCAAACCAGTGGGGACAACCCCCAAAAAAAAAGTTTTCCACACGGCGAACTTTATTTGAAATATGAGCCGCTAAAATTGATCCCTTTTGAATGTATTTACCCCTATGAACCTGATGCATACAAGTCTTTCTGTTTGTTGGAAGGCTTATACATAATACATAACCAAAGGAATGCTTATAGTGTACCCATTACCTGATAAAACGATCTTTTCTGGTAAAAAAATGATCTTTCCCTTGTGTTGGCTATAGCGGAAACCAAAAAATCTAGAGCTTATGGTCTTAAGTTCCAACGCAGTTCCAACAATGCACTTCTCGACACATCATCGGTAGGGGAAAGCGGAACTGCTTGACGTTGTATACTAAATACAACAAGCCCGATTCTCATCATTATGCTCAATAAAAGGAATGAGGGAAGCTAAAATAAAAAATATTGGAATTGGAAGGAAGGGAAAATTGGAAGATGAATCTTTTCCCCGGAGCTGGAACAACTTGTTCTTCCTGACCCGATTCAACGCCAAAAAATGGCTTGTCCCTACCATAAAGTATTCATATTTCCTGAAGAAAGCATCTGTTTCTTGATCTCTAAGATATTTCATAAAACTCTGTATGGATCCTCAATCACCAATCCTTACATGAATATGGGTTGTGCTCGAGAGGCTATGAATCGATTGGACCTGCCAATCGAATGAATCGTAACACTCGTATCGATCGACTTTACGAAGATTCCATTGGATTCTGAAAGCTCGTAGCATTGGTCCGGCACAATTCCCAAACTTAAGAAGCTGGGGGCGTGCCCACCGGCCCCTGACCTGCCTCCGATTACTGAAAGTGAATTCGTTTTCAATTATCCTAAGCCGGCCTCTCATTCATTGGTTAGGGTTAGGGAAAAAAGCTAGCTGGAAGTAATCTCTTCTTCTCAGTGAAAGCTAAAGGCCCTGGTATAGTAGGAGTGTGGTGCGTACTCTCTTTATTCTGTAGATGCGCTCCTGGGAAGGGAAGCCAGAATTTTGGATGTAGATCGATCAATCCCGCCCTGTTCAAGTGATCGCCCCGAGCCGAGCGAGATTGGAGACCGCCTTAATGATTGTTAGTAATGGGCCTACCATTTAACGTACGTATGTCATGTAGTTTTAGTTTTTGTTTTTGTACCTTTGACGTCCCTCAGCCCCTCTCCCACCCTTTCTATCTATCATTAGAAGTAGAGCGGGTGGCGTACCTCACTGAGCTATCGATCGCGAAGCTATCACCCGGTTCAACCAACCGTCCGTCCTGGTGCCTTTGCTACTGATTTGACCGCTTCTCATCCTTAATCTGGGTTCACCTTGGCCCTCGCCCCAGAGTTCTTATGAAGACTCTGGCGGTGCATGTGTATGATAGGGCCCCCCATAAGCGCCAAAGATCGATGATGTTGTCATGATAAGTGTGGGAAGTCGATAGTGTACTCGATGATTGAAGGACCTATCGACTTGCATTAACTTCCTGTGGCTAGTAGGGGGAACTTTAATGTAATTGCGGATCCATTAGAAAAAACTTGGGGGTCGGCCTCCTGACCTCAATGCCTTTATTGAAGTGATGAGCTTTGAAGATATGATTTTCTCGTTTCGATTACTTGATTGGGCTTTCAATGACAACAAATTAACTTGGAGCAATAATCAAACGGTCAACATTGTATCTGGGCCAGACTAGATAGAATCCTTTTGAATGGGGACTGCTCGCTTCAATATAAAAGTCGTTTTGCTTCCACCAGAGTTGACCATTTGCCTAGAGTATCCTCTGATCACTCTCCTCTAGTAATCTTCTTAGAAGATTATAATACTCGCAGGCCTGGGGTCTTTCATTTCCAAAGAATGTGGATTCGGCATTCTTATTTTCACATTGATCTCAACCATGCTCGGGAAATCCTTTTCAAGTCTTCTCCAGGAAGATTGACTCGACAAATAAAGCACTGAATTGGCGAACTATTTCAGAATATAGAAATGCCGAAAACGAAGAAGGCCAATTTGCTCTTGAACAAAGTTGGTCTGCTGATAAGAAAATGGAGTTAGATTCGGCCAAGAGTAACTTTGAAAAACTTCTGCTTTACGAAGAAAGATAGAGAATAAGCACCTTGAACCAAATTCAGAACTTGTCTCTGTATGGCAGGAAGCTCTCAATTTATTTCATACATTACTTTCTTCTCAAGGTTCGGTGCTTGAAGATGATATCCTTGAGACCATCCCCTCTCTAGTCACAGAGGAAGCTAATAAGAAGCTTACGAGCCATCCTAATATGGAAGAAGTTCAAAAGGTAATTATTAGCATTTCGGCGCGCACTAACCCAAAAAAAGGTCTCCCCTATCCTTTAAAGCCATCAGGCTTGCCGGATTCTTTTTATATAGAAAATATTGTTGGGATTTCAAAAACTTCCAGCTGGTCACCTTATTTCTTCGCTGAAGGTGCGATCCCCCGTTCCATCAATGCTACTTTCCTTGCTTTGATTCCTAATACTTTGATCTAGGACTACCTCTATTTAAATCTAAAAAAAAATTCTCATCTTCTGGATAGAGTATAAAATAAAGTGGTAGGAGATGAAAGCATTGTTATCCAGTGGATTTTGCAAACATGTTCTTTTCTCGATGCCTATACACCTTCTTGCAGGGATTCCAATTTCAAAGGGAGTTCTTGACCAGTTGGAAAAAATGTTAGCTAACTTTTGGGGAGGCGGTGATGAAGACAAAAGAAAGCTTCACTGGATATTTTTTGATACTATGTGCCTACCTATTCAGGAAGGGGCTTTGGGTCCTCCTACTACAAGACATTTTCAAGAGCTTTCAAAAGCTTTTCGTATGAAGTTTACCTGGTCAATAAGAGGGGGGTACTTTCAATGAGAAGAATATCAGAGAGCCAGGGGTAGAACCAGAAATCAGCGCTAGCTCCATTTCCAATCCGCCATTTTTAGCCCTTAAGTATTGGTGGGGTTGCCTGAAAATAGAACTGATTTCACTCCAAGTCCTGACAACCAGGTTTGGAAGCAGCAAACCATAGGGGCTTTCAGATAGTTTCTTTTGAAAAAAGCAGTCCAAAGTATGACTCCCTCTTATTGACCAGGCCAACTCCTTTACTAGTTATTTCTCCAAAATCATAGATGTGCTTGACGCACATGGAAACTGCTTTTTCAATGATATCGAAGCATTTTTGCCTCACAGAGTGGTTTATGATATCAGGAATAGTGGTATATTCACATCTCATCAGGAGGATAGGGAGATATGGAAAAAGAATCGTAGTGAGTCATTTATTCTCAAAGCTGGTTGGGAATCGATAAGAAATCGAACGGGCATTCAAGCTTGGACTCAATTTGTATGGGATAAAGCCATTCCTACAATAATTAGCATTTTTGCGTGGAAGCTCTTATTTGACTTTGTATGCGGGGATTTCAGAATCAATTAAGGGAAAAAATTCAGACGAAAGGTATAAGATTAGCAAGCAAATGTTTGTGTTGTTCGGAGCATGATAAATAAAGTATTGATCGCCTCTTCATCAAGAGTGAGCTTGCTATGGAGGTTTGGAACCATTTTGATAGCCTTTTCAATATAAGACCCTTCCAAACGGATTCCATTCAGTACCGGCGGTTTAACAGATCTCGCAGGAAATCCCAAGTTGGCTACGTCACGTCTATGCTTACTATTTTTTTCGTTTGGGAACTCTGGAAGGAAGGCAATAGCAGTAAATTAGAAAACCCAATATCTCAACCGGCTGCTATTATTCAAAAAATGATGGACTGGCTGAAAGACTGTTCTCAGCTTCTTGACATCAGATCATCTTGGACGTTTACTGATTCTATTCTTCTGGATGCGCTCTACATTCATCAAGCTCGTAAACTCGCAATTGACTCCAAAATCATTGTTGATTGCTTCAATGAAAATAAAAAAGCCCCTAAAATTACCCATACCTAGACTCATGGTGGAGCTTCATTTCATCCAAATTATCGGCTGGCCATTTCAAAATCGTCTATACATTTAGAGAAAACAACAAAGTGGCAGACTCTTTAGCAAACTTCGGCTGCGATTCTCAGTTTGATTATAGGTTTTCCTCTATAGCTGATCTTCCTCAACAAATTCAGGTTTTTTCTTTCAAAAAAGTGGGCTTATTGAATATCATAAGAAGATTACTAGAGAAGAGTGATCAGAGGATACTCTAGGCAAATGGTCAACTCTGGTGGAAGCAAAACGGCTTTTATATAGAAGCGGGCAGTCCCCATTCAAAAGGATTCTATCTAGTCTGGCCCAGATACAATGTTGACCGGTTTGATTATTGCTCCAAGTCAATTTGCTGTCATTGAAAGCCCAATCAAATAATCGAAACGAGAAAATCATATATTCAAAGCTCATCACTTCAATAAAGGCATTGAGGTCAGGAGGCCGACCCCCAATCAAATAAAGGCATTGGATCCGCAATTACATTAAAGTTCCCCCTACTAGCCACGGGAAGTTAATGCAAGTCGATAGGTCCTTCAATCATCGAGTACACTATCGACTTCCCACACTTATCATGACAACATCACCGATCTTTGGCGCTTATGGGGGGCCCTATCATACACATGCACCACCAGAGTCTTCATAAGAACTCTGGGGCGAGGGCCAAGGTGAACCCGGATTAACGATGAGAAGCGGTCAAATCAGTAGCAAAGGCACCAGGACGGACGGTTGGTTGAACCGGGCGATAGCTTCGCGATCGATAGCTCAGTGAAGTACGCCACCCGCCCTACTTCTAATGATAGATAGAAAGGGTGGGAGAGGGGCTGAGGGATGGCAAAGGTACAAAAACTAAAACTAAAACTACATGACATACGTACGTTAAATGGTAGGCCCATTACGAACAATCATTAAGGCGGTCTCCAATCTCGCTCGGCTCGGGGCGATCACTTGAACAGGGCGGGATTGATCGATCTACATCTAAAATTCTAGCTTCCCTTCCCGAGAGCGCATCTACAGAATAAAGAGAGCACGCACCACACTCCTCCTATACCAAGGCCTTTAGCTTTCACTGAGAAGAAGAGATTACTTCCAGCTAGCTTTTTCCCCTAACCCTAACCAATGAATGATAGGCCGGCTTAGGATAATTGAAAACGAATTCACTTTCAGTAATCGGAGGCAGGTCAAGGGCCGGCGGGCACGCCCCCAGCTTCTTAAGTTTGGGAATTGTGCCGGACCAATGTTACGAGCTTTCGAAATCCAATGGAATCTTCGTAAAGTTGATCATTACGAGTGTTACGATTCATTCGATTGGCAGGTCCAATCGATTCATAGCCTCTCGAGCACAACCCATATTCATGCAAGGATTGGTGATTGAGGATCCATACAAAGTTTTATGAAATATCTTAGAGATCAAGGAACAGATGCTTTCTTCAGGAAATATGAATACTTTATGGTAGGGACAAGCCATTTTTTGGAGTTGAATCAGGTCAGGAAGAACAAGTTGTTCCAGCTCCGGGGAAAAGATTCATCTTCCAATTTTCCCTTCCTTCCAATTCCAATATTTTTTATTTTAGCTTCCCTCATTCCTTTTATTGAGCATAATGATGCGAATCGGGCTTGTTGTATTTAGTATACAGCGTCAAGCAGTTCCGCTTTCCCCTACGGTTGATGTGCCGAGAAGTGCATTGTTGGAACTGGGTTGGAACTTAAGACCATAAGCTCTAGATTTTTTGGTTTCCGCTATAGCCGAACTCAAGGGAAAATCATTTTTTTTAACCGGAAAAGATCATTTTATCAGGTAATGGGTACACTATAAGCATTCCTTTGGTTATGTATTATGTATAAGCCTTCCAACAAACAGAAAGACTTGTATGCATCAGGTTCATAGGGGTAAATACATTCAAAAGGGATCAATTTTAGTGGCTCATATTTCAAATAAAGATCGCCGCGTAGAAAACTCATTTTTTTGGGGGGTTGTCCCCACTGGTTTGCGAAAGCAATGGGAGACTTGCTCCATAGAACCCCCCCAGAGACTTTCATCCCCGGTATTCTCGATGGGCAAAGGCGCTCAGGTGCGCTTAAAGTCTTATTGCCTATATCTTATCTTAAGACGAGGTCGCCACCCGGCCTGCTTTAGTCTCAAATAGGGCACAAATTGAGGTGAACAGACTGGACCGAACCTCCCTACGTCAAGAGCTTTTGACTCTTCACAAGAGAACACCAGGTCGTAACACCGGAAGACTGCGCCGTTATTAGTTATTATTAAAATGATAGAATTTATTTGTATGGTTAGTCACCAGTGGCACAACCTACGGGCTAAGTAGCGCCACAATGGGAGTCTTTTCAAGGGTACTTTTTTCTTAATTCGCGGTCATGTCTTGCCCCCCCAGTATAGTGACTGCTTCCATGTTTTCCCCGAATTTCATCAGTTCCAGGCTCAAGTGCCTGTTCATTCATCTTCATTCCAAACAAAGGCGAACATCTCCATTGAGTGACTGTAACTGCTATGGTTTACAGTCAATAGTTCTTAACCAACCCTTTCTTTTTTGAATTATTAATGTTTATTAATTAATTCATTATTATATTATGTCTTTCTTTCTGAAGGGCTTGCGGTTTATTACACCAAAGGCTTTCAGTGAACTATTGAAGCTATCGAGAGAGTACCAAATGCTGACGGTGACGAAGGTTACCGACTTTCGGTGGACGCGGAGCCAACGAGTTCGGTCGAACAGCGTAACGAGTCTAAGGTTACAGAAGCCTTCGCCAACTTTGATAGGCATAGCATTGCAAGCAAATAGAGCAGATAGCTTACCCTTTCTTTCTATTAGAGTCGCGAGCTTGTTGTAGTCGGTCCTAAGGGGAGAACCTTGCTGCTTACTTGCTATATCCCCGCGTCCTTGCACGGCTCGGCTCGTTCTTCGAGCCCTGCTTCTCCCTTCCCCCTCTCCCCGTTCCTACCATCCAAAACAGGCCTATGGAGTATAGCCAAGTGGTAAGGCATCGGTTTTTGGTACCGGCATGCAAAGGTTCGAATCCTTTTACTCCAGATTATGAACACCCGATCGGATCTGTCAAGAACGAGCTGACGGCTACAGGGGAAGCAGCTGAGTGCAGTCCCTGAGCCCGCAAGCCAAAGGTTTGACTTTCACCTACCTTTGCTAAGAGAAGATAGAGAAGGGAAAGACAGATGGCAGAAAAAAATCCTTCAAACCGCGGAATTGAACACAAGACTGACTTCGGCCAAGTTCTTTTATCAATCTCCTGGCCCTTGCTTAACTCCTTGTTCCGTAAATCGGTCGCTGGTAGATCTGATCCGAACAGATCTTGTTGAATAAATTGACTTCGGTTTGATTTCCTGAAACACAAGCGGATCGGAACAATAGAACTAATAATAGAATAAACAGAGACAAAAGCAAATATTTGAGAACTCGGGAAAGGAGAATAAGCCTCTCTAAGGGAAGAAGACCTAGCCCAGCTTTCTTTCCGAGCCAACAATAACTGTCGGCTTTCAACGGGTCCGGCTATCCTTTCACCGGTCGGTCAGTTATGGAAGACTCTGCCGAGTAGAAGCCCGAATATCATTAAGAATATCTTAACATTTTGCATTTTTTTTATAATGGAAGGTAATATATGAATAAGAACAGATAGCATTCTGCTAGAGAGAGAGGGCACAGAAGAGAGAGGGCGCTAGCCCGGGTACATAAGTATTAGGTCCACCAGTGCACACAATTATTCTGTTATTATCTCCTGCCCGTTTAACTACTCCTCGAGACATTTCTGCTGATGGCCCTTAAATTATAGCAGGAGCAACCTCAATTGCCGTACCCAGGCGCCGGTCTCTAGAAGCTTCTGGAATGTTCAATTTGTATGGCCTCAGTGATGAGAATATTTTGTGTGCCACTTCTGATGATGCATGCATTGGGGACAAGTATATGTCAGTTCCGTAGATCAAGGCTTTCAAGGACTCCTGAGTTGGTGATTTGTCACCAGGCAGCACATTACACATTAGCAGATGGATGCTATAAATTCCTCCGAAAAATCATAAAATACTGTGCGGCCATACAATATACTATAAATTCTCGTTGTCGAGGGAAGTGAATCAACAAATGCATGCAATGAGGGATGTAATTCAGGAGGTGTAGTTCATCTAAACATTCATCTATAACAAGAACAATAGATGCAGACATTCTGGAATCAGAAACTGGAAAAAAAACCAGGTCTCTTGTTTCCAGTTTTTTTTCTTAATCAACCATAGGTGATGACAGTTCTGGCAAATTTCAAGGAAGCATGGCTCACTTGTTAAGCTTTATGTATTTTCTTTTCTATGATCCACATAGGCACGGTGACCCTACCCTATAAAGTGAAACAAAAAGCAGTAATTAGACTCTTCGCCTAGTTTTATGCTCATCAAAATCAACTTCAAAGGAGAATTCTTTTTATTGGCCATTGTTTTGTTTTCTAATGGTCAATTTCAGCCTTCTAAATTGGAACTTGTAGAAAGGCTGAGATACATTGGAACAATGATCCAAATAATCAACAATGTTTTAAATTAGAAAATGCCGCCAACCAGATTGTGTCAACATCATAGCATTAGGGGCACTTTGTATAATCCGATGTCTTTTCTTCAAATGGCCGAACTCTCACAAATAATGCAATACTTAGGGGTGACAGTAGTGGAAGTAGCTAGCATGAAATTTCTTGGGCACTTACCCGCATCATTTGGCCCATCTTTCTTTCCTCCATGAGAAAACACTGCTCAGTGAGACAATGTAGTCAAGTCAATAGCAGTCAAAGCAAAAGATTGATATATAATGAGAGTTCACCTTCTTGTGCCAACATCTCCATACTAAATAGATTTGGAAATTCTGCCGCAAGTGGTTGAAGAGCGGTTTGGGTGCCCAAACCGCTCTTCTCGGGCAATGTATAGCTTAAGTTGAGCTCGCACCAAACAAAAAAGGAATAAGTTTCAAATTTCCGAAATCGTCTTAGCTAAACCTATAGAATTCCACTTTTTTTTCATTTTTCCTTGCAATTTATAATGCATTAAGGGGACAAAGACCAGAAACTCTTCGCTGAATGTGGCTCATAACCGGTACCGGTGCAGTGAGGTATTCCCGTTGAGATTCCCGAACTTTGATGATTATCTCGTCGTATCTAAACTAGTGAGACATCAAAGTTTGACTCATACATTCTTTTCTAGCCGGAGATAGAGGAAAATAGAAAGATATGGACTTTCAATCAAGATTTTCCTTGCAAACCGATTCCCCAGCTCCTGAATAGGTGCTGCAAATCTTAATGTATAGAACGACTATATTAAGGAGTAAGGAAAGGGCTCCCATGACAATGAGGTCATTTTTGCATGGGCTTGGACTTGCTTTGATGATGAGTAGGCTTGTCGCCCGGAGTGAAGTGATTCCAGGGCTGCTTAATCAAGAAGTAAGATAGATGAGATAGAAAAGTGATATAACGAAGAGAATCTAAGTGTATATGTACTGAAATGACTTTCAACGAAAGATTGCCTTTGCCAACTATTCTAGTTGATATTTGTGGAGTATGAAATCACTTACATTGATTCTTAATATCTTCTCATTAGACTTTGACGTATGAAATCACTTACATTGACTAAATAGATGGAATAAGTGCAGATAGGATCATTCAAAGCAGACTAAAGGCTGAGTCATTGATTAAATAGATGGAATAAGTGCAGAGGAGGGGTGCCGAGATCCTGGGGCAGCGGGATCTTCCCATCATGATCGACTACATAAGTTTCATTCAATCAGTAAGAAAAGAAATATGGAATAAAGAGTTCAATTCCGTAAAACATGTTCCACAGGGCACCTCTTCAATAAATCAGGACAAATCGATTGATCCAGTTGAGAGCGTAGCGTAGGAGACAGGTAAGATGACAAAAGCCTCTCATTATTATTATTTCACTTTTATGCTTCAATCAGGCCTATATTCGCATTTGAATGATACCAATCGAGATGGCTTTTTCAGGGACTGGCCCCTTCCCTGAGGCAATCCCTGGGATTCAAAAGAGTGAGAAGGAACTTTCTCTGTCCTATGCCCTCATCACTAACCATTCCCCAACTCTTTGCATTTCTTGATCGGTCGCTCAAGAGACTGACGTTCGTTCTCTTCCTCTGTGCATCTCTGTGATGGGCTCATCATAAGCTTTTTTTATCCTCCTCTTACCGGGATATCTATTATATCAAGATTTCTTTTTTGAGTCTACTAAAAGCCCATTTATGGCACGTTTAACCCGTTGAAGGGCTTGATTCTTGTGGGATGGGATGTGCTCAGCCGCCTCCAACTCTTTCTGTGGTTCAGACAACTTCCTTAAGTCAGCAGACATCATATTGATCTCTCTACTGCTCCCGCAAATGGTGATGTCTCGATTCCCATTGGTCGGTCTGCTATCTGGAACAAACCTTTGTCCAAGTAATCTTGAATCAGATTCCTGAAATTTACACAATTATTTGTAGAGTGAGTCCATTTCTCGTGCCATTTACAATAACGTTTTCCTTTTCTTTCTTCTTTTTAGGTATCTTATGTCCAGGCAGACAGGTCAAAAGCTGTTGATAACCCGGCGGCTGCTTCAGAGCTTCAGATGCCAACCAGTCGGCCGCGATCTTACCTTCTCTCTTCTCTATGAGTATGCTTACAAAAGCACTGCCAATCCCTTTGAACAAGATTCCTGCAAGCTTGGATCAGTTGTGCTTGAGGGTGATTAGAGGAAATCAAATGAATCACAGCATGCAAACAATATTCAAAATCTGTTTCAAGAATGACCTGCTTGTAACCCAAATCCCATGCCAACATAAGGCCACGGTAGATCTTTTTCTTTGCCTTTCAAGATATTGCGTATAAAGAGAAAGATAGCCAGTCCTCTTGGGCGGCCGAGAGTGTTATGTAAAAAGGACCAAGGAGGATCCTATCCTAAAGGAGAAGGAGGAGGAGTAGGAGCTAGCTTTAGGGGCGGAATCGAAGCGAAGAAATTCGTTCATGCCACGACGATCTATATGGAAGGGCAGTTTTGTTGATGCATTCCTCTTGAGAATGAAGAAGAAGAGAGATCTTCTTTTTAACAGGAAAATTTGGTCACGTAGATCTTCTATTTCACCGGAATTCGTTGATTGCTCCGTACGAATTTACAATGGAAAAACTCATGTTCGTTGTAAGATTACTGAAGGAAAGGTTGGTCATAAATTTGGAGAGTTTTCTTCTACACGGAAACGAAGACCTTCGAGAACAAATATTGGATCGGGAAGAAAAAGGGGGAAAGAGTAAAGTCTAAGCGCATATGACACGAAAAGGAAATCCTATTTCGGTAAGACTTGATCTGAATCGTAGTTCAGATTCAAGTTGGTTTAGTGAGGGCGACCGCGAAAGTCACCGAATGGGTCAGTCTTTTAGTTCTCCCAGATTAGAATATCAAAGGAGGACGTACGACTTCTTCTAAGGCTAGAAGACCACTGGAAGACACCCAGGACTATAGCATGTCGTGAAAGAAGCACACTGGACGGGCGTGCTTCGACCGTGTCTCCGGGGCACAGTTGAATGTAGATATCATGAACGCGAGGTGCAGGATACCAGGCCGAGAAACCCGGGCAACCATTCCCCTATGTGCCAATCGCTAGCGCATCCGGCGCCCAGCTCAGCTGGAGAGGCCTAGCCTGATCTGAGAAATGCTAATTCGGTTCGGATAGACTTCATTCAAGAATGCCACCGCCCCGGGAATCAATAAGAAAACAAGTGCTAAGTTTCAGATCAGTGAATAAACTGAAAGGAAAGAAGAGACCTTTCTGGCTCAGCGCCTAAAGCGCACTATGCTCCGCTTCAACAAATGAGAGTTTTTGGTGGAACCAGTGAACCACGCGAGCTGGTTAGATGCGTGGGACAGAGGGCTCGTAGTAACTGCTAGCGCGGCTACGCAGTGGAAGGGAAAGAGCCTAAATCGACCCCCTTCTTTTTTTCTTTGAAAAAAGTAGTAAGAAGTAAGGAGATTAAACTCTCGGATGAGACTAAGCAGCTACCGACCGTTCCGATTCGCCCTTGACCTATTTTGATTAAGACCAAAAACCTATCTCTAAAGTGGAGCCTAGTTTAAGCTGTCGAACAAGTGATGATTGAATGAAAGAAAAACCACTAGTAGGGATATAGATGGAGTCTCGCTTAGTAAAGAGAGTTGTAGGATTCGTAAAATAGGAGAAGAGCATCTCAAAGTATGGGGCAAAGGATGTTGCGTTTTGACATTGTCTCCCGGGATCTACCACAGGTTGGGTTTGAGAGCCGTGTGATGGGTGACTATCCAGCACGGTTCGGAGAGCACTTTTAGTCTCCGCTGGTGAATGGAAGCCCCCCCTATCAAGCAAGAAGGAAGCGGCTCTTCCCACGGCGGAGTCACCATTGACTCTATTTATTATTATGGTAAATCAGTGTATCAAGATGTCAATCTGAGATCTTATTTCGGTTCGATACGTCCACCTACGAGACTCACCTTTGGCTTTCGTCTCGGTAGGTGTATTATTATACATTTTCACAAAAGAAAATTCATTCATTTCTTTCTTCCCCGTCGACCACGACGACTGAAACGACGCGAAAAATCCAGACCCGTAAAGGAGAAGGGTCGGTGCGGGGCATTTGGGAAAGTCGGGCCGATCGGGTGTCTTCATTCAAGCGATGGTACAGAAGAAGAACGAAACAAAGTGAGAGGCCGGGGGGCAGGGAAAAGAGTCGAGTCGATCAGGCTCGACGATCGGGAGAAGCAAAACGAAATCAGGATTTGGCCGAAAAAGAAGCAAGGCTATGGATACCATGACCGATCACCATCGATAAGGAAGAATCTTTCTAAATCACTTCGTGTCAGCGGGGCCTTCAAGCATCCGAAATACGCCGGGATTGAAAATGACATAGCGTTCCTGATAGAAAATGACGACTCCTTCAGAAAAAACAAACTTATTCAAGTTCTTTTTCCCAAAGAAGTCCCGCTCCGACCGCCCGACGAGTCATCTACTTAAAAGGACCCTCCCCGCAGTCCGCCCTTCCTTGAATTATTCGGTCATGCAATACTTATTGAATACAAAGAAGAAAATGTATTTCGACCCCGTCGTAGTTCTCAATTATTTCGTGGCACCGGGCATGGCTGAACCATCTACGATGGGGGGAGCTAATGTACAGGGAAGAAGCTTAGATAAAAGAATACGTTCTTGCATCGCTTTTTTTGTAGAAAGCTCGACCAGTGAGAAAAAGTGTTTGGCCGAAGCCAAAAAGAGGGTGACCCACTTTATTCGCCAAGTGAATGATCTTCGCTTTGCGGGAACAACAAAAACCACCATCTCGCTCTTTCCTTTCTTCGGTGCTACCTTTTTTTTCCCAAGGGATGGGGTTGGGGTGTATAATAACCTTTTTTTTTAGGATGCCCGGGAACAACTCCTAGGTCAATTAAGGAGAAAATGTTGGAACCTCATGGGTAAGGATAAGGTAATGGAATTGATAGAGAAATTCATAGACCTAAATAGGATAGGAGAATTGATAAGGGGAATAGAGATGATGATAGAGATCATACTGAGAAACAGAAGAATTCCGTACGAGTACAACTATTATTTGAACTAAGTGCAAAAAACGCGATCTTTGTTGTATAATAGAACAAACACTAATACCTTAATTGAATCGGTCAAGATCAAATCTGTTTATCAAAGTGCTTCTCCGATTGCTCAAGACATCTCTTTTCAACCGAGGAACAAAACAAGATCATTTCGTTCCATTTTTAGTCAAATAGTGAAGGATATTCCATTAGTAATGAAAAAGGGGGTGGAGGGGATCCGTATATGTTGTTCAGGTCGATTAGAAGGTGCAGAAATAGCTAGAACTGAATGCGGAAAGTATGGAAAAACATCTCGTAATGTATTTAACCAGAAAATAGATTATGCTCCTGCGGAAGTATCTACTCGTTACGAAATCTCAGGTGTCAAAGTGTGGATTTCATATAGTAAAAAAAAAGGGGGACGTGCTATATCCGAAACGTACGAAATATAGGAAATATCGTAAAGGCAGATGTAGTAGGGGTTGCAAACCGGACGGTACACAACTTGGTTTTGGAAGATATGGCACTCAAAGTTGTAGAGCTGGTCGTCTTTCATATCGAGCCATTGAAGCAGCGCGTCGTGCTATAATCGGACACTTCCATCGTGCTATGAGCGGACAATTCCGAAGAAATGGTAAGATATGGGTAAGAGTTCTCGCAGATATCCCTATTACCGGGAAACCTACAGAAGTAAGAATGGGAAGAGGAAAAGGAAATCCTACGGGTTGGATTGCTCGTGTGTCCAGGGGACAAATCCTATTTGAAATGGATGGTGTGAGTTTGTCAAATGCTCGACAAGCCGCTACATTAGCGGCGCATAAACTATGTTCGTCAACCACGTTTGTTCAGTGGTCGTAAGCTTATTAATCTGACCCAAATTGGTACACGCCAATTCCATTTCGCCGGATTGAAAGAGCCATCAATCACTGTGATCTCTTTCTTAGAAAAGAAATTGCGTAAATTCTTCCTTTTTTGATCCCATGCTTTCCGTTGGTCAACAACCAACTAAATCTATACTTCTTCACTACTCCTACAGGGAAGGTGGAAGAAATTCAGTCTCTCTTTTTTTTGGGGGGAGCAGAGCAGTCAAAGAATGAACCAAACCAAATGATTGTTCTAGAATGGCTATTCCTCACAATTGCTCCTTGTGATGCAGCAGAACCATGGCAATTAGGATCTCAAGACGCAGCAACACCTATAATGCAAGGAATAACAGACTTACATCACGATGTCTTTTTCTTCGTTATTCTGATTTTGTTTTTCGTATCATGGATCTTGGGTCGCGCTTTATGGCATTTCCACTATAAAAAAAATCCAATCCCGCAAAGGATTGTTCATGGAACTACTATCGAGATTCTTCAGACCATATTTCCTAGTATCATCCCTATGTTCATTGCTATACCATTATTTGCTCTGTTATACTCAATGGACGAGGTAGTAGTAGATCCAGCCATTACTATAAAAGCTATTGGACATCAATGGTATCAGAGTGCGCCTCTTCACGAGGGTGATTAAAGTGCAACGAAATGCCTTAAAGTTGAATATGGTTCGCGAAGCATCTGGCTTACCGGTAATCTCCCATTCCCGCCGTCGAGAGACTTTAATAACTATAGCATGCCAGAAACGGGGAGTTGAGGTAGTTAGACCTATACCCCTAAATGCTCCCAGCATAGGAGCCTATGGTTCCATTCTTGTTGTTGCTGGAGATACACATCCCTCTTCTCGGTGTGGAACGATATACGAGAAATAGATGCTCAGCCTGCAATGTCCGATAACGGCGCTGAAGTAGTGAATCTATCGGCACCATAGCAGTGGTATACAACTTTGGACCTAACGGCCGGCCTAGTAACCTTTCGAAATGGGGGTGACACCTGTTTCTACTGTCTCTTCTCCCTCTCATAATAAAGATTGTTTAGTTTTAAGATTGGTCAAATGAAACTTGTTTATCAAACATTTTGACATATTTTTTGAAAAGCAATTACAGAAGTGTTTAATATAAGCAATTATGGGATATTTGGCCAAACAGGTGTCAAGGAACGTCAAGATTTCCTTGAGAGGACAAGTTAACGATCGTGTGGAAAATAGATACACTCAACAAATTTGAATTTCTTTACTATTAAAAATCCACTCAGACTTGTTCCGTATAGTATCTATTTTCCATTCTTTGGTTTCCTCTCTCAAGGAAATTTCGATGTACCTTGACTCCTTCCACGTTTCACAAATTCTCCAATACTAGAAGCCCTTTCCAAAAGCTGCAGCTTTACACGTGTAATATTTTTTTTATTATAGGCAAAATTCATTTATAGATCATTAAGTCTATCATCACATGTCAAAGTAGACACCATTGCAAGCCAAAGTAATGGTCCATAACATAAGAAATGTTACAGAATAGTCAAAATATCAAATCCTAAATACCCTGATCAACTTATGGTAACACAAAACATAACGATATACTATTACTACTACAAGAACACTCCTTTTTCCCGATGTCATTCTCTATAGTTTCTCTAGGTGTAGCAGTTTCTTCAATATTGATATGACCATCAAGAATAAAGTGATCTCGACTTGGACTCAACGAGTTTATGTTGTTTTCTTCTCCTTTACAATAATAAGGTTATTACTATATCAAGAAAAGATTTTGATTCTTCATTTAACAAAAGATAATGCTTTCTATTTTGGATATTAAAAATTCTATCTTCTAGTTACTAAATTTAATTTATTTCTTTAACATATTTGCATCAGCTGAACATTCTCTGCCATACAACAATAACAAATTATGAATTTTTTAATATTAGAGATTTTGTGCTTTTACAGGGTTTTTTTATATTAGAGATTCTCTAAATATCACACTATCCCTACGCTGACTTGAAAAGAAACTTGACAAGTGTGGATACTTTCTTGCGCCTGTTCAAATATCACATGAATATTTGTGGATAATATTAGTATAACAACACAAAATGAGAAAGCTATTTAGTTTATTATTTTGGTATGAAGTAAGTTGGCATTGAAACTAAAATATCAACAAGTAAAAGTCTCAAGAAAGGAAAATGTTATTTGGTTAAATCAAGAAAGTTATATTAGTAAAGTGGTTGTCCCATTATTGAATAAACGTTCAGAATTGCTAATCAGATTTTTTGGAGTTATTTGATTCATCTTTATTGCTTTCATAGAAGTAGGTTAAGAAAGATGTTAGTTTTCCTCATATGTTTTGTAATAACCCTTTTTTTAATGAAGGGTTAATTGATAATTTAACCAATAATAATAATTATTAAGAGAATTAAGAGGAGTGGGCCCAACCCATTCTCTTAATCTGTTTTATCACGTTTGAGTGAGTGCAGGAGTAAAAAACTAGGGTAATTCTGGAAAGAAATAAGCAGCGATGTTTATTCAATTTCCATCGTGGCTTGGAGACCTGAGAGTTAAACGCATTAGCTATATATTAATTGAAACTTTGCTGAAGCTGATAACAGGTACCTGCTTAACCTTATTCCTTGTTGGTTTTGCATACTCAAATAAATAAAATATGCATCATTGGCATTGTCACTATGTCTGTCAGGCAGTTCTTTACATACTATGTTATGTGAGTATGTGGCATGTTTTATGAGAAGTTACAATTCTTTCTTTATGGTGCAATTCCTCCCTGGTCAGTGAGGATTAATTGCCATTATCATTAGTGGTTAACGTTCCATAGAACGTTGGGCAGCATCTTCATTTGCACGTTGTGGCATTAGTTTCCCTCACTTTATTTTTCTTCTTTATTCCTCCATTATTCTTTGTAACCTATGTAAATTTTTATCTTCACTATTTACTACACTATTATCTTCCTATTCATTGCTAGGAAGACTTCTTCTACTATAAATAGTGGTGGTCTTCATTTAGTTTATACACACACAAGAAATATAGAGTACATAAAGTTTGTCAAAAAGAGAGTTCTTATTAGTTGAAGGGAGGTGTTCTTGTTGTGGAGCTTTGGACTCAACTCTTGTCCAGAGTTTGTTGAGTTACACTTTGTGATTAGACTGTTGTATCCTGGAGGGGACAAATCAAGAGGACTACTGTTAGACCAGTGAAAACATTTGCTGCAGTGGGCTTGAACCTCCTTAAAAAGAGCGAGATATCCGCGCCTCAGCCTGAAGAGATTTTACTTTCTTCATTTTTATTTTCAATTGTAATCTTGTAATATTGTAATTTTCACCAACAATTTTAAGGAGATTCATAATGGCTATAATTGAATAATCTGCGGATGTCAAGATGGGAGACCTTAACAAGTCATTTCGGTTCAATGGTAACCATTTCAAGAGATGGAAGGGTAAAGTACTTTTCTATTTAAGTCTTCTCAATGTTTCTTATGTGTTAACTGAAAAGAATCCTAATAAAGTTGACATCACCTCTATGAATGATGATGAAACTATTTCTCATCTAGAGAAAGTGGAAAAGTAAGTACGATGGTGATTCCTATAAGTATCGGTATTATATTCTTAATTGTCTATCTGATCATTTTTATGATTATTATGATAGAACTTACTCTAGTGCAAAGAAAATTTAGAAAGCATTGCAGAGTAAGTATGATACCGAAGAGGCTAGAGCGAAAAAATATGCGGCTAGTAGATTTTTTCATTTCCAAATGGTGGACAACAAAGCAGTGGTGGACCAAGCTCAAGACTTTATAATGATCGTTGGAGACCTCAGGTATGAGGAGGTTAAAATTGGAGATAACCTTATTGTTTGTGGCATAGTAGATAAACTTCCACCTTCTTGGAAAGAATTTCAAAAAACTATGCGCCACAAACAAAAGGAAACCTCTCTTGAAACATTGATAATGAAAATCCGTATGGAAGAGGAGGCAAGAGGCCAAGATGCACTTTTACAATCTGAAGAGAGCAACATCACAACGAAGCTAAATTTAATTACTTCAAATAATGCTACTCCTGAATCTCACAAAAATACTTCTTTGAAGCCTAAGAAGAAAAAATTCAAGAAAAATAATGGTAGACCTCCCAAGAAAAATAATGTTGAAAATAACCAAGCACAAAATCATCTACAACAAAATATATCTATAGCTACAAAATTCAAGCTATGAATTCAAAAATCGTAGCTATTACCTAGTAATAGCCACAAAATTTTTAATTCCATAGCTATCAATAAATTCGTAAAAACTTTTAGCCATAAAAATCAAATTGACGAAGCTAATTCTCAGTTTTTGCTATAATTATTAATAATCATGGCAATAATTGCCTAAATAGCTACAACTTTATTGCTACGATAAAAAATTATAGCTGATCATAAGTTTTTGCTACGCGATAAGAATTATTGTGGCAATATTAACCTTTTAGCCACAATAATTTATTTGAAACAAAATATTGTAGCTAAATAAAAATATTTTGCTTCAAGTTATAAAGAATTGTGGCAATAATTAAATGATATAGCCATAGATTTATTTTATAGTAAGATTTTGTAGCTAGTTATTAATTTTTGCCGCTGGTTAAAATTTATTGTAGCAATAGTAACCTTTTAGCCACAATAACTTATTTGAAACAAATTGTTGTAGCTAAATATTTTTTTTTGCTTCAAGTAATTATAAAATGTGGCAACAATTAAATGATATAACTACATATTTTTTGCTATGACAAAATTTTGTAGCTAATTATTAATTTAAGTCCTGAATTGAAACTTATTGTATCAGTAATAACCTTTGAACCATGATAAATTATTTGAAACAAACTATTATAGCTAAATAAATTTTTTGCTTCAAGTTATTAAAAAATGTGGCAATAGTTAAATGACATAGCCATAGATTTTTTTCTATAGTAAATTTTGTAGCTAATTACTAATTTTTTCCACGAGTTAAAACTTATTGTAACAACATTAATATTTTAACTATAATAAATTATTTGAAATAACATATTATTACTGAATAAATATTTTTGCTTCAAGTTATCAGAAATTGTAATAGTAGTTGACCTAATAACTATAATTATTTTTCATGACGAAATGATATAGTCATAGATTTATTATTGAGATAAAATTATAAGTTAATCATTTTCTTTTATCACAAATTATTATTTTTTATAGAAATAGTAGTCTTTTAGTGACATTAAATAAATTTTTTTAATAATTTTTTTTCACACAGTTAAAATTATTATAATAATAGTACTAATATAATCACAGTAAATTAGTTGTAACAAATTTTTATAGTAAGATGAATATTTATAAAATTATGTATGTACATGTGTTATCTAGAGATTTATGCACTTTAATAGATATAGTAGCTTGAATTTTTTTTTTTACATGGAATCATAAAATCAAATACTCATTAAAATATTATTTAAATTGAAGACAAATTCTTAAAATTAGAGTAAAATGTAAATTAAAGAAACAATCTTTGTTACAAAATCATACGATATGAGATCATATAACTATTATAGCCTCTATGTCTTGGATCTCTTTCACCGAACAATATATTTATTAAGTTAGTATAATTAGAGGTGCGTTCATCTTTGGAATTGATTAAATTTTCTAAGGTTTTAATTGTAAATTTTAAGTATAATTTAAATAAACAAGAGATTATATATAATTATCTTTGACTAAAAATTATGTCAAATTTAAATAAAATCAACTTCACTAATTACCCAAGTTTTATCTTCATCGTATTTTGAGATTAATTATTACTTGACTCGAACATATTCTATCAAAACATATACATTTTAGTGTAATTAATTAAATGTGTTCATCATTGGATTCGATTCAAATTTATAGACATATTTGTAAGTTTTAAACATAATTTGAATAAATAATGTAATATTTAATAACCTTTGATTAAGAAAAGTTATATCAAATTTAAAGTATAAAATTGCACTGAGCACTAAGTTTCACTTAAGTTCATCTTGATCAAGTATTTTGAGAATTATTATTTGACTCAAACTTGTTCAATCGAGATAATATCTTTACCAACTAAGTGTATTTAGGTGTTGATCGTTCTGTTTGGTTCAATTTTATATGGTTTAACTTGTAAGTTTCAAATATCATTTAAATTAATAATTTGATTGTATCTAGTTAAATTTAATTGACTATTTAAAATGAATTTAAGAAAAAAATTTCATTAAGGTTCACACAAGCTTCATCATGAACAAGTGCTTCAAGAATTGTTATTTGACACATACCTCTATTATTAGAATAATAAGTTAATTAATCGATCTAATTAATTTAATAAGATGTTCATATATAGTTTGATAAAATTTAATTTTACGAAATCTTACTCGTAGCTATAAGTTTTAAATATAATTTAAATAAATATATAATATTGTCTAAATGTCTAGTCAATTCAGACCTACGCAATTCACTAACAAATAACAAATCAAAATAATAAATTTGTCTATGATATATAATCATTTTGAAAAATATTTGTTAGAATTGACATTTTAGATAGAACACATTCATCTCTTGTAAATTTAAAATTCTTTTTTGTTGTATTTTTAATGAGCAACAATTGAATTTCTTAATTATATAATAAGAACTAGACATTGGCTTGAACTTGACACTACAAAAAAAGTAGAAATACAAGGATATTTATTTAGTTGCATTTGAGATGACGGTCATAAAAACAACAATATCCTACGCATAATGTCATAAAAAGATATTTGGCATAAAATATTGTTAAAACAATGATATTTAATACAAATATTAAAAATGTTATAACATATACTTCCACTATTATATTATTATTTGTTAATTATTGATTTTACACCTAATATTGAAATCTTTTTTTAAAAAAAAAAAAAAATTCATCACTTTTTATATCTAACAATAGAAAAACATTATTGGTTAAAAATATTTGTTTTAATATTCCCTCCCAAATCTCCCTCCCAAAATTTCCCCAAAACACAACCCTATTCCCTACATCCCCCTCTCTCAAAATCTGAACATTCAAGTTCATTTCCCTTTTTGAAATTTCTCCCTCTCTCCCAAAACTCCTCCGTTTCCGTTGAATCTCAATCAACTTCAGGAATAGCTATATAAAATGTGTTCTCTTCTTATTTCATACTCTTTCTTATTCCTTCTCTTCATCTACTACACATCAAAATAATATCAGGTACGCAATTTTGTTTTGGATCCGAATTGTTTCTTCTTTCTGGAGTATGTTTTTATTTCACAAATGAATTGAATCATGTTGATTTATTGTGTGTTTGTTTGTAGCTTACCTCTTCACTGTATAAAAATTAAAACCTAATTTATAATTTTATATGATTTTGTAAATGGGTTGGTAGATTAGTGTTTAGGAAATGGATTTGTTGAAAAAAGTTTTGTATAGATGTTACTACACATGAATACACCTATGTGAATATCATAGTTACAAATTATGTACTAAAACTGTTTGACGAAATGTCTGTGAAAGAATCTTAAACACTATGACCCTCTTTATTTATTCATTTTTAAATATACTCTAAATTGATGGAATCTCCTAAAGTCTTGTCTATGCAATGAAATTTTGATTTCTATTGCCTAAAGGAATCAAATTAACTGTTAATCTAAATCCTGTTTTCTTATAAATGTATGTAACATTGTTGTCATTATTCTAAATGAAGTATCCATGTATAACTATAACACATTTGGAATTTGAAAATTTTTATTTTACGAATATGCTTGGAATTACAGGTAAATTCACGGCAATAAATTTGTAATAGTTCAAATATAAATCAAACTTGTGTAGGAGTCTTCTGTAAAACAAACCAGAAAGAAGAGTGAGAGAGAAAGGATATGTTGCTGTTGTTTTGGTCTACCCAAACTATTTGGGATTAATGTTGTTGATAATGTGTTCTTTTTGTTGTTTTCTTTCATTTTTGTATGTTTATTGTAATAATGGATTTCTTTCTATATTCGTTCACGTATCTGGTTTGTAATGGCAGGAACAAAAGTTTTTGATTGGAGTCATATTGATGGTGCCTTTTTATGTTGTTGAATCAGTGAGTTTCTGCTTGTTCTTTGATTTTTTTAAGTTATCCTGGTTTATATGAGGTTAGATTAGCAGAAAGCAAAAATCTTTCTCCAAATATTAAATTGAAAAATTAACCCAAGGTTAGTGGTTAATGAAGTGAGTTGAGCACCATGATATCTCAGGTTCAAATCTCAGCAGAGGTAATTTCTTCCCATCCATTCTACCCAATAAAAGATATGTTAGTAGACTTCAAGTTGGTTGCTAGTTGAAGGTCACCAATAGGATAAATGAACGTAATATGATAACATACAAATTGTCTAATAAGAAGTAACATTTCTCATAAAAATGAGAGAAGATTTAGCCATGGATATTCAAAGTTGATAATTATGATATTTGTTTCACAAAATTTTGCTATAATCTTAAGAGACTAAGTTAAACGCACAGCAAAGGCAAACATTTTTGTTGAAAATCTCAGCCTGTCTTGACTTCGATTATTGTCATTAGCCAAAGGAGTTTACCTGGTTGATTCTCTAATCTGGCTTATTTTTCAGTTTGTATCATTGGTAAATCCTGCGATTACAGTTGACATTGGGATACTACGTGATTGCTATGAATCCCTTGCCATGTACTCCTTTGGGAGGTATCTTCTTGCATGTGTAGGTATGGATATTTTCTATGTTAAGTTTGATTACTTGGTCACTTTCATTTAATGTTTAGATTCAGGAAACTAACCTAACTAGCCACCCTGCATAAATTTTTCTTTCACTTTCATCTTCCTTTTGTGCTATACTTTATTCAGTGTTTCCTTCTTTTATTTGGATTGATGCACTTGAGCCGAAGATCTTTCAGCAACAGCTTCTTTACCTCCACGAGTTAGTGGTAAGATTTGCGTACTCTCTACCCTCTCCAAACCCACTTAGTGGGATTTCACTAGGTATGTTGTTGTTGATGATGATGAATATTATTTTCATTAGGAAAAAGATGGAAAAGCATCTTCTAGTGATGACATTTTTATATTAATAAATTTTAAGTTTTTTAATGAATACTTTATTGTATCATTTTCTTATTGGCTTTTTTAGTTGTTATTGCAGCTTGTGGAGGAGTGACGAACTCAAAATCGATGGGGACATGAATAATTTTTCTCTTGTAAAAGTACACTGACATATTTGAGTAAAATGATGTTTCACTATTTCGAATGATATTGTTGAACCTTTATTAAATCTTTTCTCTAATATATTGCATTTATTGCACAATTTAAGATATTCTACTACAATTGTCATTACATTGCATGTCCAAAATTAATTCTCGGCTAAATATATGAATTATTGTGGCTAGTGATGTTTGTGGTAAAATTTTCAATTAGTAGGTATAATAATGTTTTTGGATTTGTAGCTAAAGATACAGAATTGCCACAAATAATAACTCGTATATAGATTCATTTCCGTAGCAAGAAAATCTTCTGCTACAATTTATATCTTGTGACAATAAATATGTAATTTTGTGTTATAAAATTTTGAATTTGTAGCTAGACATATACTCCTATAATTGCCACGTATCAAGAACATGGCTAAACAAAATTCTTTTTTCGTAGCAAATGCAGATTCTTTTAGCTATTGTACTATATATTTCATGGCTATAGGTATGAATTCTTAGCTACAATATAAAAATATTTGTGTAAATACTTTAATTCATAGCTATGAATTTTTTAATTCGTAACTAAATATGAGTACTATTGCCACAAGGCTGAACTATACAAATAGCCATAAAATTTGAATTTGCATGGCTAATAAATTATGAGTTTTGCTACAATACAACATCTTGTGGCTACAATATGTAGATAGCTACAAATATTTTTTTGTCGTGGCACAAGAATAAAATCATTTGCTATAAGTATATTTTTCGTGGCAAAAACATTTTACCATTGCAGATACAACACAATTTATTTTGTAGCAATAAGTATAAATCCTTAACCACGGACCATGTAAAGTCTGTAGCTAACTTTTAGCCACCCTACATCTTGCTACGAATGCTACGGAAAGAAATAGTGTAGCTAAAGTGTTTAGGTACGGAAAATTTCATATTTAGCTAGAACGAATTTTGTAGCAATATGCTAAGTACTCCTACTGCATATGCAATATCAGGCCTAGTGCAATCAGTCACATATTTCAAACTTCCGATTATGCTAGCACATTCCTTTTGATTTATTACATCATTTTCACTTTCAATTGGAAATAAGTGAACACTTGAATTAAAAGGAGTTACAACATGCTTGTAATCAATAAAGTTATATTTTTTAAAAATTTTCTCAACATAATGTGACTGGTCAAGGAAAATTCCATCACATGTTCTTGTTATTTTTATTCCAAGAATAAAATTTGCCTCACCAAGATCTTTCATATCAAAATGGCTTCTCAGAATATTTTTAGCTTTATCAATAACATTCATGTTAGAGCCAAAGATCAATAAATCATCAACATATAGGCAAATAATCACATGTGAATTATTACAAGACTTATGATAAATGCACTTATCACACTCATTTGTTTTAAAACCATTTTCAATCATGAAGGAATCAAACTTTTCATGCCATTGCTTTGGTGCCTATTTCAAGCCATATAGGGATTTAGTAAGTTTACACACTTTGCTTTCTTGGCCTGCTTCAACAAAATACTCGGGTTGTTCCATATAAATTTCCTCATTTAGTTCTCCATTTAAAAAGCAATTTTTACATCCATTTGATGTATTTTCAAATCAAAAATCGTAGTCATAACAATTAAAAGTCTTATGGATGTAATTCTTGTTATCGGAGAAAAAGTATCAAAAAATTCTAGGCCTTCTAGTTGCTTAAAACCTTTTGCAACTAGTCTAGCCTTATATATATCAATGGATCCATCCGGTTTCAACTTTTTTCGTACGACCCATTTGCAACCAATTGTCACCCCCGGTGGTAAATCAACTAACTTCCAAGTTTTATTAGAAATTAGTGATTCCATTTCATCATTTACAACCTCTTTCCAAAAAATAGAATCATGTGAAGATAAAACTTCTTTTAAAGTGAGAGGGTCATCTCCAACATTAAACACATAAAAATCAGGACCAAAATCTTTTTCTACTCTAGCTCTTTTACTTCTTCTTAACTCAAAATCATCAATTTCTTTATTTTTCAAAGTAGAAGTAGAAGAACTAGGTAGTGACAAAATATTTTGTTCAATCCTTTGACCCCCACTATTTTTAGAATCAAAAGGGAATTTATTTTCATGAAAAATAGCATCACCCGATTCTATTATAATATTATCTTCAAGATTAAAAAATCTATAGGTTGTACTATTTGAAGCATAACCAAGAAAAGCACAAGTAGTAACTTTCTTACCCAACTTTGTAATCTTGGGATCCATTAGGCTCACAAAGGCTAGACAACCCCAAACTCTTAGATATCCCAAACTTGGCTTGTGACCTTTCCACAATTCAAAAGGTGTCAATTTAGACTTTTTATGAGGTATACGATTCAACATATAACAAGCAGTCAAAATAACTTCACCCCAAAAATTTAAAGGTGCATGTGACTCAATAAGCATGGCATTAGTCAACTCAACCAAAGTTCTATTTTTCCTTTCCGCTACTCCATTAGATGAAGGAGAGTAAGGAGGAGTAGTTTCATGAATTATTCCCAACGATCTAACAAAAGAATTAAACTCATTTGATTCATATTCACGGCCTCTATCACTTCTAATTCTTTTTATTTTTCTTCCAAACTGATTTTCAACTTCATGGAGATAAGTTTTAAAATTTTCAAAAGCATCACTTTTATTTTTCATCAAGTAAACATATGTAAACTTAGAAAAATCATCAATGAAAGTGATAAAATACCTATTACCTCCACGAGTTAAAATTCCTCCAAGTTCACAAATATTGGTGTGAACTAATTCTAATTAATCAGTTTTTCTTTCAACTTGAAAATGAGACCTTTTAGTGATTTTGGCTTTACTACAAGCGTCACACTTTTCAAAATTCTTTTTAACCATTGGGATTAATCCTAAACTACTCATGATTCCAACACAACGATCATTAAATGACACAAACGAGCATGCCAAAAATTAGTTGAAGAAAGCATATAAACAGAAGTAGAAACTTTATTCATTTCAACATTCAGTTTAAACATCCCATCACAAGCATACCCCTTTCCCACAAAAATACCCTTTTTCACAATTACATATTGATAAGATTTAATAATATGTTTAAAGCCTGCTTTATTAAGAAGAAAACTAGACATCAATTTTTTTTCTCATGGAAGGAGTATAAAGTACATCTTTCAAAGTTAACACCCTTCCAGAAGTAAAACACAATTCGACATCTCCCGTTCCAAGCACTTGAGTAGCATGTGAATCACCAAGCATGATGGTTTTAGGCTCCTCAAAATGAGTATATTTTTTAAACCAATCTTTGTCATAACAGACATGATGGTTTGCACCAGAATCAGCCCACCATCCATCAACATTCTCAACCATGTTTATGTAGGTTATCACCGCCACAAAAGGTTCTTCAGTAACGTTTGCCTGAGGGTTAGGACCACATTTTCGAAATCTGCAAAATCGAGCAATATGCCCACTCTTGCCACAAACAAAGCACGGTCCTTTCTCTTGAACTTGTTGATGGTTTACAAGTAAGCCAGGTAATGAACATTGGCATGCTATAAGAAGAATTATGAGATATTTAATTGGAACAAAAAATTGTAGTTTGTTCTATAAAAAATATCCTGTTGTACTTGAAGGCTTTTCTGATGCAGATTGGAACACTTTATCAGGTGATTCATGTTCTACCACTAGTTATATCTTTACTTTGGGTGGTGGTGCTATTTGTTGGAGATCAAAAAAGTAAACTATAATTGCTAACTCTACCATGGAGGCTGAACTGATCTCTTTAGCCTCAGCTAGTGAGGAAGCGAATTGGTTGAGAGATTTATTATTTCAAATACCTTATTTTGAAAAACCAATTCCTCCTATTTTAATTCATTATGATAGCACTGCTGCAATTGATAGAATTCAAAACCGTTATTACAACAGTAAATCCAGTCCTATAAGGAGGAAACACATTAATGCAAGATCGTATTTGACAAGTGGTACCATTAATGTTGATTATGTCAAATCTTGTGATAATCTTGCAGATCCTCTTACTAAGGCCTTAACAAGAGAAAAGGTCTGGAGCACATCGAGGGGGATGAGATTGAAGCCTATAAATCCTTGAGTCATATATGAGGAAACCCAACCTAGGGACTAGAGATCCTATAACCAAGTTTAAGGGAAAAACGAATCATATGATGACTTCTTGTGAAAAAATGCACTATCTTTTTTATTCCCTCCCTATGATGTGAGTGCATTGTTTCCTGTAGTGATTTGTGAAGGCTGAGTTTACAAAACTCTTAATGAAAATCTGTAGCCCATATGGGTGGAGTGTTAAACTTACAGGAACACTCTCGACAGATTTCACCTATGTGAGTGTGGAAGTAGGTCGCTTCCTATGAGAATTTGGCTTATTCTCAAAATCACTCATGAAATCAAGATAGCACAAGGCTGTAAAGTGCTGGCTTTTAAAGCTCATGTCAACACCTTGATTATTGTGTGTGAGCAGTGATATTTTATTTCTCTTAAGCAGTTATAGTTCAAGTTTGAGACCACTACGACTCTGGAGTAAAAATTACTGTTTCACTATGTGGAGGTTCAATTCAGAGCACACCTTCATTATGCATGATAGTCTTCCTTCAACTGATATACTCTCTTGTCTAATTTTAATATGAGTGGGGGATTGTTGGTTTTGCATATTAAAATAAATAAAATAGCATCATTGGCATTGTCACTATGTCTGTCAGGCAGTTCTTTACATACTATGTTATGTGAGTATGTGGCATGTTTTATGAGAAGTTACAATTCTTTCTTTATGGTGCAATTCCTCCCTGGTCAGTGAGGATTAATTGCCATTATCATTAGTGGTTAACATTCCATAGAACGTTGGGCAGCATCTTCATTTGCACGTTGTGGCATTAGTTGCCCTCCCTTTATTTTTCTTCTTTATTCCTCCATTATTCTTTGTAACCTATGTAACTTTTAGGCCATTTATCTTCACTATTTACTACACTATTATCTTCCTATTCATTGCTAGGAAGACTTCTTCTACTATAAATAGTGGTGGTCTTCATTTAGTTTATACACACACAAGAAATATAGAGTACATAAAGTTTGTCAAAAAGAGAGTTCTTATTAGTTGAAGGGAGGTGTTCTTGTTGTGGAGCTTTGGACTCAACTCTTGTCCAGAGTTTGTTGAGTTACACTTTGTGATTAGACTGTTGTATCCTGGAGGGGACAAATCAAGAGGACTACTGCTAGACCAGTGAAAACATTTGCTGCAGTGGGCTTGAACCTCCTTAAAGAGAGCGAGATATCCGCGTCTCAGCCTGAAGAGATTTTACTTTCTTCATTTTTATTTTCAATTGTAATCTTGTAATATTGTAATTTTCACCAACATTCCTCATGACTACTACTTAGAACTTGGTGTTGCCATGAATAATTATCTTATAATGATTACCCTAAACATTGAGGGGCGACATGATTGAGCAATGACTAAAGTGGGTTAACAGAATTAGATGTGAAATTTGGGATATGAAATCTGCTACGTGAAAGAGAAAACATTCATTCTATATTATGGAAGATTTTATTTAATGATTAGATAATCATGGGGGGGTGGGGTGGGGGGGGGTTCATATGATTAAAGTAATAAGGTGATAATCATCATGAATGAAGTAATCATTAGATAATTATGAGTCTAAAAACTTTTAAGGAATTTGGAACTTAAGTCATTCTTGGCTATTAACTGTGTAGCCATAGTAGTTGCTGGAAGTTTTCCTTTCATCTAAAATTATCCTATGTATTGTTTGTCTCTTTGGGAATGCATTGTTAATGTATTGGACAGTTAATTCACTCATTGTGCTGTGAAGTTCATTGCTATCGTTAATTCGTGGTTTAAGGTGTGAGATATTAAGGTTTAGCTCTATGCTTAAAAGTTAGGGGTATTGAGACTTGACTCCGACTAGCATAATTGATATTGTTAATCAATATTTTGCTTAGATTGAGGCAAGTGGGGGCTGCTGTGGTTGGTGTTCTACACGTGCAAGGTTGTGGAACTTATCAATAGCAAGGTAAGTGAGATTTTAAGCTTTAGTGTTTGCTTTTCAAACCTGCTTTGTAAATATGTTTTATCTGTCTGGTCCAATATATGTTGGGACAAGCATGTGCTTGGCAGAATCAGTGATCTTTATTTAACAATAGATATGTTATATTGTGAAGAATACTGAATATTCTTTTATAAGTTATGCTTGGTGTGATGTTGGATTTTCTTCATTTTCATGATATAATTACTAGGCATACATAGCTGTCATAATATATTAGGGGCATTACCTATGATGTCATAATATGTTAGGGGCCTTGTACATGCTGCTGTAGTATATTTGGGGCATTATATATCCTGTTGTGAACTTGTTGGGGAGCTATGACGATCTCCTTCACTGCCGTTTATGACAAACTTGGAGTCTAGAATGAGTTTGAAACATTTAGTATCCTTTTGAACAGTTGAACTCATGTAACTCCAATAGAGGCTCCATGGTTTTATTGTGAAATTTGGGCTAGAGATATATTATTTAAGTGACCGTTTTTTTCATAAATCGATATAGGATTTTGGTTGGATAATGATTTCGTTTTAATGAGTATTGATGAGCTTTCGCGTTGCACATATTTTATCTTAGTGCTTAGATAATTTGGGTAATTGTATGAATATTTGATTCTCCCGACAGATGGTGTTAGTGGGTGCCAGTCGCGTCTAGGGGGTATTTTGGGATGTGACATGTTTGACTTAATCCAATTATAATTTGATGTGGAAAAATATAAATTAGACATGAAGATGACCTTTTGTTAACTTCAATCTAAATGTGCCCTTTAACTTGGCCACATTTTACATTTATACCCTTTAACTATACGTGTGCACAAATAGGCATTTAAACTTGTATAAATGGGTCCTATATGGCATAATACACGTAGGACACAAATTGCCATGTAGGATGCCACGTAGGACGTGTGTGTTTATTTATTTAATTTTATATAAGTTTAAGTGTATACTTGTGCACACCCAAAGTTGGAGGGCATTAATGTGAAATGAGGCCAAATTAGAGGGCATATTTATATTTATCCCTATAAACTAACCGAAGATTTATGTGTCATTTATTTGTTTGTGCTTTCATGTGCAAAATTCTGTGTTGTACCGCTTGCTTTTTTTATCCAACAGTATTAGGGGATTGTCGTATTACTAGTTTTCCCTAAAATAGAGAGTCTGAACTTCGTTGGGTCGTACTAGTTTTTATCCAACAGTACTAGTTGGGTCGTACTGCATTTGCCCCTTGTTGTTCACCTTATTCCTTTTGCCAGGTTAAAGGGGTTTAGTATCACTTGTGTGTGGATCAAATATGGGTGTCACGTGTATCAGTTTAGTGTTGTGTGGGGGCGTGTCAAATAGATGGATAATACTGAATTAGGCATGTCAGATTGAATCTGGACAGGTTAAGAAGCAATGGATGGGCCAATGACATGCTCAAACAGAGGGCGAACTCAAGATTTGAAGATGATAAGTAAATCATCAAGGGCTAATGCACGTTAGTTAAAGCATGTTGCGCAATATTGCTTTGTGCGTTAATTGAATGACTTTGAGTGCAATGTTTGCTTTGTGCACTTTGCACCATGAGGTCGCGTGTTCAAAATCATCCAACCGCCCTTACCCTTGTTTCTTTTAAGCTTTTGTAAGCTAAATCCCGAAAAAAAAATCATAGAGGAAGGCAGTAGATGGGATTCTTCAACATCGCAGGAGATACTATGTAGCGATTTCAACCAGTTTACCAAACTCATCTTGGTGTCTTAGTGTGCCTAAGAATATACATATTAATATCTCAAAGTATATAACTATATACATAATTTTTTCGAAGTTAACGGATGCACGTGCACCCACACCCTTCTACATAGGTCCACCTTTGTGCCCAAAGGTGCCTCATGAGCTGAAATGAACTATATAAAAAAAAAAAGTTAGAACATGATTTTCAATGTACTGCTGGGAAAAAAAAACAATAAAAATGACTGCATGTATATGTAATGTATGTATAATTAGTATATAACATGTATATATGATGTATAACTATGCATAGAGATGTATATATATATATATCCATATATATTGTTTATACATTGCAAAAATTCATCTTCCTCAACGAGTTGATATTTGTTTTTCAATCCCTACCAACTCAAACCTTATTTAAACAGTCCTAAATTTTAGATATGAGCTTCTTTCAATGTTTCAAGTCGTTTGGATATTATTCACTCTAAACAATTCACATTTGCAGCAAGTCGGATTTTAAAATTTGATCTTCAAAACTCTTTAATGGTGGATTTTAATGGACATCAACTCAAATTTTCCTCTAAATAACTCCTTTTTTTTTTAAGATATGAGCTCCTCTTAATGTTTTGATTCTTTTGGTATATTATTCATTCAAAACGATTCACATTTACAAGAAGTGGAATTTTAAAAACTATTCACGTTTTCCTCCTCTGTTTTCTTCAATGGAGGAAGACAACAAAATTGAAATTTGGAAATCTTAATTGAAATTATGCTCTAAACTCAATGGGCAAAGGGAAGTTGAATCAAATTAGTTCAACAAATATAATTACCCCAAAAAAGAAAAAAAAAATATAGAGCATAGTTATATTGACAAGTTCCCATCACCTTGCAACAAATCTGCAATTCCAAATAGAGCACAATTAAATCGAAAAGTGTTGAACCAAAATGCACTTCACTTACAAGAATAGTGGTTAAATGACCATTTGGAATAATACTTAAGTAATAATTGAGTTATTTTGAATTAGGAATTTTGACCAAATCGACATTTTGTCTAATTTTTCCTTAGAACATTGCGTTAAACTTCATCCGTCTAATTTTTACTAAATTTTAATTTGTGTTTCTTATAATTTGTTTAATTACCTAATAAAACTTTTTACAATTTTATATAATAGTTAATAAAAAATATTTTAAAAATATTTTGACATTTGGATAAATTTGGGCTACATATCTGTTCAATTTATAGATGGATTGAATTGGACAGTGAAAATGAAATTTTTATAGGGAAAATTTAATCAAAATGATCATTTAGTTATAATTATAACCCAAAATAGCCCAATTATAAGATTCTTACCATAGTTATTCCTTTGGCACTCTAATTTGCCTTACAAATCCTTTCGACATTCGGCACTTTTCATCTTCATAATTTTCTCGTTTCAAGTAACTTAATTCCATAACTATAGTTTAAAAGTTTGTGCTTATATGTATTTTATAATTCATCCATTTGACAAGGTATGTTTTACTTGGGTTCTTGAAGGCTATCCTAAAGAATGACGTCCAGAAAATGGCAATTATTTTATATTTTCTCATAATGTTATTTGACTAGGTATTTTGTATTTTCTCCGATGTTTGCTATATTTTTCGTCATTGAAGAGTTTCAAAGCTTAAAGTTAAAATTTGACCTGTGACAAATGTAAATCGTTTTGAGTGAATAATATATGAAAAAAAAATGAAAGATCGAGAGGATCTCATATCTAAATTTTGGGATTGTTTTGCTTAGAGGAGATTTGAGCTGGATGTCCATTGAAATCCGCTATTGAAGAGCTTCGGAGCTCAAATTTTAAAATCCGTAATGACATTCATATGTATTTTAAATTTCAAAATATCTGTTCAATCAATATATGAAGTATCCAACAAACTAAACACTTAGATACATGAGTATCATATAATGACATTCATATGTATCATAGAAATATCTAATATTAATTTCTTGTATTTGTTATATGTGTCTAGTATTAATTCCATGTATCTATTTATATGATCTAATACTAATTTCATGTATCTATTTATATGATCTAATACTAATTTCATGTATCTTTTATATGTATCTAGTATTAATTTGATGTATGAAGTATCAATTTCATACATTATATTAAAAAAATATATATCTCGAATACATAGTAAGCATATACATATAATTATGTGTATCTAAATATGAAATGTAACTGAAACACACGAATTTAGGAACAAATCACGACCGTAGAGTATCTGTTTATCATTAATCCAAAAAAAGGTTAAAAAAATTCAAAATTCTTCCTTTTTTTAGGATCTACAATTTTTTCGTATTTGTTCTGTTAATTAAACTTGGCGTAATTCTTCTATCTTCATTGGGTCGTTTCTATACTTAGATCTATTCTCAGCTTGAATGTTGACGGATGAAGAGTCAGTCCCTGCAATGAGAAATTCATGAGTGAAAATAAACAAATAAAAGTTGTATTTAGTATAATATTGTTAATGCATAGTACCTTTAACAAGAATCATCCTATTTTGGTAATGGTCAGACATTAAAGTGTTTGAGAAACAACAAAATCAAAAAATATAAAACCTAATTTGTAAAACTTTTTAAAATTGAACTTGAGAACATTATGAACTCTAACTCAGATATAAAATCAAGATACATGAGAATAATAAAATAATAGAAACAAACATATATGTATTGTGCTGATTTGAACATACAAATATGTATTGAAAGGGTGAAGGAAGAAAGAGGGAGAAGATGAAGGAAAAAAGAGGGTTGGTGAAGGTGGGGAGGGGAAAACGACAGATTGAATAGGAAAAAAATAACGAAGGAACAAAGAGCGAGAAGATGAAGGGAAAAAAAGGTCTAGTGGACGTGGGGGTGGGGAAATGGCAGATTGGGTAGAAAAAGAAATTGACTTGTTAATGGAACCAATAATTAAGGAGTTTAAATTTAAGATAATTATCCAATATCATATTTAAGGGATTTGTGTATCTGATTAAATCTTTAAAATATATGGTATAAATATTAAAAGTGATATTATACGTAATTGTTTTAAACTAGAGATAAATATAGTATATATGGTAGTAATGTATGTATAATTAGGTAGTTTTTCCTTCTTTTTTTTTATGTAGATGAAAACTTGGCTATATTTGGTGCAAATAAAACTAGTTTATTGTATATCTATGAATTTTTTCTATTTTTTATATTGTATAGCCGTCCATCAAAATAATAATCAAATATTTTTAAATATTAAAATTTATTTATATATATATATATATATATATCATTTCAGGTAAAGGGTTCAAACTCATCGCGTAACATTTTTTTCCTTCTCCCCCTTTTCATTTGATATAATAAAAAATTACTATTTTTGTATAAAAAAACTTACTCAAGAGAGATTGGAGTAACTATTATTAAAATGTTCAACTCTCCTTTTACATCACTTATGGTGCAAGCAAAGGCACTTTATCTCTTCTTGTTTTCTATCGGCTTCAACGGTCACCACCTTCACTTAAAAATAAATAAATTAAGTAAGCGTTTGGACATATAATATGAATTTATGATTTAAAATTATAATAAGAAATTAAATTAATTTGAAGTTAGAATTTTGTTTGAATATGTCATTTGAATTTTTTAAGTTGTGTTTTTCTTTATAAAAATATAAATCCCACAAATTACAAAAACTATCAAATTTTTCACAATTTTTAAATTATCTTATCAAATGAACAAATCATAATTCATAAACAAGATATCGGAGTATCCTACGATGCCTCATTGATAAGTCACATATCTCTATGTTTCTTTTATAAATAAATATTTACGATTACAAACTTTCAAATACACATAATTTTACAAAAAATTTACTATTCATTATTATTAGTAACTAGCTATATTCTTTAATATAATTCTTTATAGTACGAACAATCTATTCACACTGAGCTGAAGTCTTCGATCGATCCTATTATACTTTAAATCTTGATAACAACTCTATCCATACTCCTTTTTTTGCACATACGCATAATGTTCAATTTCAAAGCACCTGATTCTGCCAAACTCAGTATCCTATTATTGAATCTTGGAATATTAACTTTACGTAGTGTAGAATTCTAATTTCATCAAAAGTTCTCTTATTATTTTATTTTTTTAATTTTTGGCCTCTCCCATTCTAGGTCCACTCACCCAAAAGTATTTTTAAAAAATAAAAAAATTAGGAGTATCACATGGGAAGAGATAGAGAAAGTGAAGAGGTAGGTAGGTAGGTAAGGGTGTTTTAGGACAGCCACACGAGTCTTGTTGTGTATACCTAATTAAGCACATGATATCCACAACCATATGAGTTGGCTCTTGCCTTATTATTTGCCTACCCTCACTTCTCTTTCACGATTCATGTCTCCCCTCCAATAATAATAATAATAATAATCGCTTTTTCCGGAGGATCCAAGACGTTGAACTCATTATATTTTAAAAGTTATGAATTTTTATATGTAAATTTATACTTTGTGTTGAAAGTACTGACTTCAGTTGAACTCGATAGGATCGCTCTGCATTCGCCTCCTTAGTTAATCATGTATGTAAGTTCATCCACCCTCTTGCCTCGATATTTATGAACAAATAAATGTTATTTACTCATTTTCAACACTCTTTATCTTTTGTATCCCCATCAGTGAGGAAAGGGAAAGATCGATTTGAGGGAACACCAACTTACTTTTCTCTCTATAAATGTACCTAACACAACTTACTTTTGGTGGAGGGTGGGGTGAGAGAGTTAAAGAAAGGACACAAGAAATTAATGCTTGGAGGTTAGATAGGATCGAACTAACAGACAAATAACCAATTAAATTTGAATTTTAAAATAAATATTTTATTTTAAACTTAATTCCATATCATTGAAAGATAGCCACTTTTTAGTAGCAAGTCAATCATATTTTATATGGAATAATTAATACATAAGCCAAATTAGAGGTAAGTATGGTAATAAAATTCATGACTATTGCAACCCTCTGTTCGCTCTTGTTCACTTTGAATTTTACATGTTTCTGCATAGATAATGCTTAATATGAGTATTTCACTACGATACTCATATTAATTAATGTATATTCTGAGGTTTTGAGTAATGATTTGAGAAATTCAAAATAAAAGAAATAATTATCATGTTCAAAGTGACAAGTAAAAATGAAAAATCTATTTTTGAAATACTGAATAAGTAAAAGTGAATAGAGAGAGGATAAAGAGGTGGGGAGCCCTTCTTTAATTAGAATATGACTCAAAAGGAATCGAAAAGGTGAAATGGGTAGGTAAAATTACACATATGAGACTAGACAAGTGGACATCTCTCTCTTTAATTCTCTCTTTTAAGCCATCAAAGCCAAGATAATGGAAAAGGTTTTAGGAACTTTCATTCATAGGTACGAGTTGTTATCAAAGTTGTTTTCAAAGATAGAGGAGTTTTGTGGTGGTGGCCATGGGTGGTTAAAAAACAAAAGAAGAAAAATCCAAGTAGGTGGTAAATAATATATACTTTATCATATAGCAAAAAAAAGAACAACAAAAAGTGAATAAACAACAACCCCCCTCCACTATATTAACCTTACATAGTTGCCTAAACTTGAACCACAAGGTTTGTGATACGAGTCTGTCATAGAATTTAAATTATATACATTGTCGGTATAAAATATTTGATATAATCAGGTCACTTTTAATTATAATAACAGATAATTTATTTTATTTTTAAGATTATAAGTTTTATATTTAAGAAAACTTATATACAAATATTTTTTTGGATAATTTCATAATGTATATAATTATTTAAACTCTAAAACAAAGGGAGAAAACAAATAAAAAGATAGAAGTGGAAGGTGAACCAAACTCCATGAGCAACTACCACCACACCCCACACTCAAATCGTTTTTCCTTCAAATTTCCTTTGTTTCTTCTTTTTCTTCTCCTATTATTCAGTTAGTAGTAAAGCGTTGAAACTAGTAGTCCGTATGTGAGTTTGATTGAATTTAATAGATTTTATTCAAACAATATATTTGTATTAATAAATTTATTAAATATATATAAATATTAAATTTAGAATTCAATTACTATCACATCGAATCGTCAGTATAAAATTCAGAATACATTAAATTGAAATTCTGACTTCGCCTCCGGCCTAATACTATATCTTCTAGAAACTCTACTAGTTTGCTTGTATGCTAGAGTACCAATATAATGAAAAAAAATTTCCCCCACCTCGAACCATATCTTATCATCTAACAATTACTTGTATTAATTAGTAAAAATCGCCCAATTCTTCACCAAACGCTCGCTACAACTAACTTACCAGATATCATTATTACTAAATTGTAAATGAAAACAAAAAGAGTTTATAACTTCCACACATTAATGGTGTAAAATAACTTTTTATATTATAACTTCATTTAAATTAGATAATTATACGTAACCATCCATAAAAGTTGAAATTAATAACCTGGAAAATAAAGAAAAAAATACATGCTACAACACGTCAATTCCTTTTATGTTACCAAATCACTTAAGAGATATATACATCAACAAGTAATTGTCCATAGGTAAAAGTGGGATGAATAACGTAGAAAACAATTAAAACTTACCATTTATGCGTTAAAAAAACTACATATGGACGGATAAGGCTCCTCTCCATTACTCATCCTCTCCATTTTCCCTAGAACCTACTTAGATGGCAACCACATATCATAATTAAGAATCAGTGATTGATATTTAATAACCTAAATTAAGGTCTAACCATGATTAAAATAACAAATAATTTCTTTATTTACTTTTAAAAAAAATTATCAAATCCACTATTCTAGCAAAAAATTATCTCATAAATTTATTTCAAAAATTCACTATTTTCCATTTGATTAACGATCTCATCTTTTTTTGAAAAAAATATTTTCTTTTTTTCTTTTTTTTAGTCATTTAGCAATGCTTATGCCTTATTGAAAATCGTTACACAAACTAATCAACATATGATGTTAAATAAAATAAAAAAGAATATTTGCAAATTTTAAATTAAAAAAATTGCATGATGTTAATTTTTTTTTACTATAACTCAGAGTTTCAAAGAATTTTAGAAACAAATTTTTCGTAATAAAAAAGAAAAAATCTGTTTTTTTTAAAAAAGAGCACATAGAAAATATGAACAGTGAGAAATTTTAAATATATTTATTAATGAGAATTTTTAATTAGAATTATGGAACTGATATATTTTTAAAAGTAAATTAAAAAATTATTTGTTATTCTAATCATGGTTAGACCTTAATTTATGTAATTAAATCTCAACCTTTGGTTCTTTATTATGGACATATGGCTATCATCTAAGTAGGTACTTGGAAAAATGGAGAGAATGAGTAATGGAGAGTAGCCTCATCCCATATGGACTATGTAAAACCTTAAACTATTAGAATACATAAATTAAATAAAAAAAATGTTCCCACTGCAGTTAATTTGTTTTTGGAATTTTCTTCTTCTACCTGTCATGCGCCACTACAATGTAAAGAAATTAGCGACAATAATATAATTATCGTTATATTATTTTTAGTAATAATAATAAATATTAGTAGTATAATTTATATAAATCCCATATTGTTAAGAGTTAATTACATTATTTCCCTATTCTTTTCCAAATTACAAATTTTTTATAAAATTTATGGATTTCGAATACATCACTTACTTCCAGATACATCAGCAGACATCAAGATTCATAGGAGAGGGATGTATCAGAGAGGGGATAGAACATCCGGATACATAGTGAAGGGATGTACTAGAGAGGAGGGATGTATCCGAGAGGGGATAGAACATCCGGATACATAGGGAAGGGATGTACCAGAGAGGGGATGGATGTATCCGAGAGGGGGATAGGAATGTATCAGTGAGAGGGGAGTGATGTATCCGAGAGGAAATTTTTTTTTTTTTTTTTAATGGTAGAATATTTTAGATATTATGGTAAAATAAAATGTATATTTAGGCAATTTTTCCATATAAATATTTATAACCAACACTTTATATACATGACACTAAAGGCTTAACGACAAATATTGTCACTAAATGTCTCTTTTGTTACCGTGTTTTGACACTAACAAAAAGACTAAAGTAAGCACAATTGATTGATCGTTGATGATATACCTTTTTTTTATGATCTGTGTGGGTTAAAAGTGTAGGATTTATCTAGATTGATCGAGCAGCATAAATTAATAAAATCCGATAATGTTGTTAGTTGAATATATATAATAATATGAATTAAATTAATTAATATTGGTAGAGTTAATAATTGTGGTACATGTTGCCTATATGGTTGGGAAGGGTTGGGTTAGCTAAATTATTAATAACAGGTTGTTCAGAGTTTGGACAGAAACGAAAAAGAGAGACAAATTAAATCAAATCACACTCCTGGCCCCTTTCTCCTCATTAACCACTAATTTAATAACTCATCACTTTATACCTACCTCATAGTTAATGACTTTCTCACTTTTACTCCTCCAATTATTATCACTCTTTGTAAATAAAATTATCTCATACATATAATTTTTGTATTATTAGTAAATTTTAGTTAATGTTAATTAAGTGTATGACTATCTAATTTAAAAGTTTAACTTGTTAGAGAGAACACATTTTTATTAGCTAATTGTATTCTCAACACGCCTCTTTACGTGTGAGCTTAATTGGCTCTTTTTCATCGACCAAACACTTGAAAATTCTTTTTTATATGAATGACAATGAGATTCGATCAGATGAGATGGTCACACACTTCAACATGGTATCAGATCAGACCACTCATATCAAAAAAAATTCCACGTAATTGGCTCATGAAAGAAAAAAATCAGATCCGCACGTGAAGGAGTGTGTTGAGAATATAACTAAATAATAAAAATGTGCGCTTTCGAACAACTTAAGCTTTTAGAACGTAAACTTTTTAGTAATAATTTAATTTATCTTATATACATTGACAGTTAAAATGAATTTTTGTACAATCAATACAATTTAATCTTCCATAGAAGATCATTAATAAGAATATATTCAGTGTGTACTTCTCATAAATGAAGTCAGATAAAATAGAGTGTATACAAACTTTACATCATCTTTTAAATAAAATAGAATGTATACAAACTTTACCTCATCTTTTAAGGGGATAAAGAGGCTATTTCCGATTGGGATATAAAATTACACACGTAAATATATAGTCATGATAATGTTGATGCAAATATTGTTTAAAACAAAGAATGCCCATCAGATCAGCCACTCCCACAAACCTGTCTCACCAACTCACATCTAGAAGCAATTAGTGTCACTACCCCCCCCCCACCCCCTCCCCACCCCCACCCTAGGGAGTCTCTTTTATCTATTGAGTCAAAAGCTTATCTAACCCCACTTCAAGACTTAAAAAGGCAGGCTTTGATTCTCAAGCATCACAACAAAGCTAAAAAAAAACTTCCATTATCCTTCTCTCAATTAGTATACAACACTTGCAACAAAAAAAAAAGAAGATACAGTTTCTTAAGTAAAATTGGCTAAATGGGAAGGTCACCTTGTTGTGAGAAGGCACATACAAACAAAGGAGCATGGACTAAAGAAGAAGATGAAAGACTTATTTCTTACATTAGAGCTCACGGTGAAGGTTGTTGGAGATCTCTTCCTAAAGCTGCTGGACTTCTCCGTTGCGGCAAAAGTTGTCGTCTCCGATGGATTAATTACTTAAGACCTGACCTTAAACGTGGTAACTTTACTGAAGAAGAAGATGAACTCATTATCAAACTCCATAGCCTCCTTGGAAACAAGTATGTTTATCATTTCAATCAATCGTATTTTGTCCTACTTAGCTTGTTAAATCTTGAACGAGCTAAGACAGATTCAAAATTTAAATTTAATGAGATTTAATATTTATGTTGTTAATCGTTTGAACTTTTAGATTGTTAATATGGTATCAGAGCAATCAAGAGGCCTTGGAGTACTAGTACTAATTATCTTTTTGTTTCCTTATGATAGGTGGTCGCTTATAGCAGGAAGATTACCCGGAAGAACAGATAACGAGATAAAAAATTATTGGAACACGCATATTAGAAGGAAGCTTTTGAGTAGAGGTATTGATCCAACGACTCATCGATCAATCAACGAGCCAAATACAGTACCAAAAGTGACAACCATTACTTTTGCTGCTGCTCATGAAAGTACTAAAGATATTGATCATCAAGATCATCAGATGATAAATATCAAAGCCGAATTCGTTGAAACAAGCAAAGAAGATAAAAATGAAATTCAAGAAAAGTCATCAGGTCTTCCTGACTTAAATCTTGAACTCAGAATTAGTCCTCCACATCATCAACAACTCGATCATCATCATCATCATCGTCACCAACGATCAAACTCGTTATGTTTTACATGTAGTTTGGGAATTCAAAACAGTAAAGATTGCAGTTGTGGCAGTGAAAGTAATGGAAATGGATGGAGTAATAATATCGTAAGTATGAACATTATGGCTGGTTATGACTTTTTGGGCTTGAAGACTAATGGTCTTTTGGACTATAGAACTTTGGAAACTAAGTGATTCGGTTCGAATTTATGCATCATAATCTTAATTTGATGTATATGTAGAAAAAAAAGAGGGTCAAAGAATGTCAAGAGAGTTTGAGAATATTATTCTTCTAGCCAATTTTCTCTTGGTTGTAAACTTTACAATATAATTACATTTAATTCAAAGCAGTAAAAATATAGCACTAATGATTCTATGAAATTTTTACTCTAGTGGTAGTTATTCTTCCCTCTGATTCATGTTGGCATGGAGTTTAAGTAATTTTTAAAAAATATGTAAATCAAATATATTCAAAATATATAAAATTATTTTAAATAAGTGTCCTGAGTGTTTCACATGTCATTTCATTTTCTCTTCTTTTTAAAAAATATAAAATATGAATTTTTATATCAAGTGTCTTCTAACGAAGTTCTTAAGTATAAAAAGGTTAAATTTTCCCTTGACCTTTGCAAACTTATCCAATTTTTTTTTTTAACTTTAATAATTGAAGTCAAATTTATCCTTGCAGCGCCAAAACTAGCAAGATTTGCTCTTAATACTTACTATACATGAGCCTTTTTTTTCAAAGGAAAAATAAGTCAATTTTTTTCTTGAATTATGCAAAATGATCCAAATTTGCTTAGCTATGAATTTTGAAGAATAGGGTCACCGTTCCAAAAAAAGTCACCACCATTCTCTTCAACATACTCAGAACCTCCAACAACGACGTTTCTATGCCCCAAGCTTAAATTAACCAACATCAAACCTCAAATTAGCCCAAATAAAATTCGAACGGTGATCAATTGAATTCCTACCTGATTTGTTATTAGAACTCCATTATCAATTAATCCTTCTTAGATCATCAATATTGATGCAAAAACTTCACATTGACCTCCCAAAGCTAAAGAGACAAAGTACGCATAATTCAACTCCTAAATCTTTTGAGTAAGGTCAAGGTGAAATTACAAAAAATCGAGGTTATCAATGATTTTCTGGCTAAAGTAAAATGGAAAAGTGGCAAAGATGAAGATTTTAGAGAATTTGTCTGAATGAGATGGTTTTGTGGTCAAATTTGAAATACTTCATAAAATTTAAAGATAAAATTAGAGCATTTCGCATCGTTAAAAGAATAAATTGGACCTTTTTCCTTCATAAAAAAGGCCCACGCTTCTGTTGTTAGTCAATAAGAATAAATCTAACCGAGTGATAAAGGTAGATCTAACTTCAACTATTAAGAGAGAGCATATTTAAAGTATTTTGCAAAGTTTTCAGGTAAATTTAGACTTTCTCCCTTACATAATTTCTAAAAAGAGAAATATGTCTTTCTTTAAAATAAACTAAAAAGAGAAATTATCGCACATATATAAAACAAACACAAAATATATCTTATTTGTATAGTAATAGTTGTGATTTTTCTCAATCTTCTCCATAATGTAAAAATAGAAGATTTGTAGAAAAGTTGTATTCTTTTTCACATCTTCAAAAGATCTTCTTTCTTTCTCACTCTATTTGTTATTATTTGTAAATCTTGATATTCCAACAAATAGCATAAGGTTATTCTTCGTTCTTATCTTATATATGTATGGCCCATTGTGATGAATCTTGGATATATCATGTTATATACGTAGAGGCGGAGCCAGGATTAAAAGTTTGAGGGTTCTAAATTTCCTTTAGAACCGTCAATCAATTTTGTTAGGGGTTCACAAATTAATATACATATATATTTAATAGATTTTCTAATACAAATACAAGATCTACGAAAAAGCTACTGGATTTGTCCGAACCCACGAACTCCCACCTAGCTCCACCTTTGTATATAGGTATAATTTATGTACACCGGTTAAATTAATTTTGAAGGGCTGAATTAGAGCAATATTGAATATTTTTCTGTTCATTACTTTTCTAGAAATAGATTCTTTTATTCTTTGTATTCCTTTTCAGATCGAGGAGATTTATATTGTTAGTTGTATATCTCTATGTGGGGGCAATTGGATAAGCAGTGAAAGGATGAGAAGAAAAGAAGATGGCCAACAGGTTGGTAACCTATCTCCTCTATTATATTATTACTTATATAAATAACAACTAATATCAAAAAAGATTTTTCTCACCCCTATCCCTTCGGTTCCAAATTGATTTTCATATTTTGTTTCTCAAAAGTCAAACTATGTGAACTTTAACCAATATTTTGGAAGGTATTTTTTCGATCAAAGTGATATGAGAAAAGTTACAACTGTATAGTGTGGATTATCTGAATTTTAATAGTAAAATATTGAATTTATCTAATTCAATTTAACTTCGAAGATCAGTTAAATTGGTTTTAGCTTACATCTATGCACTTTAATTTTAAATGTGCACAAATGGACACTTAAACTTATATAAAATTGAACAAGTATAGACACACATGTTCTACGTGGCATAATACATGTAGGACGTCATATAGGACACAAAATTATCATGTAGTACACCACGTAGGACGAATGTGTTTATTTGTTAAATTTTATATAAGTTTAAGTGCATATTTATGCACACCCAAAGTTAAAGGGTATAGATTTTGGTTAATGTCAAGTTAAAAAGGATGTTTATGTTTATGTATTATGCCTTGACACAATTATACAATTTAATATGTTGTAAAAAGTTAATTTTTTATTTTTAAAATTACTATTAGCTCTACATATAATTATGAAGAGTTTTTTTAGAAGTAATTTAATAATATAAATGTTTTATAGTGCCATAAAAAATGCGTGAATAAGCTAACAACTGCCCATAACTCCACCAACCTGACGATTATTATTCTAGTTCGTGATCTAACTAACCTGCCATTCCCCTCTAGGCTCTAATCCCAAAATTTACATTTCTTTTCATTACCAATTTTTTGTGGGATTTAATTTCTTCTCCATGTGTTTGTTAGGATATTTTTTCTCTTGCACAATTTGTCACTTCTTTTGGTTGGGAATAAGTTATCTCGAGATAAGCTATCTTGAGATAAGTTATTTAATTATGTATATGAGATAACTTATCACATCACAAAGGTATAAATGATGGGACAAATAATATCAGGACCGCCTAAAACCTCCAACCAAACACATGACAAAATAGTCTTGTATTTTATCTCTAAGATTATTATACCTTATACCTCTCACCAAACGACTCCTTATAGTATATAGTTTTTGTGTTTCTAATAATTAGGACACCTTCCATCATCAAAGGGTATATGCGGGATATTGGTTGGTATTATTTTTTAAAAAATTAGACATTTCAGATTAGATCTCTGAAAATAAAAATTTTCTTGATAAATAGCGTTTTATCCCTTAATTGGTCTACTCAATGCAAATATTCCATGAACTTGGTTGTGGATTATCTTCTTATATAATTTGATAGATTGCAAAAAAAAAAATTTAAAAAATCATAATCTACATAATTGTAGCTTTTGTATTTTTTACTTCAAGTCTCATTCGATATTCTGTTGATTATGATAATGTTAACTATGTGTCACATTATAAGGTAATGAGATTTTGTGATCAATTTTTATTAATAATATAACAGCAAAGCCTACTTTTTGAACCTAACATGCATCAAAAGTAGTGTTAAGTTGACTTGTACTAATAAACTCCTATTATATTGGAATTAGAATTTAAAAATTATTATCACAAAAAGTTCTAAGTTAAAATAATAGAGAAAATTATATACGTCTTCACCTTTGTATAGTTCAATAATACAGTACATATTAAGCATAACATGTATACCTGTTCAAATTTGTAGAATATTTTGTACATTTTTTCCCCACAATATTGGCCCTTTTAAGTAATTAATTAAAATTAATATTGGCAGCAGTCGGTCAATGTTGAACTGAATTATAGTTTCCGCTGAATGGACTTGAGTGATTTTTTGGTTGTTTGACTATTTATTTGTAATGATCCAAAATATATTTTTTCGATACAACCATTTAGTATATAAAATATATCGATTAAAAATAATTGGATTTGCATTGATCAAGTTCAATAAAACAAGTAAAACGCTCTTTATTGAAAATTTCTCTATTTATATGACTTCAACATGATATATCTATTTAAGAGTAGAGAGATCTTCTACTACTACTATTTACGCCTTTAAGACGTTTTAGAATTTTGGGTTGGAATTAATTCCATATGTCTTCTGATATATTAATTTTATTTATAACATAAATTAGTTTAGTTTGTTAAAACATATTAAAGTCTCAGTGCACACAAAGTGCTTATCCGAAGAGCAGAGATTGTGACAGAAATTATAGCGACTGCGTGTTATTCTAGGAAAAAAAACATATTAGTTATCTTAATACGTCCACTAATTCATTAATAATTGATAGAAAAAACCCTTCTCAAAACGCAATCTTAAAGCATGTGTGACATATCCAATCAAAAAGACGTATCACATAATATCATATATTCATATTACTCAACAAATGAATGGCCCTTCGCACAACGAAAAGTAAGGGCTTACTTTTCAACCTTTTTTCCTATCTACTTTTGCTTTTTCCATCGTCTTGTTTTTATTATAATGTGTTAGGTAGAGACATTAGAAGCTTCCATAAGATATTTATTCATTTATATTTCACGTCAGAATTAAACTAAGACAAATAAATTAAAATAAGGAAAAAGGGTCAAAAATACTCTTAAACTATGTAAAAGGAATAAAAATGCCCTCCGTTTGTAGTTTGGTCCAAAAATGCCCTTATCAGCAATACTTCGGTCCAAAAATGCCCTTATTGTTATTTAATGGGTCAAAAATGCTTATTTTAACACTTTTTTTGTCTAATACTATTTTTTTAAAAATTAGCAAATGTTTATCCTACTTCAATTTAGAAAAAAAAATTAAAAAAATCTTATTTTATTATAATTATTTTTTATCGTTACATAAATAAAAATTAATGATGATATACTATGATCGTATATATATGACATATATTATCTGTCGAAATGATACATAAAATTATTCTATTTTAATTGATAAAAATTATTAAGGAGAAAAAATTATGTCCTACATTTTTATTTGTTAAAGTGATTTTAAAAGAAATAAAACAAGAATATGGTTCTTTAATAATATTTTAATTAGGAAGAAGATGTGTTTAAAAAGAAAAAAAACAATATATTTATTCGGAAAAAGACATTTTTGAACCATTTAGTAATATAGGGACATTTCTGGACCAAAATATTGACTGCAAGGGCATTTTTGAACCAAAGTATTGACGGCAAGGACATTTTTGAGTCAAACTATAAATGGAGGATATTTTTGTTCCTTTCACATAGTTTAAGGGCATTTTTGACCCTTTTCCCTTAAAATAAAGCGGAGAGTACTATGCTTACTAGTTACTAGAGGTGTCAAAACTAAACCCAAACATAGGTAACCCTCCCAGAATTTTAAGGGTTGGGCTCATGATAATTTGAGTTGGGTTCAATCTCAACCCATTCAAGTCTTAACCCATTTTAAGAGAATCTTCAATTGAACTCAATTCAATCTCCAATTACAACCCGTTTTAAGACTCTTTATTTGCATTGATGTAATGTATGTTTCTATATTGAAGGTATGAATTATTATCTATTTTATATCTTTTAGGATTTATCTATCCATTTGTAACTATTTTTAAAAAAAATCTTGAGTTGAAATTCAAATTGTGGTTATAAAAGTTAAATATCAATATGTTAAAATTATTGAGATTGAGCGGGTCAAGACCCAACCCGCTTTTAAGCCCATTTGAGCCCAAAGTAAACTTGAGTGGGTCACGACCCAATCAATTTCAACTCAACCCACTTATTTAACACACCTACTAGTTACTGCTACCAATATAATTATTGCATCTTTCTCTATCAACGGACTCATTATTTGATATATCTATGCCTTAAATAGTTCATTGGTCCAACTTCTCAACATCTAATGCATCATCTCCTTTTCCATTCTATAAATATATGTGGACCCCTATAATGCCTCTCTTGGTCCAATTAATTAATATTTAATCCTTACCTTTTAAGTTTTCAATTTCAATATAAATTTGTCTTTGAATCATCTTCCTTCTCCCTAATAGTTCTATTTTAAAATTTTGAGAACATAAGTCCTCTTTAGTCTCTATCATCATTAAATTAAATTAAATTCTATTAAAATTTTGTCAAGAAATTAATGGAGTGGAGGCAACATGTTAATTAAGTGCGCGCTGACTAGAAATTACATTTGATTTTAAGATAAAACTTATACGTAGATATTACCTTTCCATACGAACTTCTTTTTTCGTATTCATCCATACTGATAAATGACATAACTATACCAAAATGAAATTGGTACTAATTTTCATTAATCTTATTAGTTATCTTCTCTCTTACACATTTTAATTTTTTTCTCAAAGTGTTTTTTTTTTTTTTGGATTTAAGGTATTCTAAACAAACTAGTTCGATTAATAATCATAATTTTGTGCTACATAGGACAATTAAAGAGGAACACGCTCATTACAAAAAATTTCTCCATTCATAAGGCTCTAAATCGTGACGGTGAAAGGATTCCATGTATTTGTACCATATTCCCATGCAGATAATATAAGTGTATATTCACCGGTCAATTAATTATGAAAATTGTCATATCTAAAGTTAAGTAGGGTCAAGGGTGATTGGTGTAAGTTAGTCTGTTGGTAGAGATTGGAAGATATTTACAACTGGAATTGGAAACTAGCCTGGTAATATATATATATATATATATATATATAAGTTAAGTAGGGTCAAGGGTGATTGGTGTAAGTTAGTCTGTTGGTAGAGATTGGAAGATATTTACAACTGGAATTGGAAACTAGCCTGGTAATATGTATATATATATATATATATATATATATATATATATATGTACATTTTTTAGTAGTTTAAATTCTCATATGAAATAGTCGCACATGTTTTTATGATATCAGAGTAGATATGCTATGTGCCTGCGTGCTGGACTTCAAAGAAATTTGAAATGAAATAGTCGCACATGTTATCTTTTATTGAGTTCGCATATAGTAGCAACTTTCATGCTAGTATTTAGATGTCCTCTTATGAGGGCATTATATGGGCGAAAGTGCAAGTCGTCGATTGATTGGTTTTGAAAATTTTGAATCATACTAATATCTTGTAATGATAATTTTGATAATTGGGTCCAAATTGATCCAAAAAGCCAAATTCGAGGGCTAAGAGTAATTCTGGAATTTTTTTTTAATAGTAAAATATGATATATGTAACACCTCGCAACTCTACTCTTAGAATCCGAATCGATTGTCGTAAGTGTATCAACTTGGGTCGGGTGATATACTACTTCTTCATATATGTTAAGGTCCATTCTTAAGTATTAGAAGTGTTTTGGATGCAAGTTAAGGTCATAATGAACCTTAAGCACAAAGTCGAGTTAGGAGGTTCCCTAAGAATTAAGTTTTTCGTGTAAGTTCATTCAAGGGTCAACTTCAATCAATCATACCTCCTAACATATGAAGAGTTTTGTGGCTTAATACCAACCAAATAAAGGGCCTTGAAGTTTTCTTTCAACCGTTTTTGACCATTCATCAATTCAAGTTATGTGCTAAAAGTATGCCTATTTTTCTGGACACTATGTAGTCTGCGTGAACCGGCGCGCAAAGTGGATGTCTGCCGTGCAACCGCGCAGTAAGGTCAGTGTTACTGTTAAAGTTGCACGAAGTGTCGCGCCGAACTAAGCTTCAACTGCGCGACCGCGCACGTTACTTCAGAATTTTTTTAGTTTGCTCTTCTTTTCACGTTTTAGGAGGGGTGTTTGTGTCTTTTCCTCATTCCAAAACTCCAACCCACGACTATTAATTTCTCTCAAAAGCCAAAGTCAATAAGTTTTCATTATTTCAATCCTCTCATTCTCAAAAAAATGTACGCTCAAGAACTTCAAGAAACACCAAAGCTAGGGTTTCCAGGCTTCCAAGCAAGTTCTTCTTCTAGAACCTTGTTCTTCCAGGTATATAAGGTTATTCATAGTGTTAGACTAGTTCATCTTCATAGTTGAATCTAGGGTTCTGCCCTCAATTTATGTAATTCTTGAATTTGAGTTATGATCTTGTTCCAAGTTTGAATCCTTACATTATGAGATTTGAAATATTTTATGCTTTGAGATTCTTGAATTGTTGTTCATGCTTGTAGTTCCACATGTACCCAAAATATATTAGTTTCTTTATAAAAGTATTTTTGAGTCAATATTTCCTTACATTGTTTTTGAGGATTAAAGTGAGTCCAAGAGATAATTTTAAAACATTATTTTCAGAAAAGTTTAAGAGAACTTAGATGGTTCCAAATGTACTATTTAACATTGAAAAGAGAGTACTATTTTCATAAAAGTATAAAGAGTTTTCAGAAAGATTTAGTGCAACTTCAGTTACCTCTAACAGAGGCATTTTGAGAAATTATCTCAACCCAGAGAATACTTTTACATGAGCGTACAATTGTATTTTGGGAGTAGAATTGAGCACCAATTTGGGATAAGAGTTAAAATAACTCAAACTCCATAACCTACGCCGCTAGTGTAGATAGGATCGTACCGCAAGGCAGGCGACTCCTCACCTACCTCAAGAAGGCTTTTTAGTAGATCCAGCAGTTCAGTTGCGTCCTACACTCCGACAAGGTATAGGACGGCTCTAGCAACGTGGATAAGACGTTGTATCATCACGAGGCTCATAGTGATGGTTGTCAGTTAGAGAAACTCCCTAGTAAATTAAAGTAAAGTATCTTTTTATATATAATTTCAGTCCAGTATTTATTATTATTGCATTTCTACAGTAAGAGCTTATATGATTTTCATCATGATTTATACTATATTTCAGTTGAGTTACTTTTAGTCTTTTAGTTTAGTTATTTGTTTTATTCAGCCCTATTGCATACTCGTTCATTTAATGTACTGATGTCATTCGACCTGCATCATTTTATGATGTAGATTCAGGTACTTAGGATCATCAATAGAAGTTTTGTTGAGATCACATCATCCGTTCGTTAGCTTTTGGTGAGGCGTCCTTGCTTTCAGAGGACTCCAGTTTTATGATTGTTAGTAGTAGAGTTTTGAGGTGTCGTGGGTCTTGTCTCGACACCTATCTTTATACAGTAGAGGCTTCATAGATAGACAGTCTTGGTAAATCTTGCAGTATTCAGTTTTTGATGTCTTATTTAAAATTTATGTTTAATACTCAGTATTTTTTGATAACTTTGAGATTTAATAAACTTTTTTAAACAATTCTTTAGTTTTGATGCTTGTATACATTTAAGTTAGTCTTTCACTTAGTAGTCAGTCAGGACAAGGGTTCGCTTGGGGATCAGTAATGATTCTCGAGTGCAGGTCACATCCAGGGTGTCGGCTTGAGGCATGACAATACCCAAGGATTTAGGATCTCACACGCGAAATTGTATCTAAAAATGAGTTAGAAATCATACTTAAAAGTTTAAATTACAAAAAATCAAGTTCATGAGGAAATCCCCAAATTTAGAATTTGAAATCAATGTTTTTATGTTAAAATCATGAAATAATAGATGAGTAATAAAGGGTTGGAATTAAAGTCATTTACTCAACATCTTAATCTTGTTTTTTTTTTTTGAAATCGCCTAATTACTTAAGCTCTTAAGGTTCAAAAATGAAGGAATAGGGAAGAAATCACGTTTTGGGGAATTAAATTTTGCCCAGGTACTTTGTTCTACACGATCGCGGCACCCTCCATGCGATCATAAAGAAGGAATTAAGTCAACTCCAACGTTTGACTTACTCGATTACGTCAGGCTTCACGCAATCGCTACACACTGAAAATTACACCTACACGATCGCGATGGAAGGTCTCGCGATTACGATGAGGAATTTATCAGACATTAATTAAAAAAAGAACATGTATCTGAGATTTTCTTGACCCGGCACCCGTTAAAACTACTACTAACTAATTTTCATCAAAAGACCAAAATTTCCACGGAATCTCCAAAAACTGAACCAAGGTCTTAACTAGGCCTAAAATTACCACCTCTTGAATCCAACGGAACCGACGGAAATTGGATTCGAGCATCCAAACTTTGAATGTTGACCACGGTCAAATCTTGGCCTAAATTCACCTAATTATCCAACTCATGGGCTCAAATCTGCGTAAAAGTTTTGGAATAGAAAGCAACAATATTTCTAGACCAAATCTTGCATTCCGAAGCTAATGGAACAAATATAATTCCATTCCGAGACGCGTGACTCTGAATGTTGACTAAAATCACTTATATCAACTTAAAAGCTTTCAAAATTCCAAAATCCCAACTTTTCAATTTAGCTTCAAAACTAGCCTCATAAACTAGTCAAACATGATTTGGGGTAACTATTTGAAAGGGTAAAATGACAATTTTCCAGAAAATTTTCAAAAATAACCTTTTAGGTTATTACATGAAGGGCTCAGAGGTGACTCAACACCATTCAGACTCACTTTGATATTGTAGTTTATTTCTAGTGTTGGTGTCTTTAACGCAATCGCGCACAAGGTGTCGCGATCACGAACAAGAGGCGAGTTGTGCATCATGTTCGCGCACAAGACACAGAATGGTGAAAGGGAAATGAAAGTGTTGACTTTAGTCAACTACTCAAAGCAAACACGAGGTAGGAAACATAAATCATGAAGATGAGGTTTCACAGGTCGGTTATTTCCTAATATTCTGTACAACATGGCCACTACCATCATAATATATAAAATCAGGATTTATACCTCTAATAAAATATTAACACAATTGATCAACTACGTCTTACAAAATTTGTTGGGATCGGATAACCTAATATAGGATTTATCATAATTTTGTTATGTTGCACTGGACTCATATACTACGTACAAGACGAGTAGGTAAGCACGGGGGTTGTACCAGTCAGCTTTGACTTGTTGAGTGACAATTGACCGAGGGAACTTTCTGTTGGGTTCATTGTATCATGTGTGAATGGATAATGGTACATAGAATAAAGATTGGTGCATTAAAAATGTGAAAGTGCTGCAATTATGAATGGAGTTATTCCATTCATGAATACTCATGTCAAATGAATGCAACATTTCGTATTTCCATGCAACCTCTCACATTTCCAGGCCACCTTTTCACATAGAATGCATGAATCATTGTGGGCTATAAATATCTGAATTTTTCTCAGATATTGGGAGCAATTTTAAAAAACATAAGTTAGAAGACTACATAGTAAGAAAAAAATTTTGTTTCTCAAAACTTCAAGTGTGATTACAAGCCATTGAGTGGTTAACCGGACAACAAATTTGAGGTACCGCTATTTGTTTGTCGTGAGTCATTTTATCCTGGGAGGATATATTCCATAACCTCGAGTACTTGAGGGGAATAATTTTCTTAAGGAAACTCTGTGAATTCAGAGGACTTGACTCTTCCTCCTTTTCATCTTATTGATTATATGAATTTTTGTTGTCAGAATTTAGTTAACATTGGATATTTCATTATTTGTATGAAATCAGTTTGAAGTCATTTTGCACTTCGAGGATAACAATTTTAAGGAAATTACTATCTTATTATGTAATTGTTTATTGGAACCATACTGTTTTAAACTTTATAATGGGTTTCTGGAGATTAAAACCTTTGTGGTTTTATGCTCTGTTTGAACTTGATACTGACTTGGAGAACCTAAAAAATTCGTCAGAAAATCAAAGTTCATTCGGTTAACGATTGGGAGTTATAAACCTCGTCGTTAAACTAGAAACAAATCGGAAATAAAGATCAAGTCTTTATTTGAAGATACTAAGTGTGCTTATCTCTTTCTGACAGCAAGATGACTAATGAAATTGAAGTCATGGATTATACGGCATCGAAAATTGCTGCAATGAATATTGATTCGTCGAGTCATACAAGTGTTGCACCTGCTATAACATCGGCTGAAAAACCTGGAAAATTCACTGGCATGGATTTCAAGAGGTGGCAGCAAAAGATGCTATTTTATTTAACCACTTTGAGTCTACATAGATTCATTAAAGAAGGTGTTTCTGAGTTAGCGGATTAAACTCCAGAAGGTGAGCGCGTTATGGTTATTGAAGCTTGGAAGCATTTTGACTTCTTATGCAAGAACTATATTCTGAATGGGCTTCATGATGACTTGTACAATATGTACAGTAACATGAAAACTTCCAAAGACGTCTGGGATGCTTTAGAAAAGAAGTATAAGACAGAGGATGCCGGATTGAAGAAATTCATCGTGGCAAAGTTTCTAGACTTCAAGATGGTATATAGCAAATCCACTGTTACTCAAGTTCAGGAATTGCAAGAGATTATCAATGATCTCCTTGCGGAAGGTCTAGTGATTAATGAGGCCTTCCAAGTAGCTGCTATGATTGAGAAATTACCTCCTTTGTGGAAGGACTTCAAAAATTACTTAAAGCATAAGAGAAAGGAGATGTCCCTTGAAGATCCCATTGTAAGATTGAGAATTGAAGAGGACAATAAGGCTGCGGAGAAGAGGTCTCGTGGAAATCCAACAATATTAGGAGCCAATATTGTTGAAGATCGAAGGTCTAAGAAGAGAAAGATAAACTCTGTACAGCAAAACAGTCAACCCAAGAAGAAATTCAAAGGTAATTGCTTTAATTGTGGCAAAAATGGTCACAGGGCTGCAGATTGTAAGGCTCCCAAGAAAGCAAAGAAACGAAGATTCACGCAAATGTTGCTGAATTCGAGATGACGATCTATGTGCTTGCTTTCTTGAAGCAATTGTCTGGCAAATCCAAGAGAGTGGTGGATAGAGTTCTGTTGCCACCCGCCATATATGTGCCCAACAAAGACTTTTTGCATCGTATGAGGCCTACTCAAGGTGATTGACAAGGTTTAATGGCAAACTCGAAAACTGCAAAGGTTGAGGAACGGCAAGTCCTCTTGAAGATTTACATCATTGGCAAGGTGGTGACTTTAAATGTGCTACATGTTTAGAAGTAAGAAGAACTTGATTTTCTGCTTCACTTCTTACTAAAATGGATTCAAATGTGATAGTTTCGTTTGACAAAATGACTATAGTTAAAATGAAGTGTATGTTGGAGGGCACCTCTTTGCGAGGGCATGATTTAAGCTCAATGTAATGGCTATATGCTAATAAAAAAATTTTCTGGTGTTCTTACATTACTTGCTTGAGTCAAGTGCTTTATGGCATGAACGTTTGAGACATGTCAATTACAAGACCTTGTGAAAACTGATTAGTTTGAAAGTGTTGCCTAATTTTGAGTGCAAGAAAACACAATGTCAAATATGCGTGGAAGCTAAGTTTGCTAACCATCCTTATAGATCTGTTGAAAGGGATTCCAATCCTTTAGACTTGATTCACACTAACATTTGTGATATGAAGTCAACACCAACGCGTGGTGGGAAAAAGTATTTTATCACCTTTATTGATGATTGCACTAGATATTGTTATGTTTATTTGCTATCAAATAAGGATAAAGCAATTGAAGCATTTAGACAATACAAAACTGAAGTTGAAAATCAGTTGGATAAAAAGATAAAAATGATAAGAAGTGATAGGGGTGGAGAATATGAATTTTCGTTTGTGGAAATATGTTTGGAAAATGGAATTATCCATCAAACGACTGCCCCTTATTCACCCCAATCTAATGGGATTGCAGAAAGGAAGAACCGAACTTTGAAGGAAATGATGAATGCCCTACTTATAAGTTCATGTTTACCACAAAACTTGTGGGGGAAAGCTACCCTTACAGCAAATCGGATACTCAATAGAGAGCCCCATAGTAAGACACAATCTATTCCATATGAAAAATGGAAAGGAAAGAAACCCAACTTGAAATATTTCAAAATGTGGGGGTGTCTAGCAAAAGTCCAAGTTTCTATACCCAAAAGGTTGAAAATAGGACCAAAGACTGTGGACTGTGTGTTTATTAGATATGCTATAAATAGTAAAGCATATCAATTTTTGGTTCATAAATCTGAACATCCAGATATTCACGACAATACGGTAATTGAATCAAATAATGCTGAATTCTTTGAACACATTTACCCGTATAAAGCTAGATATGAAGAGTCTAGTGGGGGGTCTAAACGACCGCAAGATGAACCAAAGGAAAATATGCAAAATGAAGAAAATCCAAGGCGTAGTAAGCGTCAAAGGATTGCTACTTCCTTCGGATCAGATTTTGTAACATTTCTCATTGATAATGAGCCTCAAACCTTCCAAGAAGCAATGTCCTCTACGGATTCATCCTTCTGGAAAGAAGCTGTCAATAGTGAGATTGAATCAATCTTGAATAACCATACTTGGGAGTTGGTTGATCTTCCTCCGGGAAATAAGCCTTTAGGATCAAAATGGATCTTTAAAAGGAAAATTAAGAGTGATGGTACTATTGACAAGTACAAGGCAAGACTTGTAGTCAAATGATTCAAACAAAAGGAATGCCTTGATTACTTTGATACATACTCGCCTGTGACAAGGATTACATCTATTCAGATATTGGTTGCACTAGCAGTAGTATATGATGTTGAAATCCATCAAATGGATGTAAAAACAGTTTTCTTAAATGGAGAGTTAGAGGAAAAAATTTACATGGAACAACCCGAGGGTTTTGTGGTTATTGGTAAAGAAAGAAAAGTGTGCAGACTTGTGAAGTCACTTTATGGACTAAAACAAGCACCCAAACAGTGGCATGCAAAGTTTGACCAAACAATGTTGACAAATGGATTTAAGATTAATGAGTGTGACAAATGTGTTTACATTAAGGACACTCCAAATCATAAGGTCATTGTTTTTTTGTATGTGGATGATATGTTGATCATCAGTAAGGACTTAGCTGACATAAATGCTACTAAGCAAATGCTTGCTAGTAAATTTGAAATGAAAAACCTTGGAGTGGCTGATGTTATATTGGGAATAAAAATTCTTCGAACTCCACAAGGATTGGCTTTGTCGCAGTCTCACTATATTGAAAAGATACTTGACAAGTTCAAGTATTTGGATGTCAATATTGCCAAGACTCCAATAGATGTGAGCTTTGCACTTCAAAAGAATAAAGGTGAAAGTGACTCACAATTGGACTATGCGAGAGTGTTGGGAAGTTTGATGTAGATCATGAACTGTACACGACCAGATATAGCATGTGCTATTAGTAAGTTGAGTAGGTACATGAGCAATCCCAATCAAACTCACTGGATAATGATGAAGAGAGTTTTAGGGTATTTGAAACATACTCAAAACTATGCTTTGCACTATGGAAAATATCCGACAGTAATTGAAGGATATAGTGATGCAAATTGGATCACCGGATCAGATGAAGTAAAATCCACAAGTGGATATGTATTTACTCTTGGTGGTGGAGGAGTCTCTTGGAAACAAACATGTATTGCTCGCTCCACCATGGAATCTGAATTTATCGCTTTAGATAAAGCCGGGGAAGAAGCTGAATGGCTCCGAAATTTCTTGAAAGACATTCATTACTGGCCCAAACCACTAGCACCTGTATGCATACATTGTGATAGTCAGGCTGCAATAGGTAGGGTAGGGAGCATGATGTATAACGGTAAATCTCGTCACATAAGACGGAGACATAATACCGTCAGAGAACTACTCTCTAGTGGAATTATCACAATTGACTATGTAAGGTCAAAAGATCATGTGTCGGATCCACTTACAAAAGACCTAACTAGAGAG